>JAGWCC010001209.1:0-44141 GCA_022651775.1 Drusus annulatus | reverse complement strand
TTTTGATAAAGAAATCCTCTGTCAGGACGGTACCCCCAACAATATACATGATTCTTTTCTTAATCTCTTTGCCGCTTATTTTCATTTATCTTGTTTTTTTCGGCGATTCTTAATTTGGCACTTCGCGAGCGTGGGTTTCGAGCCTCCTCTTCTTTAGATGGAGTAATAACTTTGTTGTTGATCAACTTGAATGGAGAATGGATATTTCCAAAAAAATCCTGATCCACCTTTCCTTCAAAATTTCCTGTTTTCAGGAAGTTCTTCACCAATCTGTCTTCCAACGAGTGATAGGTCATTACCACCAATCGGCCTCCGGGTTTCAACACGTCGAGCGACTGACGGAGCATATCTTTGAGCGTTTCCATCTCCTCATTCACTTCTATACGCAAGGCTTGAAATGCCTGTGCCAACACTTTCTTTTCCTTTTCGCCTCGTCCTACAAATGAAGCCAAAGAATCGAGCAGATCGCCCACTTTCTTATATGGCTTCGTGGCACGGGTTTTCACGATAACAGAAGCCATACGACGCGATGGCTTCAACTCTCCATAGAGATAGAAAACATCAGCCAATTGCTCTTCGGTGTAGGTGTTCAATATATTGGCAGCAGTTTTTCTTGCCCGCTGATTCATCCGCATATCGAGATCACTATCTTCGAATCGGAAAGAGAATCCACGTTCGTTGTCATCGAAGTGATGCGACGATACACCCAAGTCGGCAAGAATAGCATCAACTGATTCCACATCGTGGTATGTGATGAAATTTTTGAGATAGCGAAAATTGCTGCGGATGAAAGTAAAACGCGCATCCTCCTGTATATTCTTTATCGCATCTTCGTCCTGATCGAACGAATAAAGATGACCCTTTTTGCCTAATCGGGAAAGGATTTCCCGTGAATGTCCTCCACCACCAAATGTGACATCTACACAGATGCTATCGGGAGCAATATTCATTGCATCTACACTTTCTTTCAATAGCACTGGTACGTGATATGCTTCAATCATGATCTCTGACATTCATTAAATTTTGTATTTGCTCACTAAAGTCGTCAGGAGAAATCAAGGTCTTTTCCAACCCTTCGTTTGTCCACAACTCAATGGTATTATCCACACCCAAGAATCGAACATCCGATTTGATACCCACCATTTGCAGATAACGCTTCGGCACTAAAATGCGCCCATTGGCATCCATCTCTAAACGTTCGGCATCGACCACAAATTGACGAAATAGTTGCTGCTGCGCCTTATCCCAACGATGGAGACGAGCACGTAGCTTTGCCAATTCCTCATCCCATACCGAAATAGGATAAAGAACCAAACAATCCTGAAAGACATCTTTCCTGAGTATCAATGCGTTTTGGGCAGAAGACTGAAGAATCTTCCTAAAAGTAGCAGGCACGAAAACTCTTGCTTTCGCGTCTATCTTAGCTTCTATATTACCTAAAAATCGCATTCTTTAACACTCTGAATTTTAACACAATATGCCTATTAAAGCGTAAAGATATAAAATAAAGCACTTTCCCCCACTTTTCCCCACCTGTTTTTTTACGGAAAGTTTTCAACAATCGAAGATGGGCTGATAAACAGCAACTTAATAAACATAAATAAGCATAAAAAAAGTACTCATATTGCTGTTACAATATGAGGCCTACATGTATAGCGAAAAGCTTAAGGTCACAGACCTTTTTATTGTTTTCTATGTATAACAGCAAGATTTAGTTATGGCTATAAAACATCGCATTAAATATTTAGCTTTACTTAATTCGCCTTTGCAATCACTACATCTTTAATCAGATATGAATAATCGTTTGCTTTATCAGCAGATTCGTCGCCCTCGGCTTTAGCTTCTTTGGCGATATAAGATACCGTCCTTGTTATCTTCACCTTGTCTTCGCACGAAAAATTCTTGCCTCCACTATCGTACAATTCTACGTTTTCCATGTGAAACTCTTCGGGAAAATAGATGCGATTGGGTGTACTCTGACCATGGTTAAGCTCCACGTTGGCAACTAGGGTTTCCGCCTCTTGGCTCGCAGCTGCTTTGAGCGATATGCTCACTTTTCCATTGCTCACCATATTCATAAATCCGGGTACAAGATACCCTTGCAATACTACTTGTTTGCCCTGATGCGTATAACTGGTATTCAATTCGCCCACAATTTTTTCGGTTTCACTATCTACACCTCCACAAGAAGTAAACAACAAAACACTGGAGACAACAAGCAAAAACAGTACTTTATTCATAATTACAACTAGCCTATTCAGCTTTGGTTA
Source organism: Drusus annulatus (assembly GCA_022651775.1). Taxonomy (NCBI): domain Eukaryota; kingdom Metazoa; phylum Arthropoda; class Insecta; order Trichoptera; family Limnephilidae; genus Drusus; species Drusus annulatus. Next base: position 41,871 of record JAGWCC010001209.1, on the reverse strand, counting down.
TCACTACATTATTGATCGAATAAGCAAAATCGGTTGCTTTCTTCGATGTATATTTCACAGTGCCTTTGATGATTACTTTGGCATCGTATGCTAGTTTAGCTCCTGCATTGTCATATATCTCCAAATCGGTCTGACGAAAATTGACAGGGAAAAATAAGCCGTTGGCTTTCTGCTCAAATTTAACCATCACCGGAGAAACACTTTCTCTTTCGCCACCACCTTTCACTTCAAATACGGCACTCAATACTCCACCCGCAACAACGGCTTTCATTGCAGGATCGAACGATCCTACCAATTCAATTTCTTTTCCATCATGCGTCTTGGTTGTGTTCAACTCCTTAACCAATGCTACGCTAGCAGCACCCTGGTCGGGTTTTTGCACTTCTTGCTGAACTTCTTGAGTCTGTTCTACCGGAGCCTCTTTTGTTGCTCCACCACACGAACTAAATACCACTACCGAAGCCAACAATGCACTAAAAAAATTTGCCTTCATAATAATATGATTTATTTGTTAAACAACACGATATCAATACAATCATTCAAAGCTAACAATTGTTGCTCACCTGTCAACATATTTTTAAGCATTATTTTATTTTCTTTCATCTCATTTTCACCAACTATAGCCACATAAGGTATTTTGTTGGAGTCGGCATACGACATTTGCTTTTTGATTTTAGCCGCTTCGGGATAAATTTCTGTCGATATATTTGCCTGACGCATCTCGGCGAGCAGGAGAAGTATGTAGGCTTCTTCTGCCTCTCCAAAATTAACAAACAACAGTTGCGTATTTTGGATAGACCCTTCCGGGTACAATTCCAATTGATTCAACACATCAAATATACGATCGGCACCAAACGATATGCCCACACCCGACACACCGGGCAATCCGAATATACCTGTCAGATTATCGTAGCGTCCACCGCCTGTGATACTGCCCATTTCTACATCCAAGGCTTTCACTTCGATAATAGCCCCGGTGTAGTAATTCAATCCACGAGCCAAGGTAAGATCTAAATCAAGATCGGAGTGGATGCCTACTATCGCCAATTTATTTAATATAAATTCAATCTCTTCTACACCCTTTAGTCCTACTTCGGACGCTGAAAGAACGGATTTCAATACTGATAATTTTTCTTCGTTCTCGCCTTCGAGCAGTATGATTGGTTGCAATTGATCAATTGCTTTTTGCGGAATACCTTTCGATGCCAGTTCTTCGTTTACTTTTTCTAAACCGATCTTATCCAATTTATCAATCGCAACTGTGATATCCACTATTTTGTCCGACTCTCCAATAATTTCGGCAATACCCGACAAAATTTTACGGTTGTTGAGCTTGACTGCTACACGTATTCCAAAACGGTTGAACACCTCATCGATTATTTGAATCAGCTCCACCTCATTGATCAACGAATCGGAACCGACAATATCGGCATCGCATTGAAAAAAATTCGCGATAACGGCCACGTTGCGGACGATCGGCACGCCAAACGGGTTGTATCTGATAACGCTTGAACGGGAATGTGATTTCGTTGCGGTGCATCACCACATAGCGTGCAAAAGGCACTGTGAGATCGTAACGCAATCCCTTTTCGCTGATTCGAGGAGCTAAACGAGGGAGTTTTTTCTCCAACAATTCATCGTTCGCTATATCTTTCAGATAGTCGCCCGAATTTAATATTTTGAATAGCAACTTATCGCCTTCCTCACCATATTTACCCATCAGGGTAGACAAGTTTTCCATTGCAGGAGTTTCTATCTGGCGAAAGCCGTATAGTTTATATACCTCGCGAATGGTATCGAATATGTAATTACGTTTCGCCATTTCTTCAGGCGAAAATCTCTGGTTCCTTTAGGGATGGATGGTTGTGCCATTGTATGATTCTAATTTTTCTTTAAGTGACAAAGGTAAAGTTTTTTTTCGAGATTCATCCCGCCACACCAATCGCTAAAATGCTAACTTTTGATCCTTCAAATTTCAATATCTCTTTGGCGCAAGCTTCGATAGTGGAGCCAGTGGTTATCACATCATCAATCAACAAGATATGCTTGTTCTCAAAGACCGTAGGATCACTTATCGAAAAAACATCTTCTACATTTGCCCAACGCTCAAATCGGGAGTTTTTGGTCTGCGACGGATTATTTACGGTACGCACCAAAGTGGTTGTATCAATCTGCTTAGTCGTTTTCACTGCAATACCTTTCGCTATTTCGTGCGCTTGATTATATCCACGCTGTTTCTGACGTTTGGGGTGGAGAGGAACAGGCACGAGAAAATCAATATCGGAAATAAAATCGCCATTCTTGAGGGTTGCCCCGCACAATTCGCCCATGAATACGCCGAGTTCGGGATTGTTGTTATACTTCAATTCGTGAACAATGTGTTGAATACTTCCCCCTTTTACAAAATAGGCAAATGCAGCAGCACGCTGAAACGAGAATCGCCCGGCAAAAAAATCTACTAATCGGTTTTCGGGTTGATTATGATAGTTCGTTTTGGGTAATTGGTAAAGGCAATCGAGACAGATATGCTTTTCGTGTTGGCTCAATCGTTTTTTACAAACACAGCAAAGATGAGGAAAGAACAGAGATAGAAAACTATTCAGAATATTCTTCATAGTCACCTCCCATTATTTTATTGACCGATTTTACAACCAGATCCATCGAAAAGCCACGACCCAAAGCGAAGCGGATCAACTTCGTTTTCTTATCATAATCATTCTTGCCTTTTACCGATTTCACTTTTACGTTGAGAATATGAAGCAATTGTTGTTCAAAATCGTCACTCCCCAATTCGTCCAATATGGGTTTGTATATAGATTCGGAAATATTTCTTTTTCGGAGTTCGAAAACGATTTTAGTCTTCCCCCATTTGTTGAACCGCAATTTATCATTGATGAAACTGCGGCAAAAACGCTCGTCACTCAAAAAGCGTTCATCTTTCAATCGTTTGATGATTCGAGCAATAGCTTCATCCTCCAACTCCCAAGACACAAGCTTTTTACGCACATCGTGTTCACACGTTTCTGCTCAGGAGCAGTACGATGCGATGCGGTTCAATGCTCGGGGTTCGGATAGTTTCATTTTTTTTAGAGTTACAAATTACTGCGGTCTTTAGCCAGTTACGAGTTACGAGTTTTCGCACTTGTCATCCGATCCAATCCGCTTAAGTCTTTATATAAAGCAACATTACTAAAACCTTTGGTCTCCAGCATTTGCATTGTTTCTATCCCTTTTGCCTGATTGATCTCGAAATAGAGTTTTCCGTTTGCATTCAATAAATGCAAAGCAATATCTGCTATACGCTCATAAAACATCAAGGCTTTATCATCGGGAACAAAAAGAGCAGAATGTGGCTCATAGTCCAACACATTAGCATCCATCGTCTGCTTTTCGCTATTGAGAACATAAGGGGGATTGCTGACAATAATATCAAAATTTTCAGCTGTGGGATAATCGCCCAATACATCTACCTGACAGAAATCTATCGCTACATTATTCAACTTTGCATTCTTGATAGCCATATCAATTGCCCCTTGCGAAAAGTCCCATGCTGACACCTTGGCTTCATTCATCCGCTTAGCCAATGCGATAGCGATGCAACCGCTACCTGCGCCAATGTCTAAGACAGATAAATTCTTCCCTGAATTTTCATTCAAAATCAGTTCTACCAACTCTTCGGTTTCGGGGCGGGGAATCAATGTGTCTCTATTGACAAGAAATGGCAAACCGTAAAATTCGGTTTCACCTAATATGTATTGAATGGGTTCGTAAGTGGAGAGACGCTGCACAATGCGGACAACTTCGTTGTGTTGGTTTCTGGATAAGTTTGGTTTATCGACCAAAGCCATACGATAGGGTTTCTTGGTCAGATACTCTATTATAATACGAGTAAATCCCGAGATTTCGGTCTCGGGATACAACTCTTTCAGTGATTCGTTTATATAGTCTAACGATTTTTGCATACCGATTTATTCTGCCAAATCATCGTATTTTTGGAACAAGAAATCATTGTACGGATAACGCTCCGTATGTATTTCTTTCACCCGCTCGTACATCATTTGTTTCAGCTCATCGATATGGGTTTTGTCCTTTGCCGAGATAAAGATGCAATCAGCTTCGAGCTTGCTCATCCATGTTTTTTGAAGTTCCGGGAGCGAAATATTTTCTTTGGTAGATGGAGTTAAATCGTCCTCGTCTTTTTTGGTGTAGGTAAAGGCATCGATCTTGTTGAATACCAATATTACAGGCTTTTTCACTTTGTCTATCTCTTGCAGGGTAGCGTTTACTACTTCTATTTGCTCTTCAAAATTGGCATGTGAAATGTCTACTACATGCAATAGCAAATCGGCTTCGCGCACCTCATCCAGTGTAGATTTAAATGATTCTACCAAGTGGGTAGGTAGTTTGCGAATAAACCCAACAGTATCGGACAACAAGAACGGGAGATTGTCGATAATCACCTTGCGCACAGTAGTATCGAGAGTAGCAAACAGTTTATTTTCGGCAAACACTTCCGATTTGCTCAAGAGGGTCATCAGTGTTGATTTGCCCACATTGGTGTATCCTACCAGTGCGAGACGCACCATTTTGCCACGGCTTTTTTGCTGCGACACCATTTGACGGTCGATATTTTTCAATTCATTTTTCAGAAACGCAATCTTTTCCTGCACAATACGTCTGTCGGTTTCCAACTGAGTTTCTCCTACACCACGCATCATAGCTCCTCCCCCACGTTGACGGTCGAGATGAGTCCACATACGAGTCAATCGAGGTAATAGATATTGATATTGAGCCAATTCCACCTGCGTTTTGGCATAAGCGGTTTGAGCACGCATATCGAAAATATCGAGGATCAAACTGGTACGATCCAATATCTTCACTTGCAATTCGGCTTCGATATTGCGAAGTTGTTTGGGCGAAAGTTCATCGTCAAAAATGGCTACGCCAATCTCATTTTCTTCAATATATTTCTTTATCTCTTGCAGCTTCCCTGTGCCCACGAAGGTTACAGGATTGGAGTGTTCGAGTCTTTGCACAAACTTTTTGAGAGGCTCTATTCCGGCCGTGTCGGCGAGGAAAGCCAATTCGTCAAGATATTCGTGTATCTGCTCTTCGGTCTGGGTTTGAGTAATGATGCCAATTAGAACAGCTTTATTATTCTTGGATTCTGATAATATAAAATCTTTCATATATTCTATTGTAGATATTGCAACAAGCAAGCCTCAAAGATAGGTAAAAATGCAAGAATTATAGGTTAAGGGCTATCAAATAAAATTCACAGATCATCCTTGCTTCAACACCTTGGCCGCAATTGCAGTTACAATACATCTAGGCGTAATACGATTCGCAAACACAACCAATTTATTCATCATCCCTTGCACTCCCATCGCCTTGGGTTTCATCATCAAGCGAATGCCATAACTAGCCACTTCTGCAGCTGTGGCATGGGTAAGATTTTTTACCATACCCGTGTTGTTGGTATCGGCTACATCGTGAAACTTGGTATCGGTAACTCCCGGACATAAAGCAGTTACGGATACTCCTGTACCCTTCAATTCTCGGTTCACAGCTTCGGACAAGCTCAACACAAAGGCTTTGGTAGCACAATAGCCTGCCAAAAAAGTACCGGGCTGGAAAGCTCCTGTGGACGCTATGTTCAGAATTCGACCTTCGCCCCTGCCTTTCATCGCACGGGCAAAGGTTTTAGTGAAGTAAGAGACGGTTATCATATTGAGATTGTACATCCCGAGCTCTTTCTCCCAATCTATATCTACATAATCTCCGCCAATGCCAAATCCTGCATTATTGATCAAATAGTCAATTTGAATAGACCTTGCTTCAAGATCGTTGTATATAAACTCGGCATTGCTGAGCAGACTTAAGTCTTTTGCATAGGTAATAACCATCACCCCTTTTAATGACAACTCTTGTGATATTTCTTGCAAGCGAAGTTCGTTGCGTGCTACCAGCACCAGATTGACGCCTTTGGCAGCCATTTGCTTCGAAAATTCGTAGCCCAGACCTTGTGTTGCGCCTGTTATTAATACTGTTGCCATATACAATCCGATTTTAAGGTCAGAGAACGAAGCTTATTGAACAGATATTTCATCTAAAAACAAGAACGAAGGCTGTCCTTTTCCTACATGCCAGTGAGGTATCGATTTGGTAGCACCTATAAATACTTTCACATACCTGGCTTTGGTCTTGTCAAATTTAGCCACAAGATCAATCACTCCAGGCTGTTGCGTGGCTTCTAGTATGGGATAATCTAGGGTGAAGACTTCTTTGAAGTTCTTATTGTCATCAGATACTGCTATATTGAATTTGGTGGCTCCAAATATCCAATCGCCAATGGCAATAAGGGTACCTGCCTCAACAGTGGAAATCTCTTCTATCTGCTCCATATCAATCACCACCTCAACATCTTTACCATAATATCCAATCCAAGTACCATCGTTAAATCCGTCACCGCCTCGTTTACCATCCACCAAGGTGCTAGCCCCATTGTAGGTATAGTTACGTGCAGGCAAAACAGATACAGTCAAGGGTTTTAATGTAGCTTTATTGAAATTGAAATGATCTTCGAACACTTTGCTCAGCTTGCCATCTCTGATTGCCACGGCTTTCAGGTTTACCGTTCGATTTATTTGTATTGGTTCAGTATATTTTGTACTGTTTGCATCTGGTATACTCCCATCCAATGTGTAAAAAACAGGAGCCTTATCTATCGTACTTAACGAAACAATGATCTCACCTCCTTCAAGTTTTATTTCAGGAGACACCTCAAAAATCGCTTTGTTGTAATTCAAATCTAACTTGTCATACAACTTCGAGAATTTGAATAATCGGGACATGAAATCGCTGTAATTCTTCTTCTCGGGCAATGTCCATTGCATTTCCGATAGAGCAGCAAGGCGTGGCAGAAGCATATATTCTACCTGAGCCGATGTGGGGATGTATTCCGTCCATATATTGCTTGGAATACCTATGATATGTTTCCTTGCACTAGCCGGTAAACTATCGGGCACAGCCTCGAAACTATATACTTTCTCGATAGGTACAAAACCACCGATAGCCAACGGCTCGTCTTTAATATCCCGTGTTTGATAGTAATCGAAATAGAAGTGCGAGCTGGGAACCATTATAGCGTCATGTCCATTTTTAGCAGCCTCAATTCCACCTTCAACACCGCGCCACGACATCACTGTGGCGTTCGGAGCCAAGCCCCCTTCAAGTATCTCGTCCCATCCTATTATTTTACGCCCTTTGCTATTTAGAAATTTCTCCATACGTGAGATGCAATAGCTTTTAAACTGTTCTTTTGCCGAGTGTTTCTTATCTGCTTTAATACCAAGCTCTTTTATTTTTGCCTGACATTTTGGGCACACTTTCCATCGGTCTTTTGGGCATTCATCGCCTCCTATATGGATGTATTCGGAAGGGAACAATTCGATTAGTTCGCTATACACATCTTCTAAGAATGCAAATGTATTCTCATTTCCGACACATAACACATCATCAAAAACGCCCCATGATCCGGCAACTTTTTAAGGGCCTCCGGTACAACCCAATTGGGGATAGGCAGTCATCGCAGCCAACATATGACCGGGAAGGTCAATTTCGGGAATGATGGTTATGTATCTGTCATTGGCATAAGCCACGATGTCTTTAATTTCTTCTTGTGTGTAATATCCGCCATGAGGCTTGCCATCGTATACTGCTGAATTGCGCCCGATAACTGTTTCATCTCTTTGAGAACCGATTTCTGTCAGTTTAGGATATTTTTTTATCTCTATTCTCCAGCCTTGGTCATCGGTCAGATGCCAATGGAATTTGTTTATGTTATGTAAGGCAAGAATGTCGATGTACTTCTTGACAAACTCAGCAGGCTCGAAATGACGAGCAACATCCAAATGCATGCCACGATACGCAAAACGAGGATAGTCTTTTATCGATACTGCACTGAAGAGTACTTTCCCTATTTTAGAATCCACCTCTACGAGAATTGACTTTCTGAGAGTTTGCAAACCATAGAAGACTCCGGCTTCGCTACCCCCTTTTATGTTTATCAAATCTTTGTTTACATCGAGGGTATAGCCTTCCAGATTAGTACTGTCTGATTCTACCGATAATACGATTGCATTATCAGACACTTGTTGATCTGTTGTTTCCAGTGTAATACCTGTTGATATTTTTAAATAGTCGACAAACAATTCGGCAGTCTTTTTCAGCTTGTCGCTTCCCGCAGGATAAACGATCTTTGTCTCGCTAGTTAAAACAAAAGCATCACCTTGTAGAACTTCAACTGATTGAGGCAGTGGAATTACATTGTAATCATTCGCGACTTCCTTTTCTTGACTACACGAAAAGCATAGGATGAGCACCGAGCGCAAAAAAAACATCTTTTTCATGGAAATTGTATTTTAAGATTATCTACACGATATGTATATTTCAACTTTTACCTACAGCACAAAAGGAATGGCTATTAGATTAAGCTAAAGAAGACTCTTTTATTTTTAACGGAATAAAGGTAGTGATTCACTTTGATATTAGCAAGCCGCTCAAATAACCACAATTAAAAAAGCACCTACATTGCTGTAAGTGCTTCTTGGAGCGGAAGAAGTATTTATGGATAGATTGTTCCCCACTTCGAATTGTCTGTTTTGTCACGACCTAAAAGCTTAATGTTGTCCTCTTCGGGCTCTATGGCATTCTCTTTGTTGAACTCTACGCTGTTTAATATAAAGAGACATTCGATAGATTCATCAATAGCATTGAGGCGTTGGTGGGTTATGAAAGTTTGTTGATCTGATGCTCGGAGATATCTCCATATAGGATATTCCCATGTGTCTCCACCTATAATTAATCCTAACTGCGAATCACCGCTTTTAAGAAATGCTTCGCAACTTTTTTTATAGTCCAAATAAAGATCACGTCTGTTGACAAAAACTAACTTTTCGCGACTATCTTTCCATATCGATAAACTCTGTCTTTGAACTCCAACTCCTTTTATATTAATTGACAATGCTAGAATAGGGCGAACATAATTCATTAACAAAGGCAGCAGTGAGAAAACACAAATAAAAGTCAAAATGGAATATTTTACTTTCGCGTTTTTCCAGTCATTGAATGCAAGGGCAAAGGCTGGTGTAGCCAATGCAAACAAAGGTAGTTGCAATCTCATTATCCATGGTTGCCATGGTATGCAAAACGAGAATACGCACCCACAGGCTATTACAAGCCATATATATATTGGCTCCCGCTTTCTTCGTAGCAGGAATATCAACGATGCGATGATTAATAGGATATGAAAGGGTGATCTTACGTTGTCTTCATGAAACATTAGGGTACTGTTGATCATGTTCTTTCAATCTTTCACTGAAAAGATATATATTGGCCCGTACGGGTAGATATCTTTATCTACATTCTTCAGTTTGTTATTTATTGTTCCAGCACCAGGTAGTAGAACGGGCACATTGATATAAACATTGGAAAAAGAAGAATAGAAGAAAGACTGGAGAGTGAACGGGGAGACCGTAGCGCTTTGAGCTTCAATGGGTTTTTGGAATGTATTGTAGTTTCTTACGTAGTTTGGCATATTAATAAGTAAGCATAGCATACCTGCGCAAATAGCAGCTAGAAGACACTTTTTGTATTGTTTGATGCAGATGAATGCAAAATATATGACAATCGGAAGTGCAATTGGATAAGCTGTTCCCTTGGTGAGTATCGCAAGGCCAAGTGCTGCTCAGAATTGAAGAGCCAAAGATATTTTTTTATCCTTCTGCCAAGCCAATAATCGGTCGAGCAAACATAGCAACCAAAATGCAACCACTAAGTCGTTTTGTGTACTCGTTGCTTCAATTATTGCGATTGGGAGTGTGGCAAAAAATAGGGCTGCCACAATTTGCATTTGTACATTTAAGCCAAACCGCCATGCAATCTTGGATATAACTATGAGTATACCAATAAAAGAAAACCATTGCACGCTGTTCATCAACCAATCGTCGCCCGAAATAGCCCTGCCGTAGAGTATACAGATTTCGGCAAAAGGCGAAGAATGAAGCTGGCGGTCGTTGTTGGTGTAATAATGGTTGAGATTCCCATTTTGGAGCCAATGCTCTATTCGAGGCAAATGGTATGTCATCGAATCCCAATTACTAGGTGGATATACAATAGCTATAAAGAATGTAATTACTGCAATGAGGATTAGAAACCAGATGCTTTTGTGAGTTTTTAGAAAGAGGGTTATCTTCTGAAAATCAATATCTAGTTTTCTACATTTGCTGAAAAATAGTATTGATAATATGATTGTATAGCAGATGGATGCACACATAACACCTTGAAGATTGAGTTCCCCAAATAGACTGAGTAACTCAGCCATGAACCAAGTGATGATCCCAAAGCAAAGAGAAGTGGACACGAAGCTGTTGCGCCAATCTATTTTAAGGAAAAAATGGATAACCAGCCATAGGAGTGAGAAATTAGTTATCCCCCACATAAAAGTAAGTAGACTAATCATTGCACTATAGTTTATTCATCATTAAATATGTTAAGATAAAAAAAGCACCTACATTGCTGTTAAGTGCTTCTTGGAGCGGAAGACGAGGCTCAAACTCGCGACCCTCAGCTTCAGAGGCTGATGCTCTATCCAACTAAGGCTACTTCGCATTTCAATAAAGTGGGCAGTGATAGTTCGAACCACCGTAAGCGTAAGCTATCTGAGTTACAGTCGAACCCATTTGAAGTACTCTGGTAACTGCCCTTGCATTATTGCGAGTACAAAGGTAATCGATTTTTTTATTCCTCCAAATTTCTACATTAAAAATCTATCATTTTTAATGCAGCAATTGCACATTCGTCTCCTTTGTTGCCATGTTTGCCTCCAGCCCTATCAATCGCTTGTTGCATGTCATCGGTAGTTAACAGCCCGAAGATGAAAAGAATATCGTATCGTATGTTCATATCAGCAATGCCTTGGGTAACGCCCGAACACACATAATCGAAATGAGGCGTATCGCCCCTTACCACGCTTCCTAAAACGATAACAGCATCTATTCCCTTGTTTTCGACAAGGTGTTTGGCTCCAAATATGAGTTCGAAGCTTCCCGGCACATAGTCTACTATAATATTTTCAGCAACTACTCCGTGCTTTAGCAAGGTATCGCATGCCCCTGTCAATAGCGCATTGGTTATATTGTCGTTCCACTCGAAAACCACAATCCCTATTTTCATATCTTTGCCCTCAGGCACCTTTGCCGCATCGTACGATGATAAATTTTTGTAAACTGTTGCCATCTTTATTCTTTTAAGTAAATGTAAATATTTAATGGGATGTTTTATCGCCATAACTTCTTGTTGCTTTTATACATAAGAAAGCAATAAATAGGTCTGCGACCTTATTATAACTTTTAAACAAAAAGAAGCTACCTAGTTAAGATAACTTCTTTCTTTTATTCTTTCCCGTGCTTCACGGTTTTCTATTTATTTTTTTTCAATATCGTTGATTCTTCAATATACTTTTCAGCCTCAGCTGCTAGTGGCGATCTGCTGTATTGATTTTTGATAATGGAGAATACCTCTATCACTTTATCATATTGCCCAAGGCTCTTATACACAAGACCGGCTTTTTTGTACAAAACAGGGCTTTGCGATTCGTTATCCACTGCCTTGGCAGCCTTTACGTAATTAGCCGCAGCCTCATCCATTTACCCCGTGTTGCTAAGGCAATCGCCAATAGTACCATATACCAAGTGCGACAAGATCTGATCATCGCTGCTAAAATCGTTCAGATATGTCAAAGCCTGCTCATACTTACCCATTCTGCCATAACAGATACCAGCATATAAACGAGCTAGTTTACCTGTTTTGGTAGAGCCATATTCTTCTATAATAGATTCGAAGCCAATATATCCATTGCCGTCGCCATATACAGCCACAGAATCTTTATTACCCATTCTGAAATATTTCTCTCCTGTGAAGATAGCCAATTCAGCCTCTTGATTTTTGGGCTTGATATAAAATTGCTTATATGCTATATATCCACATGCTAAAAGCACAAAAGAGCCAACAACAATCAACAGCTGCTTTTGATATTTGAGGATGAAATTCTCAGACTCTACAACAACACTATCAATGCGCTCCCAGTCTTTCTCTTGTGCTAGAATGGTTTCTTTCTTCTTGGACATCTTATCTATAAATTACATTGTTATTCTAAACTTAGCAGCGACAAAAATAGTTCTTTTCTCTATGTAAAGAAAATGTTATGCGCTTTTTTTTACTCTGTGTAAAATTTAATCAACTGTTCTAAGGCATTTTGACATGCGGGACAAAAATCGTCACAGGTATTTGTCTTCATTCTGCAATCGGAGGCCGACCTATACACCCACTTTGTCTTATAGCCACCACCCTCATAAACACCTCTCGGATATGCTGATAATTGGTCTGCCGCAGTAGGCACAGGCGTGTGAGGAGCGAGCAACGACTCCCATTTGCGCGTGAAATCCACCAATGTTGTTATATTAGGCTCCCAAGGCTCCACTGTGAGCGAATAGGTATTATCCAGCGCATCGCCACCCTGGTAATAATACTCATCGCCCAATCCGCCAAAGCTATGCCCAAACTCGTGAACAACAACCGGCATAAACCCTGCATGCCCCGTAGTGGTCAACGTATAGGCATTGAATATTCCACCCCCACCATATACATTGGTATTGTCCAAGATGATTATATGCGCATACGGAATGCCGGCAATGGCATTATGCACATCTTTTATATTGCTGGTGGTAAGATAGCGATCGGAATAAAATGTATCGAAATGCGACCCAAATGCCGTTTCTCTCCATTCGCCGGTTCGAGGAACACTCACACCTGTATTTTTCGATACCGTTTCTACGGCAATAAAATTGAATCTATCCTTATATTTCCCAAATACCTGATGAGCCAATATAGCCTGACATGCCACAGCAGCATGTTCGCGAAATTTAGCCATTTCATCGGCAGTATACCCTTCGGCAACAAAAACAACATGGATTGCAGCACGTGTAGTGTCGGCACGATGCACAAATGAATATGTCGGTTTATGAAACGTTCCTGCTTTTTTTATCAAGATATCGTTCGGATCCACGATGTGTGTCAAAGCACTGTCATACACACCCGAAGGCAACCGAAGTTTGATCTCAATCTTTACTTTTTTTTTGGGAAAAGGGACGAGAAGCACGTTTTCGAAACTCCGTTTTGTTACCTTCGCCTCATCTGTTGTTTGCCATTCTTGAAACAAGGTGCTGAACGAATCTTTGTAAATAACCTTGCCTGTCTCTGCATCGCTCACTATAATCTGTCCATTACCCATTCGCCCCAGTGATGACAAATTCACAATACGCCCTGCCCATTGCGGGAGTTGACTCATCCGGTCAAGAGCTACAGACTGCGAGCCGCTATCGCCTTCAAAAGTATAATCTAAACGTAAGGTCTTATTCTCGAACCAATCGCCAAACTCTTGAGCCGACAGGGTGTTCAACAATAAAAAGCTAGAAAGAAACAGGAGTAAAAAATATCTCATAAAACCTATTTTTTTTGAAATCTAAACAAACTCTAAATTTACCGCAATTTGTTCTGCCAAGCAAGACAAAAGACAGAAAGCACAAAATTATCACTATAAATATACTTTCTTATAGTTTTTTTTAAATTTTCATTTAACCATTCTTGTTTAATTCATTAGCTTTGCAACCGAATACATAAGTACTGTGTTTCACAAATGAGGAAAATTCGCGTCTTCGCATACATTCTTGTCTTTGTCATGTTTTCGGTGCCTTTTTGGGGTGCTCCCCATTCTTTTGTAGATAGCGATACCACATTTCCTCTCAATTACAAAGACTCCATCCTTTCGGTTCGCATCGATTCTACGCAAACCAATCTCGACAGTATACCCAAAGATACCATCCCCAAGAAAAAATCTGTACTTGACGCTGTAGTAGAATACTCATCGAACGACTCCATCGTACTCACCGCCGGCAACTGGGGCCATCTCTACGGAGAAGGACAAGTCAAATACTCTGAAATCAACCTGAAAGCCGAAAAAATATCCATGAATATGGACAGCAGCATCGTATCGGCAACATTTGGCGTAGACTCGCTGAATAATGAATTCGGATATCCCGTTTTTACGGATAAAGGCACCGACTACGAAAGCAAGTTGATGAAGTACAACTTCAAAACAAAAAAAGCATACGCTACCAACATGATTACCCAACAAGGCGAAGGGCTTGTCATTGCCGACGTGACCAAAAAGACAGAAGACGGTGCTATGTTTATGAAAGGGGGATGCTATACCACCTGCGATCATCACGATCATCCTCACTTCTACATCGCCATTAGTAAAGGAAAAATACGACCAGGCAAAAATGTGGTGTCGGGTCCTGCCTATCTGGTCATAGAAGATGTGCCTATCCCATTTCTAGGGCTACCTTTCGCCCACTTCCCGTTTTCTGGCAAATACTCTTCAGGAATCATCATGCCCACCTATGGCGATGATATGGAGAGAGGCTTTGCCTTACGCGATGGAGGATACTACTTTGCCATAAACGACTACGTAGATTTGGCTCTGCGAGGCGAAATATACACAAAAGGATCGTGGGGAGTAAATGCCCAATCGAGCTATCGTAAGCGATACAAACACAGTGGCTCGGTACAGTTGAATTACATCGTGACCAAAACAGGAGAAAAAGAAGTACCTGCAACCTACACCTCGAGCAAAGACTTTAGCATCAACTGGACGCACCAGCAAGACCCCAAAGTGAATATGTTCAGAACCTTGTCGGTCAATGTTAGCTTTTCTACCAGTAGCTACAATCACAATCAACTCGACTCACGACTTGATATCAACGATTATACCAACAGCAATAAATCGTCAACTGTCAACCTGAGTCAGCGATTTCCCAATTCGCCGTGGAGTGTAACCGGGTCGTTGACCGTCAATCAAACATCACGCGACACCATGGTGCAGCTAACACTCCCCTCTCTGCAAGTGCAAATGAGCCGCATATACCCCTTCAAGCGAAAAGAGGTTATCGGCAAAGAGCGTTGGTATGAAAAAATCTACACAAGCTATTCGGGTACACTCGAAAACCGAATACGTGCCAAAGAATACGACTTGCTGAAATCGAGTTTCCAAAAAGACTGGGAGCATTATGCCTCGCATAGCATTCCGATAGGTGCATCGTTCAACGCAGGCAATTTCAACATATCGCCCAGCATAACATACAATGAAGACTGGCTCACCGAAAAATCGCGCCAGGCATGGGATAGTAAAAGCCGTGCAAAAGTGGATACAACCTACGGATTTTATCGCACTTACCGATTTCAAACAAGCCTCAGCGTGCAAACAAAGCTATATGGGATGTATAAACCCCTTTTTGTCAAAGGGGTGGATATACGACATGTCTTTACGCCCAGTGTAAGCTTTGCGTATTCGCCCGATTTTGCCGACCCATTCTTTAATTTTTATGATACCTATCAGTATTATGATGGGAATGGAAAATTGAAAGATCATACCTATTCGCCATACAGCAAAGTTCCGGGAAGGGGAAAGACCGGATCGGTCAATTTCACGTTCGACAATAATCTGGAGATGAAAATTCAACGCCCCGATACGATAAAAAAAATAAGTTTGATCGATAACTTCAGAGTAGGATTCGGATATAATATGATGGTAGACTCAATGAAATGGAGTGATATAAATGCGAGCATACGTGTCAAATTGAGCAAATCGCTGACAATAAACCTATCAGGAGTTTTTGATACCTACACCTACGATGCCAATGGAACACGGATCAACAAATTGCGGATTTCGAATGGCAAAAAGTTTTGCCGATTGAGAGGTGTCGGCTATTCGTTCTCTCCATCAATCAATCAGGATACATTCAAAAAATGGTTTGGAGGAGGAGATGATAAAGACAAAAAAGATACAGATAAAAACAAAGGCGACAACTCAAGCAACCTACTTGCCAATGACGATGGGGAAGAAGTCACAGAAGAGTCAACGCAGCGGGGCAGCCTGCTCCAAAAGCGCAAAGATGATGGTGAGTATGATGCAGACGGATATCTCAAAAACGAGTTGAAATGGTCATTATCGGCCAGTTACTCGTTTAACTATGCCTACGGCGAATTTGACAAAGTGCAGCGAGAATACAAGTATAAACTTACCCACTCATTAAGTTTCAACGGCAACATACAACCTACTAAAAACTGGAGCATAAACGGAGGAGGAAGTTACGACTTCGATGCCAAAAAGGTAGCGGGTATGAATATAAATATAACACGCAACCTCCACTGCTGGAGCCTCAGTGCCAATATCAACTCGTACGGAAACAGACAAACATACTACATATCACTCAGAGCGAACTCATCGCTATTGCGTGACCTAAAATACGAAAATCGTGGTAATGCTACAAACTACGATCCTGTGTGGGACTAATACAGTAGCCCGATAATGAATAATCGCAAGATGAACTCAAAACAGCAAGTTTGTATCTGGTGGCTTCGTCGCGACCTCCGTCTCTCTGACAATGCCGCTCTTTTTCATGCTCTGGCTAGTGGTGTCAGGGTATTGCCTGTATTTCTTTTCGATCGCAAAATACTCGACATATTCGAAAAGCCCTACAACGCTCAGGTTGAGTTTATTCATCATACACTTTCACTTCTCGACAACGAGCTGCGTAGCCTTGGCAGCAGCCTGTTTGTAAAATATGGATTTGCCGACGACTTTTTTGAAGACATCACCAACCGTTTTAACCTAAAGGCAGTATATGTAAACGACGATTACGAGCTATCGGCACGCCAACGTGACCAACAGGTGGAGACAATGCTTGGAGCCAAAGGAATACCCTTCCATCGCTTCAAAGACCACGTTATTTTTCATAAAGACGATATACTGAAAGATGATGCAACACCCTACACGGTTTTCACCCCTTATAGCCGCAAATGGAAGCAACATGTATCCGACATTGCCTTGAAGCCTTACGATTGCGCTTCGCTCCAAGATGGCTTACTGCCTTATGCTACCGAAAGGCAGATGCCCTCACTAGCCGAAATGGGGTTTACTGCCACAAAAGTACTCTTCCCTCCAAAAGAAATTGACATCAATATACTCACATCATATACTGCCCAAAGGGACTATCCCGCTATGGATGGAACTTCACATTTGGGGGTTCATCTTCGTTTTGGCACTATCAGTATTCGCGCGCTTGTTGCTATCGCTCGTTTGCATAGCGACGTGTTCTTGAACGAACTTATTTGGCGCGAATTTTACCAAATGATCACATGGCACTTTCCGCATGTGTGCGGTTCGCAGTCGTTCAAAAAGAATTACGATAACATCGTGTGGCAAAACAATGAACACTATTTTGCAGCATGGTGTGAAGGGATGACTGGATATCCGTTAGTAGATGCCGGCATGCGACAATTAAACCAGACGGGATATATGCACAACCGTGTGCGGATGATTACCGCCTCGTTTTTGGTCAAACACCTGCTTGTAGACTGGCGATGGGGCGAAGCTTATTTTGCCAACAGATTGCTCGATTTCGATTTTGCGGCCAACAACGGCGGCTGGCAATGGGTAGCCGGCTGTGGTTGCGATGCTGCACCCTATTTCAGAATATTCAATCCCAAATTGCAGGCTGCAAAGTTCGACAAACAGAACGAATATATACACCGATGGGTTCCCGAATCGGTAGAGGGAGACTACTGCCCACCAATAGTAGATCACGATACCTCACGCATTGGGGCATTAGACCTATATCGCTCGTCTCTAGTAGATTAGTCGACAATCTTAGCCAACAGTTTTTCTATCGAATCCTCCATTTTGGATGGATTACTTATTGGTGCATAGCGGTCTACGACATTGCCCTCTTTATCTACCAAAATTTGGTAAAGTTCCATTTGATAGCCTCTCCCAAAAAACCCTTGCTGTTTGTCTTTAAGTATTTGTATAACGGATCGGCATCGTCGCCATTCACATCTATTTTGGCAAATGTTTTGAAGGTGGTCTTATACTTCATTTCGCAGAAGCTCTCTAATTCCTCATCGCTTCCGGGAGCTTGCGATCCGAACTGATTGCAAGGGAAATCGAGTATCTCGAATCCTTGATCTTTGTACTTCAGATACAAATCCTGTAAATCTTTGTACTGAGGGGTGAAGCCACATTTGGTGGCAGTGTTTACAATTAGCAACACTTTGCCTTTATAGGCATCTAACGAAACGTCATTGCCTTTAGCATCTTTTACTGTGAAATTATATATACTCATAATCAATATTTTATCTATATAACAAACGAGAAGATGATTTGGATCACCTCCATTCTTTTTTTATCCTAAAACATTATGATAAGTTTCCAAATCACATTTTTGTTGGCATGTTGAGGCATTTTATTTCCCCGCGAAACCGAGGTGGTTATCGTTTCGGGCGTTGCTATCACTCTCCACACACCGCTTTTGGGACATTTATCTCCTGTTCGAGCAGTCATTCCCATACGAGGTTTCATCATAATTGTAATATATTTAATCTAGATACAAAAGTACGACAAATCGGTCAAGTAGCAGACAACAATGTATATAAACTCAAAAATGGTTGGAATAAATTGCATGTTGAAAAGGATTTCATAATTTTGATTGTTCTCTTAGACGTATCGGAATATTCTAACCTTGTGACTTATTGCTTAGATAAGTTGAAAATATTAGAACTTAACATCTTATGGATAGCGAAGACCTCACTCGGGCAGTATATGACATCGTACGCACCATACCCTTTGGACGTGCAACCAGCTATGGTGCTATTGCCCGTGCGATAGGTTGGTCAAACATGTCGCGCTTGGTTGGTCGCATTATGAGTGAGTGCGATTCGCACAACAATGATATTCCTGCCCATCGGGTGGTTAATAGTCAAGGCGTATTGTCGGGCAAAGCCGCATTTGGCAATGGCGATGAGATGCTACAATTGCTGAAAGGGGAAGGTATTATTATCATCAACAATCGTATCCAAAGATGGAAACAGGTCTTCTGGAATCCGATGGAGGAGATACAACTATAAAAGACCCAAGCCCCCGAATGAAATACACTCAGAGGCTTGCGTCTTCTCTCGTTTAAAAAAAAAATCAAAATCCGAAAGACAATTCAATGCTGTATGGTTTTATATCAGAGTACTTTCCTTTTTCAAACATAGAAAAAGGAGAATAATACCCAAAAGCACTCACCGATCCGATACCCGCTTGCACCCTGAGCTTTGCATCAATGGTACGCATATACAGGTCGCGCCCCATATTGTGCTTCACTTCTTTATTGTTGCTGTCGATATATTTTACTTGCGATTTTGAATAGTATTTGATAAAGCCTACCACTCCTGCCGAAACATGAAAATTCTTACCTCCCTTAGGTTGATACTCTACCAGCAAGGGTATTGTCACATAATACGCCAATAGTTTACTCGACTTATAGTCAACACCATCGGGTGCCGGCTTAAACACTGCTTTTCCACCATCTTTGGTCAAAGCCACATTGCCGTCGAAATGGTAGCGACTCCAATCCAATCCCATACCTGAACCAAAGATGAAATTGGAATTACCCATCCGGCTCGAAAAGTCTATTAAGTTCCACGAAACGGTGTAAGACATACTCCGTTTCAGGTCTCCTGCTCCCATCTTGGCATCATCAAAGTTGAGGAAACTAAAACTCAGTCCCGACCAATGCGTATGAGGTGATCTTTTGTTCCTTCTATCCCACGAAAAGGCAAAACTATACGTGGATCCATCCTGAATGATGGTACTCTTCGCCTTCGCTTCGGGGCTTATATCTTTCTGTATCTCGGGTTTAACTACCTGAACAGAGTCTATCTCCTGCGCATTCAGTGTAAATGTACAAAGAGAGAAAATTATGAGTGCTGCTGTCTTTTTCATATCTATTTGTTTTTTTAGTTGTTTATTGCAATTTGAGACGTTTGTTATTCACTACTATAAAGAGGTCTTTAAGCTTACCTAGCTCTCTATCTAGCTCGTTTGGTGGAAACTTACCTTTCAAATACACCAAGGTTATCTTTTTCGACTTCACTTTGTATAAAATGTACTCGTATTCGTCCCCCTTTGGTGTAGCCGATAAGACATAGATAGCCGATTCTATATTACCATCCTTTTTCAATTCCGACAGTTTACTGCCATTCTTTATATCGGTCTCTAAAGCTTCGATAATAAGTTGCAATTTTGGCACATCTTGGTTTGTAATCAGACTTTTGTAGAATGTAATTCTACTGCCCTGCGAAAGAATATCCTTCGATAGCTGAACCATCACCGAGCCTTCCTGCTTTCCATACGTATCAAATACTTTCTTTATTTGCAGATGATCTTGCGCCATCACCTCGCCATATATCGGAATCTGGCAAATAAGAATGATCAACATAATTATTCTTGTTTTCATATTTTCTTTATTTTATTCAGTAAATGACTCTAATACGGATATCTGCGAGTCTAAAATTTCGGAATCCTGATCTGTTACATTCTCTATCGAGATCAAGGCTTGAGCATTCATAGCATCCCTGTCCGACACCTGCACGCCATTTACATACACCATCGATTTTGAATACTCATCGCCCCTGTTGAACAAAAACAGACCCGAAACCAATAGCAAAATAATACTTGCTGCCACACCTGCATATCGGAAATAAGTGTTGAAGCCAATCCTTTTGCTGCTTTTGGGCTTCATCTCTATTGGCACACTTTCCTGTTCTTTTATCTCACTTTCGAAATATCGGAACATAGGTGCATACATCACATATTGATCGGCAACATCATCTGTCGAAAAATAAGCACGCAACTGCTTTTCCTCATCGAGCGAAGTCTGCCCCTCGAAATATTTTTCTATTAATTTATCTATACTGTCCATCTTGCCTTATTGTTTTTGTAACACCTGATTATTGATTGTAAAATACACATCTCTCACTTTTTTGCGTGCCCGCGACAAAGTAACCCGTATTGTTTCTTCTGCCATACCCGTCACATCGGCTATTTCGCTAAACTCGTAGCCTTCCACATCTCTCATTTTCAAAACTATCTGTTGCGATTCGGGCAATGTCGCTATTATTCGCTGTATGATAGATATGGTATCATTCTCTTCGGCATAGGTATGCGGGTTTTTCACATCTATGGCTAGTGGAATGTCATCTAGCGACTGATTGAATTTTCGGGCTCTGATTTTATCAATGCAAATATGTTTCGTTGTCTGCATGGCAAATCCTTCTACATTGGGGTGATTACCCAGCTGTTCCCTCACATTCCATAGTCGCAAAAATACCTCCTGTACCGAATCCTCCGCTTCGTGGGAATCGATCAAAATACTTCGGGCGAAATTCTGCAGCTTTTCGCGGAGAGGTACAACAACTATTTTAAACCTTTCTATATCCATTCTTAATTAGATAACGAAACTACTGAAAATTTGTAACACGCTTTGCACATTTTTTCTATTAACAAGCGTATATTTGTATCTAGCGATCATAAAAAATGGAAAAACAACAACAATTCAACCTCTCATACATTCTTTCTTTCATCCTGCACCCGCTGTTGATGCTATCATATAGTATCTGTTTCCCTTTTGGATACACCGACTTTAGATTTATCCTTGTCGGACAGTTTTGGGCATTGTTGCTTCCCATATTTTCCCTATCAGTAGGCATTCCTTTAGCCAGCCTTTATTTTATACGTAAGGCAGGAATTATAGCAGATTATAGCCTCTCGAATAGAAAAAACAGGCTAATTATATTTTTAGTAACTTTCATTCCCTATTTCTTGCTGAGTTATAGCATCGCACAGTCCAAATTATATATCTGGTTCACCGCTCTATTTTGCATACCGCTCATTATCCTTTTAATATGCGGAATACGAGGTGTTTGGCGAAAAACGAGCATGCACATGGCAGGTATGGGTGGTTTGATTGGTGTTGTACTTTCTATTTGTTATAATGTAAAAGGGTTAAATCCTTACTTTTTATTCATCATTTTGTTTATCTTAGCAGGTAGTTTGGCAACATCGCGTTTACTGAATGAAAAAGATACTCCTGCACAGGTATATTCGGGATTTGGGATTGGATTAGCAACCGGATATTTGTGCATAGCCGGAGCAATGAAATTTGTATATTTATATTTGAGATACATTTATTTTTAACCTTTTAAATAAAAAGCAAGATGAATTTTCCAGAAAACCTAAAGTATTCAAAAGATCACGAATGGATTCGTGTCGATGGCAGCATAGCTTATGTAGGCATTACCGATTATGCACAAAGCGAACTTGGTGAAATCGTTTATGTAGATATTACTTCCGAAGGTGAATCGTTCTACCAACATGAATCGTTTGGCAATATAGAAGCTGTGAAAACGGTTTCGGATTTATTTATGCCGGTTGCGTGCGAAATAGTACAGATAAATCCCCAATTGGAAGACCAACCTGAGCTGGTAAACAGCGATCCGTACGGAGAAGGATGGTTGGTAAAAGTAGAGCCGAGCAATCTCACCGATTTGGATAACCTGATGTCGGCAGCAGAATACAAAGCATTGATTGGAAAATAATTTTAAATAATGATGAGTTATAAATTATGAATTATAAATTTTCAAATTCATAACTCATAACTCATCATTTATAATTCTAAATACATGAACCCAGTTGTAAGCATCATTATGGGGAGTACATCCGATCTTCCCGTGATGGAAAAAGCCGCTAAGTTTTTTGATGAAATGGAGATTCCATTCGAAATGAATGCGCTATCGGCTCATCGGACACCCGAGCGCGTCGAGGCCTTTGCCAAAAATGCCAACGATAGAGGCATAAAAGTTATTATTGCCGCTGCCGGTATGGCAGCCCACCTACCGGGTGTTATCGCAGCCATGACACCGATCCCCGTAATCGGCGTACCAATCGATGCCTCGCTCGATGGCATGGATGCCTTGTTTGCCATTGTGCAAATGCCTCCCGGTATTCCTGTGGCTACGGTGGGCATCAATGGATCGCTCAACGCAGCCATATTGGCTCTGCAAATGATAGCCACGGGGGATTCGTTATTACAAAGCAAATTAATCGATTACAAAGAAAGTCTAAAAAAGAAGATAGAAAGCGCTAACGAAGATTTTACCAAAGTACAGTACAGGTACAAGACAAATTAAGGTCGGATAGTGAAAAATAAAAATATATGAACAACGATAAGATACGTTCTATCCTTGAGCATGAAGCATCGGCAATACGGAATATCCCTGTTTCCGATGCTTACGCAAAAGCAATAGACCTGATTGTGAAACAGGTGAACCAAAAAAAAGGTAAACTCGTGACCAGTGGAATGGGTAAAGCCGGACAGATAGCACAAAATGTGGCTACTACATTCAGCTCCACAGGTACGCCTGCCATATTCATGCATCCGAGCGAAGCGCAACATGGCGATTTGGGTATCCTTCAAGAAAATGATATTATACTCGCCATCTCCAATTCGGGAAAAACAAGAGAGATTGTAGAGCTTATCGATTTAGGGAAAAATCTTATCCCGGGCATCAAATTCATTGTTATCACAAGTGACCCTGATAGTATGCTTGCTCAGAAAGCCGACGTGTGTCTTCTTACAGGAAAACCTGAAGAAGTATGCACGCTGAAACTGACTCCTACCACTTCCACTACCGTAATGACTGTAATAGGTGATATATTAGTAGTGGGCACAATGGAGCGCATCAAATTCTCTCCTGCCGATTATGCCAAACGCCACCATGGTGGATATTTAGGCGATAAGTCGAGAGAGATGAGTAAATGATACTCTAAGGAGACAATGTGCGAATTCGGAAATTAGCAAATAGCAAACTCAAAATACGTGTAACCAGTAGCTGCCCGCAGGGCGAAGTAACTTGTAACTTTTTTTAGAATATGAAATATTACAGCACCAATAAGCAAGCATCGTCCGTATCGTTGCAAGAAGCAGTAGTAAAAGGACTAGCTCCAGACAAAGGACTGTTCATGCCCGAAAAAATAAACGTATTGCCTCCCTCATTTTATGAGACGATAGGCGATATGAGTTTTCAAGACATTGCCTACACTGTAGCCGATGCCTTCTTTGGTGAAGACATAGAAGCCGACACGCTAAAAAGGATTGTAAAGGATACGCTCAATTTCGATACACCGCTAGTGCATGTCAATGATAATATGTATAGTCTTGAGTTGTTTCATGGTACTCTACGCTTGCATTCAAAGACGTGGGCGGACGCTTCATGGCACGCTTGCTCCGCTATTTCATCCAAAAGCAAGGACAAAAAGATGTAAAAGTACTCGTTGCCACATCGGGCGATACGGGCAGTGCCGTAGCCAACGGCTTTCTAGGTGTAGAGGGCATTCATGTATATGTGCTTTATCCGAAAGGGAAAGTGAGTGCGATACAGGAATGTCAATTCACTACTTTGGGGCAGAATATCACAGCCATAGAAGTAGATGGCACGTTCGACGACTGTCAGGCGTTAGTCAAAACAGCATTTATGGATGAGGAACTGAATAAGAAGCTCAATCTCACTTCTGCCAATTCGATCAACGTTGCCCGATTCCTACCCCAAGCATTCTACTATTTTTATGCTTATGCTCAACTAGCGAAACAGGGCAAATACAAAGACGTAGTATTTTGTGTGCCTAGTGGAAATTTTGGCAATATCACAGCCGGCTTGATTGCTAAAAAAATGGGATTGCCTATCAAGCGTTTTATCGCTGCCAATAACAAAAATGATATATTCCTCCAATATCTCAAATCGGGTGTGTATACCCCTCGCCCATCGGTGCAAAGCATTGCCAATGCAATGGACGTTGGCGACCCCAGCAACTTTGCACGTGTATTGGATTTGTATGACAATTCGCACGCGGACATTGCGGCAGAGATCAGTGGATGCAGCTATACTGATCAGCAAATAGCCGCAACGCTGAAAGAAACTTTTGAGAGTACAGGCTATCTGCTCGACCCTCATGGTGCATGTGCATACCAAGCATTGAAAGATGGATTGTCGGTAGACGAAACAGGCGTATTCCTGGAAACGGCACATCCTGCCAAATTCAATGAAACGGTGGAAGCAATCATCTACCAATCAGTCACCATCCCTGAGAAGCTTCATGCTTTTATGAAAGGTGAGAAGAAAAGTATAGAAACGGATAAATCGTTTGAGAGCTTTTAGAAGATACTTTTAACATAATAAAAAAACGCTCGGATCCGAGCGTTTTTTTTATTATGTTAAAAGTGTATTTGGTTTTAGAATTTGTAACCAAGAGTAAGACTTGCATTTTGGTTCTTCCAAGATCCTCCATCAACCATATTTACTAGTCCCAAGTCGTAGCCAAGATCAACAATTATTTTGCCGAATTCGAGACCAACTCCTCCGCCTATTCCTGCATCAAAACGTTTAAAGCCTTGATCCCCAAAGCAAGCAGTATCTTCGGAAAGAGTATTATCATTATATTTAATTGTAACAGAATTATTTCCTCCCACCCCATAAGCGAGGTATGGTACTGCATGAAGAACTACTTTTGTTGTTTCATTAGTATTAATTTTATAAGCTATATGCACAGGAACTTGTAGATAAAGAGGAGCCATTTTTAAACTTTCTATCGAAAATTGGTCATATATACCATCCCCATTAAAGTCTATTTCACCCATCTCATCTGTAACAGCATCAAGAAATTTGGTTTTCATCTTACCTCCCTTTAGAGTAAGATCTAGTCCTGTTTGTAAATAGACTGACTCTGTTAAAGCAAAGTCAATAGTAGCACCAAATTTATAACCAAAAGCAGCACTATACGAAGAAGATACATCTCCTCCGAAATTAGAAAGGCTACCTCCAGCTTTAACTCCAAATACTACTTTCTGCTCTTGCGCATTCATACTTGCTCCAATTAGTAATGCAATTGCAAACAGACTTACTTTGAATAATTTTTTCATAAATAATAGTTTTTAATTAATATAAATAACCAACTGCAAATATAACTTTTATTTCGATAAATCGTTAATGTATTGAAATATAAACTAAGAGATATGCGTCCCCTTATTTTTATCTGCAATTGCCAATGCTTGCGTTATCACCACCTCGTGCACTCCAGCATCGATAGCTTCAAACGAGTTTTGCAATTTGGGGATCATTCCTCCTTGCACGATTCCCTTTTGTACCAATTCTGCGAATAGTTCTGTGTTCATGGATGAGATTACACTGTCGTCGTCGTTCTCGTCGAGCAATACGCCGTTCTTTTCGAAGCAGAATATAAGTGTCACTTCAAACAGTTTTGCTAATGCCTTTACCACTTCTCCTGCCACAGTGTCTGCATTGGTGTTCAATATATTACCTTGCTTGTCGTGGGTCAAAGGAGCTATCACAGGCACTACACCCTGCGCAATCAACGACCCCAGCAGATGGGCATTTACCTCCTTCACATCACCCACATATCCGTAATCGACACCATCCTTTACAGGGCGTTTTTCGGATCGGATCAGATTCATATCCACACCTGTTAGCCCCAGTGCATTGATATTTAATGCTTGCAATTTTACCACAATCGTTTTATTGACTAGTCCGGCATACACCATCGTCACCACCTCCAATGTGGCAGCATCAGTTATTCTTCGTCCATCTACCAGATGGCTCTCTATGCCTAACCTTTCTACCAGTTTGGTAGCCGAACGTCCTCCGCCATGCACGAGTAGTTTATGCCCCTCTATTTTGTTGAAATCAGCTAGAAGCATAGCCAGTTTATCGGGCTCTTCTACTATTTTGCCACCTACTTTTATGATTGTCAGTTTCTCCATTATCAATTATTCTGATTGAGTGCAAATATAATTAAAAAGAGAAAAAGGTTGCTTCAATTATTGAAACAACCTTTTCTAGCTTTTTTCGACCGAATTATCTTCTTAGTCCTAGTTCTTTAATGATAGCACGGTATCTTTCGATATCGTTATCTATCAAATAATCGAGTAGACGACGGCGACGTCCAACTAGACGTCTCAAAGATCTTTCTGTGTTATAATCTTTCTTATTTAACTTCAAATGCTCAGTTAAATGCGAAATACGGAACGAAAACAATGCTATCTGAGACTCAGGGGACCCAGTATCAGTGTTAGACTTTCCGTGCTTTGCGAAGATTTCTTGCTTTTTAGCTGAATCTAGATACATAATTCTTTTATTTATAAAATTATTGAGGTGCAAAGATAAGTTTTATTTCGTGACATACAAATGTTTAGAACACTTTTATTATCAGAAAGGTAAATCATCTCCGCTATCGCTTCCAAAATCGACAGGAGGTGGTGCAGGGAATGATTGGTTGCCACCGCCAGCAGCAGGCGAAGGTGCTGCTCCAGCCATATCTATTTTCCATGCTTTCACATCTGTATACCAGTTGCCGTTATATTCGCGACTTTCGATATCGAAAGATACATCGAGCATATTACCTACTTGCAATATGGCTTCGTTTATTTTATCTCCCCAAATGCTGATACACATCTTTTTAGGGTACATTCCATCTGTTTCGAGAATAACATTCTGCTTTTTCCATTCTCCATTCTTTCCCATACCTGTTTGTATAGGTAATACCTGAACTAATTTAGCTACTAATTGCATATATTTTTATTTATTCTAATTTCTAGTAAGTAATACCCAATATTTAATATTCCCATTTTGTATTGCAACTATCTATTGCTGTTGCAGATCACAAAACAACAAAAAGGCATGAAACCTTAAAGACCCCAAAGGTATAAAAAATCATTCTATTCAGGAAGTCTCCGGGGGAGGTATTTCTCCCCTATCCATTGTAGCCTGTTTCTCTACTGATGAGATAAATTCTTTATAATACGACAACAATAAAGTGGTTAATGGTATAGCTATTATCATGCCCACCACACCGAAGAACGATCCCCAGATGGATAGCGACAAGAGTATAATTGCAGGATTGAGACCCATGGCTTTACCCATGATTCGGGGAACAAGAAAGAGATCTAAAAGGCATTGCACGATAGCGTACACCAATAGTACCGCCCCTATTACCGCCCAAAAGCTTTCGTTCGACTCATAGAGCCTCAACCAGCAAAGTAGTATACTAGGAGGAAAGGTAATGACCTGAAGATAAGGAACCATGTGAACCGCACCCACAAATAACCCAAAAACAATGGGCAGTGGCAAGCCTATTATCTGAAAACCTATACTATACAATATTGCCAAGATAAGACATATCAAAGCCTGATTGCGAAAGTAGGTATTCATGTTTTTCTCCACATCGGCAGTTATCTTATTCACTACAAGTCTATATTTGGGAGGGATCAGATAACGCCACAATTCGTTTATCTTATCATAATCGAGCATGATAAATATCAAATACAGCAACACTATGAAAATAACGGTAAAGCCGAGAAGAAATGAAACCGTATCGGAAAATAATTTTTGAAGTGCAGGGCTTAAATGTTGTATCGTACCCACCAAGTTATCTCTCGACAGCACTTCTTGCAATTGTTTGAAATCGACATATCGGTCTATAATATCTGCTATGCTTACAGGCAGACCTTCGGGGTTGATAGATGTTATCTGATAACTGGTTATAAGAGTATTTATTTGCAAAACCTCTTTTTGAATAAGAGGTACCAAAAGCAATCCGAGCAGGGCGAGCACTCCCGCCATAGAAAACAATGTAAGTATCACTGCCACACCATGCTTCATCCGCAATCGACGCTCGAAGAAGTGCACTACAGGATTGAGCAAGTAAGCCAGAAGCCAAGCAACAAAGAAAGGTAGTAAGACATTCTTGAGCAAGAACAAGAGATATAGCCCGGCAGCAATAGCTAGCACACTAATTACCAAACGGACTACCCTGTCGAGGGTAAATGGTTGATCGAAACGTTGTCCCATACCTTTGAATATCTTGAATATACTTTTTTTATATATCTTTACAAAGATATTCTATTTTTTGCAATTAAGGTTGCTCTATTTGTATTTTCCGACATTAAAAATATTGGCATGATAAAAAAAAGCCTCTTCATATTGATCTCTCTAACAGTATATGCGTCTGTCATTACAGCTCAAAAAAAGGCAACTCCAATACAGCGATTTATCGCAAACCCTAATCTCAAGCACGCATCCATTGGCATCTGCATCAAAGATTTTTCAGGAAAAAATATCGCTTCCTACGACGCGTCAAAATCGCTCGTCCCAGCCTCTATACTCAAGGTGGTAACTACCGGTACGGCATTGGAAACCCTTGGTGGCGATTATCGTTTTCGGACTACCTTAGCTCGGGATAGGAACAACCCAAAGAGACTACTTATTCATGGCTATGGCGACCCCACATTAGGTACTGCCTTTCTGGATAATGATCCCGATGCTTTTTTGGCACAATGGGGCGATACGATACAAAAAATATTCGACACATCGCAACCTATCGATATCGTGATTATCGACAATTATTGGGGATACGAAGGTGTTTCGCAACGCTGGATTCGTGAAGACTTGGGTATCTATTATGGTTCGGGGTCGTATGGCATCAGTGTGTACGATAATACATACAAACTGAATCTGAGCACAGCCACCAGAGTAGATACATGCCCGATAGTGGTAAATACCGAGCCCGAAATGAACATCCGATTTATCAACACACTCCGATACAGCGACACCACCGAAGATAGCACATACATCTTTGGCGAACCGCTGTCGGACGTGAGGACATTGGTCGGCACCGTGCCGAAGAAAAAAAGCACTTTCAGTATAAAAGGCGATATCCCCAATCCGGGGCTTTATCTCGGGCAGGTATTGGCTAAAAGGCTTCGCCAACAAGGTTTCAATGTAAATAAAGTGGAGACCTCGCACGACCTGTATCAGCAGGAAATGTTTGCAAAAGAGAAAACCACATTCGACGAAGATGTATTCTACACACATTATTCTTTCCCCTTGAAAGAAATAATCAGAGATGTAAACGTGCGCAGCAACAACCATTATGCTGAGCATTTGATGCGTGCCGTTGGGCGCACTCAAAGCAAAAATATATATTCCTCGCCTCTAAAACTGGGCATAGCCAAAACAAATGACCTGTGGAAAAGCAGAGGAATAGATACCGATGCGCTATTTATGTACGATGGCTCGGGATTATCACCATCGAATGCCGTAAGCCCCGAATTTATGTGTGACTTGTTGCTCAATATGAAAAACAAGAGCGAGAGCTACGATGTATTTCTCAACTCGTTTGGTCGTGCAGGAAAAGACGGCACGGTGCGCAATGTACTCAAAGGCACTCGCCTCGAAGGCAAGGTGTATATCAAAAGTGGAAGTATCGCTTTTGTGCAATGCTATGCAGGATATTACATCGATGGCGACAAGAAATATGCGTTTGCCGTTATGGTCAATAACTTCAATAGCCCTCGCAACCAAGTTGTGAAGGCTATTGAGAGTCTAATGCTAAAGGTATTTTAGTCAAATTCACCCGGATTGCCGGGTATTATTTTTAATAACTTAATATTATACCATAAAGTTGTATAAGCTGAGACTTGAGAAAGGTTTTCATACACACCGTATGTCCCATACCATACCTCGTGTGGAATGCAGACCTCGTATTGATCTCCTACCTTCATGTGTTGAAGTATCGTAGCTAAACCATCATTTACACCAATATTTCGATAAGTAACTGTACCACTACTTGTTACCGACCCATAACCGCCAATTCTAAATCCACGTCCGGCTTGGGCATTACTTGCTCCTTCGGTAGAGTCAAATTCTACTTTCTTCCCATTCAGATCGAGATACCAGCCTGTAAAACGGCAAACTACGCTATCGGTAAAATAAGGAGTCTCGTTCGAAGTCATCTTAATAGCGGTGGTGGTTTTGTAATACACCTTGCCATTTTGGCTTTCCGATTCGATAGACGAATAACCGCTACCGGGTTTGCCCACTTCTGTTACCAGATTTTTCTGATAAGCCTTCCACTCTTCGCTTACAGTATCGGTAGTTTCATCGCTTCCGCACGAGCCCATCAATAGGGCTATACCAACCAAAAATGCAATTAAAATAGATCGATTCATATTCTTGTATCTTTTTTTTCAATTAATTTGTTTCAATAATTTTTTCATACTCACCTTATCCGATATCATTTCACCCAACTTATCGATAGCGATGCGCTCTTGCAACATGGTGTCGCGATGGCGGATAGTTACCGTATTATCTTCCATCGTTTGATGATCTACTGTCACGCAGAATGGTGTGCCAATTGCATCCTGACGGCGATAACGCTTACCGATACTATCTTTTCGTCATACTGACATTTGAAATCGAACTTGAGTGCATCAATTATTTCACGCGCCTTTTCGGGCGATCCATCTTTTTTGACCAATGGCAACACAGCCAATTTCATGGGAGCCAATGCAGGAGGGAATTTCAACACCACACGTGTGTCGCCACCCTCTAGTTCTTCTTCGCAATACGAACCCGACATCGTAGCCAAGAACATACGATCTACCCCTATCGACGTTTCTATAACGTAAGGTGTATATGATTTATTGAGTTCGGGATCAAAATATTGTAATTTTTACCGGAATGCTCTTCGTGGCTGCTCAAATCGAAATCGGTACGGGAATGAATACCCTCCCCACTTCTTTGAATCAAAAGGCATCAGATATTCCACATCGGTGGCAGCATTGGCATAGTGAGCCAATTTGTCGATCGTGAAAACGATATTTGTCATCACCAAAGCCGAGAGCTTTGTGCCATTTCATGCGTGTTTCTTTCATGTTTGAACCAATCGAGTTCTTCGCCCGGACGCACAAAAAATTGCATTTCCATCTGTTCCAAATTCGCGCATGCGGAAAACCAAACTGACGGGCTACAATCTCGTTGCGGAAAGCCTTTGCCTATTTGTGCTATACCGAAAAGGAATCTTCACCACGCCTATTTTTTTTTGCACATTAGGGTAAAAAAAAAAGCTGGTTTTGGGACGGAGATATTTTTTTTTCAGGCCCGTCGATCCATCTCGGTGAAAAAATCAGGTTAAAACGCCTTTCCCTCCCGTTGCGGGTTTCCGGAAAAGCCCCATAATCAAATATGATTTGACGCAAATTCGTCCCGATTTTCTTTAAAAGTTCATAAAACCCCAAACCCGAAATTTTGTCACCGGTTTGGCTTTCCCAAAACCCCTGGATTGGTTTTGGCCCATCTCAAAATTGGGGCCAGCGTTTGGGACCCTACTTCTTTTTTACTTTTTCTAAACTTGGGAAAATTCTTCGATGGGCACTCGGCACGATGGCGTTTTTTTCTGTCTTTGTTGTCCATCGGCGGATCGTTGAGATGCGTCACGTGTTGAAAACTTTCCATATCGTTGGGTGCAAAATATAACCCAAATCCCCCTTCCCAAAAATTTTTTTATTTAAAAAAAATCTTTATCCAAAAATTTTTTTTTGTTGTTTTTTAGCTCCCACCCAAATTCCCTTTAATCAAATTCCCCTAAAAAATTTTCCCCCAGTTGAAAAAAAAGCCAGAAACAACTTAATTTTTTCTTGAAAACATCTTCTGAAATATATATAATTCTTAATTTTGACTTTAAATTTTTAAGAAAGTATTAAAAAAACAAAGAACAAATTTTTTTTAGGGTTACAGGGGGAAACAAAAAATTTTTAAAACTTTAAAAAATTTTCAACTTTTGTTTTTGGAAAAAAAGGGAAACGATTAGTAAAATTTAAAAATTTTTTTGGGATGTTTTTTCGCCATAACATCTGTTGATCCCATAGATAAAAAAAAAAAAAATAGGTTCGACCTTAAAAAAAAAATTTCCCCCCCAAAATTTAAAAAAACCTAAAAACAAAAAATTATTCTGTTTTTTTTTGGGGTTACGGGCCGGGCCTTTTTTGCCAGCACTTTTAAAAAAGGGGAAAAAAAAAGAGCCTGTTAAATTAAGCAACCCGCTTTTGAATAAACCGCCCCAGTATGTAGAGATTAAAGGTGATTTTGCAGGAAAAAAACTTCACCTCGATGAGTATATTGTTTATAAAGATTCAGTTTCCACAAAAATATCTCCATACCCCCTCCCTCTTACCGACAGTGTCTTTTCTTTAGAAGTGTTGGCTCAGTCAATCAAAAACGACAGTGTTATCATGATTTTCAACTATAAAAACACGCAGAGCAGAAAGCTACAGTTTTGGTAATATATTGCAATACATATTGATGGAAACTGAGACCGAAAACGTATCAAAAACACAAGTCCCCCTACTAGCATATACAAAAGGTATTAGTAAACAAATAACGTTTAATAGTCAAATCCACGATATGGTTGATTTCTGTGCTTTGCGCGACCAAAAAATTCATCCCGCCCAATGGCGAGAAACATCCAATGTATATCCTTATGTCTATTTTGTTCTGCGAATAGAATAACGAAAAAAAGTTTTGTGCTAATAATTGAACATTTATAAACAAAGCAAAAAAAATCATCTTCATTTGACGAAACTCAATGATTTTATACTCTATTTTAAAAATTGTATCTTCGTGGGTCGAAAAATCAAGGAATATTCTCGGATGAAAAAAAAGGGTTTTCCCCTTTTTTTTCCCAAACTTCCTCTTCTTCCCTTTTCCCCAATGGGGTTTTCCCCGGTCCCCCCCCAAAACAAAATCCCGGGATTTCGGGTGTAGTATACGACAAGGAATCCGACGAACCCATCGAAAATGCCTCCATTCGTTTGTTGAAAATGTCGGATAGTACATGCGTGACCGGTGCATCGAGGGCGCTCTTCCCGGGAAATTTAAACTTTAAGACCCCGAAAATATCCCTCGACGTATCCTTTTTGGTTTTAAAAACTTTACTCAAAACCCTTTAATTAACCGGACCCAAACCTTTTTTTTTAATTTAAAAAAACCCTGAAAAAAAACTTTTCAACGGGGAAACCGTTGCCAAAAGCCCGATGTGCCCGGTGAAAAGGGGAAAACCCCCCCCCTTTTGGGGTTTTTTTTAAAAAGGGGTGGGGGGGGGGAAACCCCAAAAAAAAAAAAAGGGGGGGGGTTTTTTTTTAAAAAAATTTTTAAAAAAAAACCCCCCCAAAAAAAAAACCCCAAAAAAAAGGGGTTTTAAAAAAATTTTTAAAAAAAAAAATTTTTTTTGGTTTTTAAAAAAAAAAAATTTCCCCCTTTTTAAAAAAAAAAAAAGGGAAAAAAAAAAAAAAAAAAATTTTAAAGGGAAAAAAAAAAAAAAAAAAAAGGGGGCCAAACCGGGGGTTTTAAAAAATTTTTTTCCCCCCCCAAAAAAAAAAAATTTTTTGGGAAAAAAAAAATTTTTTCCCCTTTTTTTTTTTTTTTTAAAAAAAAAAAATTTTCCCCCAAAAAACCCAAAAAAATTTTTTTCAAAAAAAAACCCCCGGGGGGTTTTTTTTGGGGGGGTTTTAAAACTTTTTTAAAGGGGGCCCTTTTTTTTTTTAAAAAAAAAAAGGGGCCCCCAAAAAGGGCCAAAAAAAAAAAGGGAAGAAAAAGGAGTGAGTTCCAGGAAACGGCTTGAATGCAATGATGGTAGTTGCAAACGACACGATTGGACGCTCAGCATTAAGGGGACACCTTGGTTATCCACTCTCGCATTCTATTACAACACACAAGTGGAGACAACCCAAAAATTATAAGAAAAACAACCATCAATGAACAGGTTCAGGCCCAAAAGGCAGTTTAGAAATCTGCATTGTAGATCAAAGACTAAACAACTCAGACAAGGGACATAATATCAACTTGCAATGCTCTAGCACTGTATTGGACCGCTGGGCAAGATTATTTGTTACAGTTGATGTACAATATTGGCAACAATGACACCCAGGCTTAACAGAAACAGAAAATGCCTATGCCCAGATTAACGCCGACGGCTACAACATTGATGATAAAATATACACAGAGAACCATGAAAACCAAAACTTAGAATTTTGAATCAGTCTAATAAACTAACATACAAGCCAATAAGGGGAAAATATAGTTTATACAGCCGGAGTATTGCTTATCAGTCAAATCTATTCAATGCTGAAACAATGCGCCCCGATACGCTGTTGAAAGATACGTAGTGTGCCATAAACTTTTCGCCCACACTTCATTTTTCGTACCATTCCAATCCATCGAGCACATTCGATTTTGATTACGCAGGATCGAGCACACAACCCTCATCGCAACAGATATCGACTGATCGGAGAGTTATAAACTCAACATTAGCATACGTAGGTAATCCGGATCTAAAAGCAAGTTACGACAACCGAATAAATATGTCGTATCAGAAATCGGATTTCGAAACAGGGCGATTCTTCATGCTAAGCAGCAACATCCGATACAGTTTCAACAATATTGCCAATTATACACAAATAGACGAAAATGGCAATCGAGCGATAACATATCGTAATGTTGACGGCAATATGAGTGCGGGATTAACTGCCATGTACAACACTCCGCTGAGAAACAAGAAATTTTCTATCTCTACCAACATCAATACCAGCTATTCGCAGTACATCGGCTATGTAAATGATCTGAAAAGTATTACCAATAGCATCTCACTATATCAATCTTCCGAAATCAAATTCAAGAACAAGAAAGTGGAATCGCGTTTGCAGGTGGGTGTAAACCACAGCGTCACCAAAAACAATTTGGATCAGACACCCAGCAAGCAAACAACCACACTGCGGCTAAACAATTTTACATCGGTGAAATTACCTCACGATTTTTCGATCCAAAACAATATCCAATACTCCTTCTTCGGGGGCTATGGTAATCATTTCAAAAGGAATGAAATACTATGGGGTGCATCCATATCCAAACTATTCTTGAAAAACAAGCGCGGAACGCTCCGTCTCGAAGGGTTTGATATATTGAACGACCGCAATGCTATATCGCGAGTGGTAAACAGTGAAGGAATATCAGATACCCGAACCAATGCTATAAGCCGCTATTGCATGCTTAGCTTCACCTACCGATTCAATATCGCTAAAGGGGGAGGCAAAAAAAGCAGAAGCGACAGAGAGCAGGTAGATATTGACTATTAATGGCTATCTAATGTTTTTTAACCACTCGCACACTCTATAAACAAGAATCTGTTTGTACTTTTAAGTTTAACAAAAAATGGGAGCATGAAAAAGAAACGGATACTTTGGGCTGACGACGAAATTGATATTTTGCGTCCACATATTCTATTTCTCGAAGACAAAGGATATGAGCTGACTCCTGTTAATAGCGGACAGGATGCCCTCGATAGTTTTAAGGAGGAATCGTTCGATATGGTATTTCTCGACGAAAATATGCCCGGACTTAGCGGTTTGGAAACGCTAAGTAGAATGAAAGAGATAGACCTGAATGTCCCTGTTATCATGATTACCAAGAGCGAAGACGAAGCTATTATGACCGACGCTATTGGCAAAAAGATAGCTGACTATCTGATCAAGCCTGTCAATCCGAATCAGATACTCATGTCGATCAAGAAGAATCTTCACAAAGACGACATCGTATCCGAAGCCACACTAGAAGGATACAGGGAGGAGTACACAAAGATCGGCATACAGATAAATGACGCGGAGAGTTTCGACAACTGGGTCGACATTTACAAAAAGATCATCTATTGGGATTTTGAACTTTCGGCAGCGCAAAGCCCACTAATAGACCTGTTGCAAACACAAAAACAGGAGGCAAACACGGCTTTTAGTAGGTTTGTAAAAGTAAATTACGAATCATGGTTTCAAGGATCGGAAAGCAAGCCACTTATCAGCCCCGAACTGTTTGCCAAAAAAGTGTTTCCGTTGATCGACAACAACGAGAAAGTCTTTTTTGTACTGATCGACAATTTCAGACTCGACCAATGGCTAGAAATCAAAGACCTGTTGGCCAATGATTTCACATTCAACGAAGACACCTATTGCAGCATCCTGCCCACAGCAACGCAATATGCCCGCAATGCCATATTTGCAGGTATGATGCCCGATCAGATAGAAAAAAACTATCCCAATCTTTGGGTATATGAGGATGAAGATGAGGGAAAAAATCAGAACGAAGATTTATTTATACAATCGCAGATAGATCGTTTCAGAAAAAAATATACATTCTCGTACAATAAGCTGTCCACTTCGGTGGCAGGCGACAAACTGATACAAAACTTAAATACATTGAGTAACAAAGATCTGAATGTGGTAGTGATCAACTTTGTGGATATGCTGTCGCATGCCCGCACCGAATCGAAAATGATTCGCGAACTGGCTGCCGACGAAGCTGCCTATCGCTCATTGACCCGATCGTGGTTCAAACATTCGAGCACTATCGAGTTGTTGAAACGGATGGCAGATATGGGCTACAAAATCATATTAACTACCGACCATGGTACTATCCGTGTGAAGCATGCACAAAAAGTAATCGGCGACAAATCGCTCAATAGTAATATGCGATACAAGATGGGGCGCAATATAGAATACGATCGCAAGAAGGTGTACGATATGCGCAATCCGCAAGCCATAGGATTGCCCTCGCCAAACATCAATACGAAGTATATATTTGCCACAGGGGACGACTTTTTTGCATACCCCAACAATTACAATCATTATGTAACATACTATACCGATACATTTCAGCATGGAGGCATATCGATGGAGGAAATGATTGTCCCTCTGATAACAATGACTAAAAAATAATATATGGAAATAAAAATAACATCACTCGATACGATCGACCAAGCCGCCAAAGACTTTGTCAATACCATGGGCGACAATACCGTTTTTGCATTTCGCGGCGAAATGGGTGCAGGCAAAACAACATTCATCAAAGCCATCTGCGAAGTGCTGGGGGTGGATGATGTAATCAATAGCCCTACATTCTCCATCGTGAACGAATACCGTGCCGACAGCGGCGAATTGATCTACCATTTCGACTTCTACCGTATCAACAAAGAAGAAGAGGCTTTCGATTTTGGTTACGAAGACTACTTTTACAGCGGTGCTATATGCTTTATCGAATGGCCTGAGAAAATAAAGAGCTTACTACCACACGATACGGTGAATGTAAATATTACCGAAGGAGAAGATGGAGCGAGAACAGTACAAATAAATTCGTAACCTATGCCAATCCGTCTATGTCCAAATTGCAATAAGCAAATTTCCGACGATGCCATCAAGTGTTACAAATGTGGCGAACGCTTTGTCTCCATAGAGAAGGGTGAAAAAGCAACGCAAGAAAATATCACATCGGCTCGAAGATTGAGACAGCAGAACTTTGCCCTGGCTAAAATAATATCCATCGCTGTGTGCGCTTGTAATCTACTGGCTGTTGTGCTTTTTTTCTTCTTTTTCTTCGGATTAATCGACCTAACGGACTATACTTGGGGCTCTGAGATAACACTCGCTGCGGTGATTGCATTATTCTCACTCAATATCTGGTTGATGATAATGCTATATATCTATCTCCGCAACTTTGACATAGAGGTTGCCATTTTTTCAAATATCCGATTGGTAATATTGGCAGCAGTATTGTTTTGCACAACCATTATTCTGATGCTCAATTTCAGAAACGATGATGTTATTTTTTATTCTCTTACCCTGCTGTTACTCCTCTTTGTTGCCATTGGCGGGTTTGCATCATCGCATGCCAGCGACATACTGAAAGATTTTGATGACGACTATGTGGGTATGCTCTACGAATTGGGCGAAGCCATGCAAATAGAAAGAGAGAAGAATCACGACAGCGAAAGGAGTAGTTTCTCGGTGTTCCTATTCTTTCTCACACCATTTTATTGCTACAAACTGTTCGCCGAAGCCGCCGATTATGCTGCGCAACATGGCACGATAAGCGTGTATGAGAAAACACAAGCCAGTTGATCAAGCAACATCACTCCTCTTTTTTCTTCTCGGGCTTAAAGACCTTCTTTATCTTGTTGAAAAAACCAGATGCCCTCTTGGCTGCGTCCTGTCTCCCTTTACCCACACCTACCGATTCTACGAGTGGGGGTTGCAATATCTGCCAAAAATAATTGAATGTGGAGTGATACGGATCACGCTCGATGGTGACAAACGATTCGCGAGGCGATTTGCCTATTTTGTCGGGGTTGTTGGTTTTCAACACCGCATTTGCCAGTTTCGAAAATAGCTTGTGATGCGATTCTCCATCCACTTTCCTATACACATCCACCCGAAGATCATTATACAAAAAAGACATGCGTATTGTTGCTCCCTTGCTAGAGGCATCAGCCTCAAATATGAGGTCATTCAAAAAACCGTCTTTAACCTCTACCGGAGCCATAGGAGATATTATTTGATTTAATTCTTTAAGATCAAAGTCTTTCACATGTGCCGAAAGCAAGAATCGATCGTAAGTCGTATCCACAGGGATCATCCAGGTAGCGGTAAATGATCCTGTGCCCATAAACAGCCCATCGGCTTGCAATTCAATAAACTGATCAGCTGTGGTGGCTACATTGGTCAATCCTTTTAATTTGCCATTGAGATCGGTAAAAAAGATCTTCGCCGGATTAGTACTGTTGCGTGCCAGCTCTTCGTACATTATACTTATGTTGCGTACATCGGCATTGTCAATATCTATCTTGATAGGCAACTTTTGCAAACCCTCATAAATCATGGGCATATTATTGTGCTGTATCTCTATTTGCTGATTCTTGAAATTTTCGAGTACTACATTCTGCACCTGCAAATCTGTCGCTTTTATCATCTTCTGATTCAATGCGATGGGTATATCTATGCCCGACAAGGTAATGTTGTCGATCGAGGCATTAAACCAATCTTTGTGTTTGGGATGGCGGTAAGCAAATTCAAGTTTTGGATATTTGGGTATCAGTCTGAGATTGGAAAGAACAAGCCGATTGTCTTTTTTATTCAAGTCTACCTTCCCTACCTCTACGGTGTAAAAACTATCCATCACAGGCAGTCGAAAATCGGACAGGCTAAAACCGAGATTAGTCAGATCTATCTTTCGCGCGGTAGTATTTATCGCCAAGCCTTCGAAGTTGATATTCACATTGTTCAGATTTTGCTTCATCGAGATGCGATTGCCATCAAGTAAAGTATAATCCATATCGGCATCATCTACATTGAAATGATTGATCGACAAGCTGGATGCGTAAGGTTTCAAAATATCAAAAACATCTTTGTTCGATTCTGTTTTTTGCTGTTTCGGCTTTCCTTTCTGAACTATTTCAACAGTTGGTTGCTTCACGTAAAAGGAGTTGAGGGCGAGTGATTGCGATGCGTAATGCGCATTGTCTAACTTCAGTTTCTCAGTATGCAATTTAAGTTTTAGATCAGCATTATCGACAGCCAAATAGATATTGTCCACATCTAATAAACCTAAACCGGGCGAGTTACCCCAAATCACATCTTTCATCTGCAATTTGTCTAATGTCAGATTTATATCATCTTGCCCCTGGGTGCTTTGGAGGAAGAGTTTCGCCTTATTCATCGCCACACTACCCACCTCAATGGATGGAAAATGTTTGGCGTCATCAGTTTTGCTTTTCTCGGCTGGATTTCCTTTTACTATTCTAATTTCAGGAGATTCTATATTCAACGACTTGGCAATTATCTTCTGCACATTGGTCAAGTATTCCAATCCCTTGGCTTCGATCCGGTGAGACTCTATACTTATCTGCGACTCTTTCGATTCACCTTGGGGCAAAAAACTAACATCGTTGAGTACCAAATGCCCATCGGCAGACGCAAATGAGCCTTTTGCGATACGTGCTCGATAATTACCATTCATCACGTAGTTATCGAAGTTATTAAACTCGAATCCAAAGTCTTTATGCGAAAATTGAGTATTCTTCTTCACGGACAAGTCATTGCCATAGTACGTGAGGTTCTTTAGCACATAGTGCTCATTCGATACCTTATCGTTGTACGTCAGGCTTGCATCCTCCACATTGATTTTGTGAATATTGATGTAGGCAATCAAAGGGATATTGAGACGCGAACTAAATTTTTCCTCTTTTGCCCTTTGTTTATCTACCGACTTAACTTTGGTATATTCAACTATCTACTGATGAATGTTGACCTGAGCGATATCTATGCCCTGACTAATATCTATGCCTTCGAAAGCGATCAGATCTGTTTTGATTGATACATGGTATGGTCTTACATTTTTATCAATTGGCGATAGCACAACATCGTGTATATGCAAGTATTTTTTGTTGTCGTTAAACACAACACGACTTACAGTCAAATTATTGTTGTTTGCGATCGAACCGAATATATTGTGGGCATCGAACGAAAATTCGTCAAAATGCCAATAGCGATTTGTTAGATCAGACAACGAATCCAGCTTAAATCCCGTAGCTTGCATATCTACCTGCCCCAATGTGTACACATCGTTAGCCAAACCATCGGATCGTGTATATTTAACACTGCCATTCTTTGTGCTGAGATGATTAATAATCACACTTTGCAAAACGGGCGAAACAATTGTGTAAAGCGACCACGATTGCACCAAGGTGTCTATCTTCTGCTTCTTTTTCAGATCATCGGAATGTGAAGATTTGCTTTTCTTTACAAAATACTCTATTTGGGATGAGTTGATATTGAACGAATCGGCTTTGAGGTAGTTCTGCGAATTGAGACGCTCAAAATAGATCCCTTTTATATCCAGTTTTTCAAGATTTGCATCCAAATAGTTAGACAGCGAGCCATCTGTTATTAGGGGAGTAAGCTCTATGCCGGCAACCTGTATGAGTGAATCTATTGTGCTTAGTCTTACGCTCTGGGTGGTGAGGCTCAGCACATCATTTTTCAACAAAGTTTGTGGCGATAGGGCTTCAAATTCGAAATTTTGGCAATATAGTAGCTTGTGATTTTGTGTAGCACACATGTCTAAAAGGAAATCGTAAGCATGGAA
>JAGWCC010001208.1:0-65834 GCA_022651775.1 Drusus annulatus | reverse complement strand
ATTAGTATTTTATTAAACATTCATGATCCAATTGAGTGTTCTTGTAACACATTCGTCGAAATTTTCATGAAATGATAACCTGAATAATCCCTCTTGAATATTTTCGATGGAACTGTTTCAAAATATCTTTCATAGCGCACACCATGTTTAATTGTTATAACTATAAATGATTTCTTGTGAGTACGTAATTGTGTAAAAATGTTTAATAATCTAAAATACAAATATGAAACAGAAAAAAAACATAAAAGCTAAAAAGAACAGTGGTCATGACCGAGACTCGAACTCGGAACCTGTACTCCATTCAGAGTAAAACAATAAGCATTATAATGCTTTAAAATTAATTTCAATTTTAATAATAATTATAATTAAAAAACAATCTTTTAAAATTCAGGCAAGCGATTAAGTAGGTACCTACCTATAATATATTTAAAGATATTTAGTTTTTGATTGTTTTGTCAGATTACATTGCAAGTCAAGTTACAACCCGGTATTTTTACGGGTGACTAGTACATAAAATAATAATAAAAATTATGACATTAATTACCTATTTATTGTAGACTGTTTTTTCTTC
Source organism: Drusus annulatus (assembly GCA_022651775.1). Taxonomy (NCBI): domain Eukaryota; kingdom Metazoa; phylum Arthropoda; class Insecta; order Trichoptera; family Limnephilidae; genus Drusus; species Drusus annulatus. The sequence continues at coordinate 65,263 of JAGWCC010001208.1, read as the reverse complement.
CATGTTTTCGTGCCTTCAAATTTCAGTTACCTACCTATAAGCCAAAAATCTGTTTATGTCAAGTAGCAAAAGCTTTCAAACGGTGAGATCTGACGTCACTAAAATTGCTCAGCTTTTTAGCTATCTGGAATTTATAGATCAACGCAAATTTTTTCTATGATTTCTTTTTAGCTATGGTGCATAGAATTATCAATTTTACTAACATACATAAGACAAGACTCCATTTGGTTTGTTCCATGTATTTTACAAGAAAAGTGTCCATGTAAATGGTGTGAAATTTCGACCAAAGCCGGGTAGTAAGTAAGTAAGAGATATTTTTCTGTTTTAGCGAGGCGTAGGATAATTTGCTCAAATTTCACGATCTTGTTTTCTCATAAATCCACATTTTTCTCGAAAACTGTGTATTCTTGGAGGTTCTCGCAGTGCGAACCGTTATTTTACTTCTATGGTTAATAATTTCTCTTTGTTCACCGAGAAAGAATAATTTAACACTAAATAATAAATTTCGTCAAAGCATCTTAACGAAACGTGATGTGCATACATTTTTTTTTCTAAGCAAGCCAAGTGTTTAGTTTTTAGCGCAATTCATTTAACCATTCATCACCTATACTGCTTGCAATTTATAATATTAATTAAACAATATTAATGTCTTGTATGCACGTACGTAGGAGTATGACATTTAAAAAAATGGAACTGATATATTTATTAGAAAATTATCAATCAAAAAAAAACATTTCAAATCCAAAATAATGTCTGCTGAAATACATTACAGGTAGATATACTTTATTAGGTGGGTAGGGAATAGAAAAGATTATATTTTTTTAAATTTATAATTATTTGATTTAACGTCAGTTCCAAATTTTTAAAATTCACACTCGTACGTACTCACAAAGGAAATTATTTATAGTTAATGTGCCGACACGATTTTTGTGCAAACATTATTTACTTGATCCCTCCCACTACGATAAAGATTAATCTCGTGTTTCAATTTTCTATGAGAATGAGGTTGTGATTGACTGCTATTAGTAAATGTGGTAAAATAAAGCCAACAACTCAAATATTAAATTGACATCCTTCATTTTATATGCATAGGAGGTACTACAGAAGGTTTCTTCTATGATGCATAGATACGGATTTCTAAGTATAGGAAACCTATTCACGTGTTATTAACAATGTACATAAAGCGTAGTTTGTTTAACTGATATCGAATGTTATATTCTCTAGGAGTATCATGTTCAACCACAAGTTTGTAATTAATAGCTGTTCTAGTGACCTTGTGACTATCAGGCCTGATTTTAAATTCCATGCAAAAAATGTGTTACAATAATTATTATTCGATTATCAGAATAAGCAAACACTTTGTGGATTAATAATGACAATAACAGTGAACTTATATAGCGCGGTTTTGTGATATTTCACCTCAAGTGCGCGTTAATTAAATTAAATCCACTTTAATTAATAAATAAAGTGGATTTAAACAACGTGTGTTTTTTATTTAATTAATTATTATTCGGTTTAGATAAAACAGTAAATAGTTCATAATTTAGATTCTCATACCAAGCATGATATTATATAATACGATATTATTTTAATGAATGTGTGACCTTGTCACAAAAAGGCAACTTTAATTAGTTGGCTTTATAACACTCAATTAATACGTTGAGTTTTTTTCTCATTATGTCGACCCCTCAGAATAACAAAGTTCCATCTGACATAACAATGTTATGCAATAATGAACTCTAAAGTGACTTTTCCTAGCGTCCATTATCGCATGATGTTGCTGTGTCAGATGGAACCTTGTTATTCTGAAGGATTAATGTAGGAACTAACAAAAGAAGCTCATGAATGTTCTAATCCATAATTTCTGTTGGATTTTTTTAATGTATGGGTGCTAAAATCAGCTTCAGTATAAATGAAAAACAACAACAATTTGCACCTTATTATTGGTGGCGTTTGTCACCAATAATTAAGTGTAAATAATAGTATATAAGTTAAAATATTATTAAGTCAAAAAAAAATGAAATAATTAGATACTTTGTAAACCTGAATGTACAAGTAACTAATATAAAATAAATAAAACTAAATCTGCATCTTTGTGCAGTCCGCCACATTTAATGTTTTTTTTTTCTAGCGTAAATATTTCACGAAGATGGCGCTATAATATATAATAGTTATGCGTTACTGTAAAAGTCGAAAATTATTCAATTTTTAAGTTAGGTTAGGTTGTTAAAAAAAGCTTTGGAAACGCTTCCATTTCAAACACACAATCCTCCCACACACAACCATGTAGGTAAATGCTAGAAATTACCGGGTTAAACCGAAAGTAAACCAATATTTTTGGCTTTTACAGCAACCTAACAAATGTTTTATACTTTAACAGTAAACGTATCAAAAGCACAAACAACATTTTCATTAGAATACGCCTCATGACAGTAATTTTCTTTCGTTAAAATCTGGTCAAATAATAAATAGAAATAATCTAAAACGCTAATATTTTCTCGCCTGTCAATCCATGTATTTTATTTGGTTAATAAATGCCTTAATCCTCACTACCTTACTAAACTGGATCCTTTGGTATGTTGAAGACATTATCTTAAAATACGAATGCATTTAATCCGCCCCCGCCCTGCAGATTAGCGCCTTCCACAGCCGCCCACCGAATGCATTTTTCCGAGAATGGGCTCAAAGTGCATTCGTCCTGGAACTGATCATAAAACGCTCGCAGTTTCAGGAATAATTATTGTTGATGCGTTTTCACGTTCCGGACTTTCAAAGAACGTAATGGGGTTTACTTAGTAGGTACTTTAATGGTAATACTTTGTTTATTTCCTTACTTAGAAGCGAGTTTTAGCTCGGTCTTTGAATTATTAGTTTTAAAATAGAAGTCATAGGAACGATATTTTAAGAAAATGGTAGGAAAGGAAGATCGTAAAATATCTAGCTGTTACATTCTGAATCCCGGCGTGCGAAAATTAGTATTCAATTAATATTACATATGTTTATTTCAGAATAAATTAATATAAAACTAGTTTAGTCTTGATACACACGTCAAAAGGGACATGGTGAGTAAATCGCGAAGCTGCGTAATCGGAATAAAATTTCAAAGTTTTTTACGTGTGAGCGATAATTACCAGTATTGTTTTTTGCAGACATTAGCGCCCCACGCGGCAATCTAACGAATCGTGTTCAGAAGACGGCTTATCGTATTAAGGGTCAGCACCCAAAAATAAACACTTTTTGGCTTTCTAATACAAGCAATACTACAAATAATTTAACTGTTAATTATATACAGGTAGTAAGATAAATACCTAAGGTTTCCAGTGAATACAATTTTTAAACAGTAATCCTTTAAATTGTATTTGAAATTCATACTAGAATTTTAGGTAAAACGTTAAAAAATGCCTTCCCTGGTTATCAAACTGCAAATTTTACTGATATTTTGGTACGTTTTTCATAGAATTAAAAATATTTCAGTTGAAAATTTTCATTCACTGGAAACCTTAGATATTTTCCTAACTATTCGTGTAGAATTTACAAATGAATCATTTGTAGTATTGCTTGTATTAGAAAGCTACAAAGTGACGTTTAGGGCCAATTTTGAGTGCTGAGGCTTAATACTATCAGATAACAAATAGTATATTTGCAACACGTTCTAAAGTGGTTGATACTCTCAGTATCGCCCTGGCGAAAGAACACCATTCAGAATCGAAACGTCTTGAAATTGTTTTAGTGGGTTTGGTGACCAGATCAGAATAGCCAGGTACTTCCTGATCTTCCTCTTCTCATCTCCTTCTCGTTCCCACGGCCATCAGCCTGACAACATACCCCAATTGTAGATGCCATAGTCCCACTGACTCCGGGCAGAAGTCAATTTAAATAAAATCTTGATTCTAAATGGTGGTCTCTCATCAGTACTACACTAAAAACATATTCCACAGCGTAAAAATATCAATTTATTTAAAGTTTTTATTTTTTATTTTTGCTGGCTATTTGATTCGTTCTAATGCGCATACTAAAACGTCTGAGTAATAGCCGTCTATTATTATTACTGTTGCAGTTTAGTCTTAAGATTGGTACCAATTATTATTATCAGACAATTTTCATAGCGCCGCTTAGTAAAAAAAATCACCTCAAGGGCGCTTGACTTTTTTTGATACTGATAAAAAAAACTCCAAATAAATTGTTTTTTAGATTTTGCCACACTGACTAGTCTAAATTGTAAAAATAAGTTAATACCAAATGAAGTTTGATTTTATGTTGATTTCACCGAAACAAAATCTTAAAATTTTCAATTTTGTGGACACAATTAAAAAAAGTTTACTTTTGTAAAAACACAAAAACATGTCATACAGCCAATGAGACGACACGTTAGAATTAGGTACCTTATTATTGTCATGTTTGCCATATAGAAACTAGCGGAAGAAGTTGACATAATTAATCTACATTTTGCACAAACAAGAGCAAAAACGTACGCATAAGCCGGCTTTACATAATACAATCTGCTTCTAGAGAAATGTTAATTCGTCGTTTGAATGTGCCATTAAATGAATTAATGTGCCATTCATAGATTCCTACATAGCTATTCATCCCATTCACACGTAAAAATCTCTTTCTTCTCGAGCAGGAAGTGTTATTGAAAACAACCACTTGGGTTCTAGAAATCTGAAATTATCTCCAATGGATACGCACTCTCTTACGATAATATTGAATCAACTGACAATATTATTGTTTGAAAATTAGTCTTTCTTTCAGTGGGTTTTTTTCACAATTAAGGAATACTGTTAAAAACGTGTGGAATATTTAAAGATTATTATTTTGAGTCTGATCGTCTCACTGAAAATGTAACATTTTAATATTTTCAAAAATGATTTTTGTTTTTAAAATCGCTAAATTCTAAACGGTTCGAATTTTACTATGACGTAGTTACCGCTACTGGTTACTAACACAACTGTCTTCGGGACCCGGGACTGCCTACAAACGTTGGCCGGTGTGACGTCACAGACGCCTTTCGCACGAACAAATAGTTTTGACGACAAATCAAAATACGCTTAACTTAAATTGTTGTCGAAAATTTATTTGTCAACGTAAAATAAAATATGATTACTGTTATTTTGGTTTTTTTTTTTCAAAAATAAAATAAAACGGTGAATAACCAAAATGTACCTTCCAAAAATAACTTAAGTTTAATTGAAAGCAACTCTAGTCAAAACTAACATATTACCATTCGATACCCACTCACTTAGGATAATATTGAGACGGCCGACAAACTGACAAAATAGTATTGTTGAAAGATTAGTAGAGAGTATAGTGTGTTTGTTTTTCTAACTCTCTTCCCCTCTATTTCCCATGCATTCTAGGCACTTCCTGCACATGCACACCACATGCTGTGCTTCTCATTTTTCCTAAGTGTTATTGATGTCTATGAAAGTACCTACCCAAAGAATATTTTTTACTATGGTGTGAGCTCTACCTCAAAACAAATTTAAAGAATAATATATTAAATGAGAGAACAAGTTATGCAGCAAAAAACACTGCATTTAAATATTATGTAGATTGCAAAATGTGCATACTGTATTGACTCAAACATTATATTAATATTCACTTACACTAATTGCATAAAAGCATGTGTTTTTTAGGCATAAAGTAAAATGCATTTTGATGGTTGAAATGATTAATATGATTATTTTGTTGGTCTTATAAATTGAAGACGTCACCCAAACAACGATGTACGGCACATTCTTTTGAAAATTTTACAGGTGAAAGCTATGGTCTCTTTTATTTAATGATATGAAAAATCATTCAACGTGTGCTAGTTCTTATCAAATTTGAATCGAAAATTTAAATTAGAGTATTGGGGCACATGTGAAACTTTTTTCAGGAATAACACTGTATTGCTTGTGATTCAGAGCTTTGTTCCCTAATGAAAAAAAAAAAAAATTATTTATACGAAAAAAAATTCAAACTATGTTTGTATTAAATTAACAAACGAAACACACGAACTTGCTTGATAGGTTTTTATAAAAAAACAGTAAGTTTCAGCGTTGTTCCTTTAAAGGGCATATACCAGCAGGCCTAACTGAGTCAGTTGTAGAATGTCAAACATCCAAAAACACCAATGTGCGCAATTTGATGTACAGCAATGTTACAATCATACTTAACTCAATATAGCCTAAAATGTGCCGTACATCGTTGTTCGGGTGGCGTCTTCAATTTAAAGTGAATACCGCACAAGAGTCTGCTCCCAACCGCCTAGAGCTAGTGGGACTGACATCCCCAATTGAGGTATGTCGTGACGCTGAAGGTAGTGGAGGAGGGGATGGACATAGGAAGAGGAAGATTGGGAAGTACCTGCCTATTCAAATCTTGTCACCAAACACAACAAAAGCCATTTCAACCAACGTTTCGATTTTGAATGGTGGTATTTCACCAAGGCGGTACTAAGAATATCTACCACGGAACGTGCCGCAAATATACCACAGTATTTTAGTGTTAATTAAATTTAGATAAATACACCGATACAGGTACATTGACCGTTTAGCAGCTGAGTGGACATATGCGTTGGGTTTCCACCCAGGCTTCGTGCATTCCTCCACCATTGCAACATCTACCGCTTAATGATGGTAGTAAGAGTTTGGCAGTTTCGTAATTCGGGAATTTTGTTATTTCTTTTCCAAATATAACAGTAAAAAAATAACAGACTAATTTTTATTTCTTCGTTAACCAAATTAAAAACAGATTGTTTTTTGTAAAGCACCGTTATCGAACATAAAGCATTTAATTTAGAATTCCGGTATTTTTTAAAAATACTTCTTTTAATTGTTATAATGTTCGGTTAATTAAACAATGAGGTTCACATGGTTTTATCTCACCACACAACGCGTAGAAATGCAGAAAAAATGCGTAGGAATTCACGGTGGTGTTGGGGAGCTACTGGTGGAATATTTGTTGGCAGTTTTGCCTACTTTTGAAGTGTTCTTATCTCGGGAGAAATGTAAGAAACGACAAAATGAAACGGTTGACGGATCTTCTCACGACTGATTTATCTCCCTGAATAAACAGGTAATCAAGATTTGAGATGATTGTTATTTGTTTTTCTCGGCGTCATTTGCATTAGAGACTTGACTCGGTGGATGCACCCAGCATTTGAAAATGTTTTAAAGAACCAAGAAAATAATTTCTTAAGAATGGAACAATTTTTTTGCCTATCTTAGTTAAGATTACAGGTGATGGCATTTTAAAATAAATTATCCAGATCTATTTATATTCTGGAGAGTTTTCTTGCTTAGTTAGTATTGTCACAAATCATTACATTGAAGCAAATATTTTAATAAATAATAACAAACGATCATTTAAATAAAACTTTTTGCTTATAATAAAAAAAAATTGCAGTGAAGAGTGCTTATATAAACCCTGATGTATGGCAGTGAGGCATGGAACTGGCAGAGGAAGGATGAAAGTATACTGAATATGCTGTAGAAATGAGACTCCTGATGCGTATAATAAATGGATAACTTTTATAGCATCAATCACCTCAAGGGCGCGTATGTACGTAAAACCATGTATGACTATGTTAAAAATGTGGATATCCGGAAAGAATGCAAGGCTGATGTAAGTGTAATGAATGGCATCAAGTAAGGGACGCTTAGGTTAATTGGGTATCTAGAGCGAATGAGCGAAAAAAGGAGTGTAGAAAGAATATATATCACGCGAAAGTGAATGAAAGAAAAAGCCGGGGACGCCCGAGGAAAACATGGCACGATCAAATGAACCAAATACTTGAGTCGGGCCATGTGAAGACTTAGAATAACAGAAGAGTATGTATGAGACGATGTATGAATGTGAATTAAGCGAGGAGTGTGTGCCACGACAGAGTTGTATGGCGGTCCGTCCTCTATGCCCACCCCTGCGGAGAAACGGCGTGATGGTCAGTTAGTTATGATTAGTTTAAAAAATATTAAAAAATAACTGGTGATAAAATTTTCACTATAAAGCAGAAACTCTGTTTTTGTGTTCCAGTGAAAACTCTTTAACGGTGAGCTCTAGCGTCTTGAAATGTGCACATCTTGTCAACGCAACTATTTTCGCGTATTTACTATTTCATAGCTATAGATGGCAGGCTGCGAAAGGGGTTAGATTTTTGAGACACCCTGTCAAAAATGAAAAACAAACTAAATCAATAGTACAAATTGAAAATATCGTAGGATAAAATTGAGGTTATACGAGCTATCCTTTAAATAAGGCCATCATAATTATTTGTCACTATTGATTATACGAGTATACCATACTTTCAAATAGTTTTATACTTCAGGACAATATTAAAATTTTAATATTGTCCTGAAGATAAAGGGTGCTTCCGAAACCGGTCGACAAAGTATTGAAAATAAATCTGGTTTTATTTAAGTATAAATTAACGGACTCAAGTACAATTACAAAAAAGACATATAAAACACGAAATGGAAAAAAGAGAAACAGAGAAGGAATAGCACATATATAATAAAAAATGAAGCGATGATAAAAATAGGACAAAATAAACATAAGAGAGAACATTCAAAGAATGACAAAAATCATTTAGACTGCTACCAAAAATTTCAATACCATGACTTGAGTTAACAAGCCTTAACATTTTGGACATTGGAGAATTATACCCATAATTAGTATTGTGATGATTGAGGAACAGCAATTCATTGTTTCTCCGTCGACGGCAAGGAATATTGAACTGGAAAAGTTGATAAGTTGTAAAACAAAGTTTATCTGTTTTATTTATAAATATGACAAGCCACAAAGCAAATGCTTTTTACGAATAAGGTTTTATGATTTTTCCCAACCGGCTCCTAGCATATTATCCGTTCCGCGATTCGAGGTACATAATCTCATAATTTTGGTGTTGTGTTTTTCGTTTTACCGATGACGCATACTGTCAACTATTCGGTAAATAAGACAAATCCGTGTTGGCCAAACATGTTAAAAACACGAGTGTGTATGCGAATTTCACCTAATTACATAGACATACACTGTTCTTAGTACTAAATAACTGTAAAAAAAAACTCTACTCTGTATGGCCCCATGAAAATCAAGGCGATTTTATCAGGTTATTTAGGTTTCTTGTATTATTAAACGATACTCTTAAGGCTCAGCACCCAAAAATGGCGTTAAACGTCACTTTGTAGCATTCTAATACAAGCAATACTACAAATGATTTATTTGTAACTGTAATTTTATTTTATTATGGGTAGTTAGAAAAAATGTCCAAGGCTTCCAATGAATACATTTTTTAAACTGAAATCTTTTAAACTCTATTAAAAACATACTAAACTGTCAGTAAAAGGTGCAGTGGAAAACCAGCAAAGGCATTTTTAAACGTTTTACCTAAAATTCCAGTATGCATTCCATAAAGAATTTAAAAAATTACTGCTTAAGAATTGTATTCACAGGAAACCTTAGACGTTTTTCTAACTACCCGTATAGAATTAAGAAATAAATCATTTGTAGTATTGCTTGTATTAGAAAGTCATAAAGTGTATATTTCTGGGTGCTGACCTTCAAGCGTCGATTACGACAATCATTTAGTTGACAGCATTGGAAAATATATCTATATAATTTATTTATTTTTTTAAAGAAAAAAACCATTCCAATTCCTCCTACTACCATTGCCTAAGCGGAAAATGGTGCTTGTGCAATAATGGAAGACTCAACTCTTTTTCAATGTGAATACCATAACAAGCCCTAACTGTCCGGAGTTAGTGGGACTAGGCATCTCCTTGCTTCATCCACATCCATAAATCGTCTCATGCATCCTCTTCTGTTATTCTGACTCTTCACATGGCCCGATTCAAGTATTTGATTCTCTTGATCGTGCCATGTCTTTCTCGGGCGTCCCCTACTTCTTTTTCCATTCACTTTCGCATCATATATTCTTTTCACACTCCTTTCTTTGTTCACTCGCTCTACATGTCCAAACCATCTAATCGTCCCTTTCTTTATCTTATTCATTACCTCACATCAGCCTTGCATTATTTCCTATATATTTTATATACTATATACATTGAGGTATCTCAATGACTATATATTATTTAATATAAATAACACAAATTAATTAAATAAATAACATTTATTTGTGCATGTATTTAATCTGCGACCACTTGATTTCTAAGTCGAGGAAACTAACCGCTCGACCATGGAGGTTAAGCTAGCAAGGTTTGAACCCGTGACGCCAGGGTGGGAACCCGACGATGTTAACCTCTCGGCCCCCAACTAACATTTTATTTAGGCGACTTTTGGGGTGTCGAATTTCGTTGCTCATTCAGCTGCTTATCGAGCCAACGTTTCGGGCAGCCTTGCAGATTTCACCATCAGGGCAGACTATGGACACTCAAATACATTTAGCGGCCAAGAGAACACTCGAACGATGTCATGCATCCGCAAAATTCTCGTTTCGAATAATGCATAACGGCACCAGAGTGGTTATTGTTACGCCTCGTATAATAAATAATAAGCAAATATTTATTTAAATAATTATCACATTATTCTTGGGTCACTTGGTGTAGCGAGACGGTATCCAGTCGAGGGACCAAGGCCGCTGCGAGAATCTCCCCGCCACAGTAATCACCGCATTTACATTGAGATTTTATTACCATTTCCATCACAAAGATACGGGCATTGTTTATGTAATCCTACTTCTATGGGAAAACACTTTGTTGGTGAGGTTACTGTAGTTGCGATGCATTCATCTGTAATGATTCATGCAAATTTATCTTCTTAGCTTTTTTTTGTAGATATTGTTTAATGCTAACCATAAACGTTTTTTTGCTTGATTTTAATTTCATTGCATTTTCAAAACCTTGCATAAAATATTCATGCTACTATAAAGCTATAATCTGTTCGCTTGTCCCACTAAAAACTCTTAAACAGTGAGCTCTGGGCGTCATGAAATTTTTAATTGTATATTTAAAAATATTAACGTCAATAATTCCTAATAATATTTTTTTTTTTTCAAAAGAAAGACAAACATTCCCGGGTTACGAATAACATGACAATATTTGAAAAACCATCATAATAAGCGGAAGATGTTGCTTGTACAATGATGGAGGACTTAGCCAGCAGAGGAATTGAACGCACGACGCCCGGGTGGGAATCCGACGCGTCTATCCACTCAGCTACCGACCGGTCGTTTTATTTGGATAGTTTGTATAGCGCCGTTTTTGCGAAAAGTCACCTCAAAGGGGCTGTCTCAACCATCATCTACAATATTTTCATCTCGCTGTGTTATTCCCATCGTGAGCTATGCGGCTTAAAAACCCCAATAAATGTAAAAAAAATAAGACAACGCAAATTTTATTGTTTAATAAATGATGTTTTTCAATTACTTGATAATAAAATGAGTATGACAGTAATAAAACAAGTCTAACTAACTAACTAACCATCACGCCGTTTCCCCGCAAGGGTAGGCAGAGAGGACGGACCGCCATACAACTCTGTCTTGGCACACACTTTTACTTTACATTCATACATCGTCTCATACATACTCTTCTGTTATTCTGATTCTTCACACGACCCGATTCAAGTATTTGATTCACTTGATCGTGCCATGTCTTTCTCACTTTCGCATCATATATTCTTTTTTCACACTCCTTTCTTCGTTCATTCGCTCTACATGCCCAAACCATCTAAGCGTCCCTTTCTTAATCCTATCCATTACGCTCACATCAGCCTTGCATTCTTTCCGGATATCCACATTTGTAATACGGTCATACATGGTTTTACCGCACATCCGTCTCAAAGATCTCATTTCCACAGCATTCAGTCTACTTTCATCCTTCCTCTGCCAGTTCCATGCCTCACTGCCACATCAGGTTGGTATAAGCACTCCATTGTGGACTGCTAGCTTCGCTTCTTTGGACAATTTCTTATTTTGCCCCAACAGCGTTCAGTCCTCCATTAATGGAGTTTCCTGCATTCACCCTTCTTTCAATATCCTTATCAGCCTTTCCGTCTCTTGTAAACATACTTCCTAAATACACGAACTCATCCACTTGCTCCAAGTATTCATCATTCACAACTATATTGCACGCTGTTCTCGTACTCTCTCTTTCAAACACCATCACTTTGGACTTACTTACATTCATCATCAACTCATTTTGCATACATACTTGGTTCATCCTAGACACGAGAAACTGTAGATCTTCCATATTGTCAGCAATCAGCACCGCATCATCCGCATACAATAGGCAACATACTTTCACACTGTTCATTTTCGCGCCCAAGCCCACACCTTTCAATTCTTGCATACAAAACAAGTCAATAATAATAATAATATTTTCGTAGAAAGCAATCACTTTGTGGTTTGACATATCTAATGAAAATGAAATAACAACTTTGTATAAGACCACAGATTTAATTTTAACTTTTATGACCGACTGGTTTCCTGGCGATGCTTAGGGTAAGCGAAACCGGTCGGTCGTAAAAATAAAATAAATTAAAAATTTCAAATTTGAAAATTTGTATAGCGCCGTTTTTGTGAAAAAATCACCTCAAAGTCTCAAAGGCGCTTACTAATACTTGAGGACACGCTTGCTCGTTGAACTCTTGCTAAAATTATATTTGGCCTCTTTTTTATCCTCCCCGATGATTCATAAATATTATTTTTGATGTATTTACAGACACTAATACAATAACCACATAATAACTCATTCTACTGCAAACAGAACGTCGGCGCTTTTAAGAACGAGCTATATGAGATTTTGTAACCTCAGCCTACTTATATAGTAAGAAGATTATAGGTTATTGCCTTAGAAATAAATAATAAAAGTCCATTGGGAAATAATGGAAATACATTTTCGATTGCCTTGAAGTACAAAGTTGAAGCCTAATTTACCTCGAGATGATTCTTTTTTTACTGAGTAAAGTAGAATTTTTCTAAAGGAAATAGAGGGAGGGGTATAGGAAGAGGAATACGAAGGACCACCTGGCTATTCAGTTGTAGTCACTAAACATATCGGCGCTGTAAAGGCAAAATGGCTTAAGCGACCATGCATTCTAGGCACTTCCTGCACATGCACACCACATGCTGTGCTTCTCATTTTTCCTAAGTGTTACTGATGTCTATGAAAGTACCTACCCAAAGAATATTTTTTTGACACTTTGGTCAAAAATGAGTTAAATATGCAGTTTTAATCAGTTTTGTTTTCTGCATAGAATCCTCTGACTTTCGTTTGATTCTGAAGACGCGATTTTTTTAAGCTTTTTGTCGCTTCAGGTAACTCAGTGAGAGCATGGTGTTACCTGCGTTAACTTTTTTTCAAAAATCAACCAGGTACTGAAGACTTATGGACTAAATTGAAAAAAAACTTAGTGCTTTGGTGTAAACTTCCCAAAATGGCGCTTCAGCCCTTTTTTTTGCCTTTCCGGCGCCAATTATATAAAGCCATTTTACGCAACTTTTCGATTACAATTTGTTCTATCTCACCAGGGCGATACTGAGAGATCTTCCACTCTGAAACAAGGTTCTGTAATATAGGGTAATACAATGAATTTGAAAAATATATATTATGTTATAAAACCTACATACATTTATATTTGCCCACGCAGGGTTTTGAACCCGACGCCTCTGGTCGGGAATTACGGAACCAATGAGCTTATTGCTCTTTCTACATAGCAGTATTTAGAAATGTTGCGGACTACCTTTTAAAAAATTCAGATTTTTTTTACAGTGAAAAAGTCTACCTTGAACAACATTGATTGCGTACCTATCAGAAAACGCGAAAGTTGCGTCTTAAATATTTCAACTCCTTGCGAAACTCCTCCTCGAATGATTTCCGAGAAATCGGATACGAATTGAGTCCACCTTCAACGCGGAAGTATCCGGTTTTCAGCCACCCTGCATGCCCCAATTCACCCGAGGAGGAATAAAACCTCGCGTGTAAAAAAAGTGAATGAATGACCGACTCAGACGACCGACTACCGATCAACACGAGATGCTCTACATCGCGGCAGACCTAGTAGAACGTAGTGAACGAAAATCAGACGGTTTAACTGTACAGGCAATCAGGGTTGGGCTCTTTACTTTACTATTCAATCAAAGAGAAAAAAACATCGAACCCATCACGAGACCAGCGAGTCAATTTAACTACGGTGATTTGATCTAGGTACCATTTGACCTGTATTATTTATTCATAGACACGTCTATCTCTGGTGTCTAAACATAATATTATATTCGTAGAGCACTGCTGAGTTCTACGTGTTCAAATATTTTGACTTACGAGTGCCTTTTTTGTACTGCGGTCGGTTAGTTAGTTTCTTGCGGATAATTTTTAAATAAGTTTGACTGATTTACTCAGTTACGGGTATTTAATAGTGATTGAATGTCGGTGTTGACACGTTCCTAAAAAAAGGAAAAGAGTTCACGAAGACATTCCGTTTTTGTTTCCGGCTGAGGTAAAAACGTGTCGATAAATCATGTTCTAATGAATTTGCTCGTATTTTTTCCCGGAGATTGGGAAAACACGTCGGTCAAGCCCAATTTCACAATGTAAATGTATTTTACAGGCGAGAAGATTTGAATAGACAATTATACTAGTTGGTGATTTTCATGGTGGTATGTCTGTGTTTGTAATTTTAGGTCAAAATAATATGATTAGTTCGAAAGCGAAATTTCTCGGGAGAACAGATTAAAACTTTCAATTGTACCTGTAAATTGTGAAATCCAACATTTTGTCTATTTGTTTGATTTGGTGAACTATTCGTGTATTGCAATATAGTAGCCAATGAGATGTCCTGTTTGTAGCCCGGTGGTCCAAATCACAGCGTCGGGTTCGCACCCAAGTTTCGGAGGCTCAATCCTCTACAAGCAAAGTCCTACAAAATAAATTGTACTAGCAACAATTCCCCATTTTATGATTGTTAATAGTGAGAATTCGAATATAGTCAGTTATGTCTTCTGATTAAACATAAATATAGTTAACGCGATTGCTTATATAAAATGAAAGAAGATAAAAAAACTTAATGGAATAATGTACATGGATATCCGCAAATAATGCAAGGCTGATGTCAGTGTAATGAATAGGATCAAGAAAGGAACGCTTAGATGGTTTAGGCATATATAGCGAATGAACGAAGAAAGAAGTGTGAAAAGAATATATGATGCGAAATTGAATGGAAGAAGAAGTCGGGGACGCCCGAGGAAGACATGGCACGATCAATTGCATCAAATAATCGAATCGGGCCATGTGAAGAGTCAGAATAACAGAAAAGTATGTATGAGACTATGTATGGATGTGAATGAAGCAAAGAATGTATGCCAAGACAGAGATGTAAAACGGTCCGTCCTCTCTGCCTATCCCTGCGGGGAAACGGCGTGATGGTTAGTTAGTTAGTTATAACATTATTAGTTTTTCACATATATGAATATTGACCTGAGACCGTTACTTTCATTTACTTTAATCTTCCTGTTTTAGTGTTCCTCGGTCCTTTCAAAAAGCCTGCCCACTTTCCTCCAAATGTTTTTCGACATTCCGTAATTAATTTCGGAGCATTTCAGACATTGTTGCTAAATTGGTTACTTCACCACGCATGCACCATGCACCGTGCACCCCGTGGCCACGGGCCGTGCAGCGGTTGCACATCGCACAACACACAACACACCGCGCTATTAGCATCGCCATTACAGTTCTCACTTTTCTGCGGATGTGACGCTCCGGTGAGTTTCAACCGCAGCGTCAGATGGTAAGTGGCTGCTCATCTCGTGGCCAGGAGTCAGGAGAGAACTTGGAACACTAACTTTTTCATTTTCATACACTGGGGTTTCTTATTCACCTTCACAGGTGTCTGCAGAAAAATAGCCGGCTATACATAGGTAAATTTTAATTGAACTGGTTTGCTTATTTTTTACGCTTAATTGGGCATTTACATAGATTATACCATAGTGATATGTGCAATATAATGAGCTATCTAAAAAAAATCAGGAGTCTAAATAGTGTAAAAGAATGATTTCATAATAAATAGTATAAATAGTATATATCACAAATCACGACGCAGAAAGCGGGAAGTAAGAAGAAAAGAGAGGGTTCGCCGTGCTTAATTGATCCCTTTATACCTGTCCACCCTACCTTCCTACATTGGCTCTAGGTTGCTGTGTTTACCGACTGATTAAACTGTAACCTTCTTCCCTTCCTCAGAACACGTGTCCCAAATCCTAACAAATCAGTGCATCCGGTTTACTGATCGCACCCGGACAGGAGTGCTCTTGTCTGGCGTTATACATTAGTATCATATTGTAAAGTTGTTGCGTTTCCCCTTCCTTCTTGAGCCAACATTTCGGATTACCTCGCAGTGTCCATCATTAGGGCAGATGTGAAGAGAGATTAGAGATTTTTTTACACGAATAAGTATACAACTTTCTACACTATTCACATCTGTCCTGATTATGGACACTGCAAAGTTTCCCGAAACTTTCAGGATGTTGCTGAAAGGGCCATGATCAGCGTATCTTTTACAAGATATACCCTTTTTTATCAGCCCGCTATCATCTTTTAAAAACCCCGTCCCAAAGAATAGATGGCTCTGATGAAAATATTCTACTAACCCCTCCAAAAATTTCATATGCTTCGTTTAGTTTTATTATTTACTTTAGTGCATTAGTTGTTAGTCGGTATATTCGTAATACTGAATCCAATCGTAAAACTGTAAATACGAAATCGTTTAATCCTCGATTCTTCTAAAGGATACTGACTTGAATCTGCGTGTTACTGCTTCTTTAAATATCAGTTATTAAATATTTATATTCGATCCATCTAATTTTGGAATCCGCTAATATTCTCGATGGTGCCTAGCGAAGATCTCAGAGTTTGTTTACGTTCGTACAAAATATTGTAAACCGTATTAATATTGGATCGGCATAACTTTTCACCACAAACACAATATTAGAAATTGTTCATACACAAGCCTCTCGCTCCACATCTGCTTTTGATGGCCGTTCCGCCATTAATGTGGAGCATTGTTGTTTCATCGGCTCTATGATTCTATAATAGTCCGCCATCATTTTACTTAACATGGAAGAGTTTACGTAGCGTTCGAACGGTCCACTAGATAGGTAGGAACACATTGTACGTTTACGGTTACATCAAATTATTCTTGCGAATCGAATGTGGGCGACACTTATTATGTTTTCAATTTATTTGCTCAGAATAGAGAAAGATACAAAAATGGATTTCTGAATTAAGGAAAAAAAATATGTCTGCAACAAAGAGAAAAATGACTAATACAGTTAATTATTACAATTTATTTTTTTTTTTTTTTTATTTTTTTTTTTATTGTACAACAGATATAAACCCAATTACAGTACAATGGAACAACAAGTAAACAATTTCAAATTATAACATTTTTAAATTAACAAGTTTTTTGAACTTTTGTAAATTATCTGAAAATATATCAATATATATAGATGATGTATTTAACAGAATTATACCTCTTGTCATGCTATGCTGAGCCAAAACATCTGTCCGACCATAGGGTATTCTGAACATTGCATGATTTCTGCTGCGACAGTATTTTTCTGGTACGAATAAGCAGTAGCATGCCAAGAGGTATGGACAGTCGATTAAATGATTTATAATTTTAAAGCCTATTGTCATGAGACCAGCATTGCGCCTAGTCTCTGCTTTGATAATGTGTCTCCTCGAGTAGTTCCATGTGATGTGAACATAGGGTATGT
Source organism: Drusus annulatus (assembly GCA_022651775.1). NCBI lineage: Eukaryota > Metazoa > Arthropoda > Insecta > Trichoptera > Limnephilidae > Drusus > Drusus annulatus. Next base: position 47,559 of record JAGWCC010001208.1, on the reverse strand, counting down.
TCCGTGCGAACGCATGCTACCTGAGGAATTTTTTGAATCTGTTCCAACATATTTATGTATTTGGTTTGATGTGGAGACCAGACAGTGCTATTCAACTTGCTTCACTCCATTGAAGAGGGCTGTCATCGCATTTGTGTTATTGAACTCTTTGCACCTTCTGATTACAAACCAAGAAGTTTATAACAATTTGAAGTAAGCTGCACTATATGACTCGAAAAACGTTAGCCTGGGATCAAAAACACCAGATCTTTGATGGTAAATACACGGCCTCACTGTTCATAATATATTTGAAAAAAAAGGATTTAGATCGGCTATATGTCATAATGACGCATTTTTTTTTATATTAAAATTTAAATTATTGTTTCTAGACCAGTTCGAAATTGTATCTAGGTCGGCTTGTAGTTTGTCAAAATCTTCATCCGATTCAATCTCCTTTAAAGTTTGAGACGTCCGCAAACAATAAGCACGAGCTGTCTATCAGAACAATAGGGGACCGAGATTTGAGCCTTGTGGAATACCTGACAGAGCTGCGAGTTATCGGACTCGTATCCATTTAACGTACTGGCTTCTATCTTTTAGATATGATGAAAAAATGTCAGTAATGATTGGTTGAACTATTTGATTTTTCTCAGCAAGATATCATGGTCTACGCGGTCGAATGCCTTGGCAAAATCTGTATAAATTACATCCGTCTGGTGTCTGGCGTCTAAACCTTCTGCTACCCGTCTAGAAAGTGATAGAAGATTGATGTTATGATGTTTCAACAACTTTTAAAGGCCGAAAAAATCTAAAATATACATGAAATTTTAACAGATTTCTGATTAGCGTCATGTTATGTTAATGAACTTCTGTACCTGTTTGTTACAAAAGTGGCCGTAAGTTCATTGGCATTTGCATTGGAAATGACATCGAGTGTTGCAATAAACTAACATACGTAGATGGTTGCAAGTATATAAACAACTACAGATTATGATAATGGCAACACGATCGGCTTAGAAAATTTGGATATCGTCTTTTCATTTAAAAAAAAATTAAGACGATTTCAATAGCTTTAGATATTTGTGAAAACATCGATTTTAATAATTTTGTGTCACGTAATCGTCATCGTTTTATTGAAAAGAACCCTCATACTTAGCGTTTATATTTATATCAACACCAGAGAAAATAAACAAAGAGAGCCTAATGGATTTCTTCTCGCGACCTTTTACGTACAGACTCCAGACAGAGATGACCAAGATTTCTACATTATCTCGGCTATAAAGCGCCTTGAGCACAATCTCTCTCTTTCAATGTGACGATCTCACACCGCGGCTTCTATTTGGCCTTGGGTAGACCATTCGAGGCCGATTCGAGAACAGGTGGCGGGAGGTGTGCGGTACAGAACCACAGATACTCGTATAACACGTGTGCTCTGCCTTTGTACTCTTCTGGGTTGCATTAATTAGGTTACCTTTGTGTGCAGGAAGCCGAATACAACATTATCAATCCGCTGGTGACGTTAACATAACAACAGACTGATACATTATAATGCCCTAGACATTGTGATTTAATTTTTGTATGTGAATACTGCACAAGAGCTCCCAACCGTCCGGAACCAACGGGTCTATGTAGTGGGGAGGGGACTAAGATGGGAAAGAGAAAGGTGGGGAAGTACCTGGCTATAATACAAATAATTCGTAAAACAGTTACCCTTGTAAGTTAAACTGCAGTTAAATATACATCCCTCTCGAGATAATGAGTTAACGATGAATGTAAGTAAGTCCAAAGTCACGGTGTTTGAAAGAGAGAGTACGATAACAGCGTGCAATATAGTTGTGAATGATGAATACTTGGAACAAGTGGATGAGTTTGTATATTTGGGAAGTATGTTTACGAGAGGTGGAAAGGCTGATAAGGATATTGAAAGAAGGGTACTGAACGCGGTTGGCGTAAATAAAAAAAATGTCCAAAGAAGCGAAGCTAGCGTTCACAATGGAGTGCTTATACCAACCCTGATGTATAGCAGTGAGGCATGGATCTAGTAGAGGAAGAATGAAAGTATACTGAATGCTATAGAAATAAAATCATTGAGGCGTATATGTGGTAAAACAATGTATGGCGGTATTAAAAATGTGGAAATCAAGATTAGACGATTTGGACATGTATAGGGGATGAACGAAGAAAGGATTGTAAGCATAATATTTTACGTGAAAGTGAATGGTAGAATAAGTTGGAAACGCCCGAGGGAGAAAATACTTAAGTCGGGCCATGACAAGAGTCAAAATAACAGAATAGTATGTTTGAGATGATGTATGGGTGTGAATGAAGCAAGGAGTGTGTAGCAAGAAAAGGTTGTGTGGCGGTTCACCCTCACTTCTACCCCTGCGTGATGCTTAGTTAGTTAGTCCCTCGAGACAAACGATCGTAAGTAGCTTTTCATTAATATTCAAAGTCTCGAGTGGATTCGTGCACAGCAGACTAAGGTGGCCGTAGAAAGATTAATATGGCCAGTTCCACTCGCGGAAACCTCTCGGGCCGGCCCGAAGGTCGACATCCTTATAAGTTCCTGGCTCTCGAGAGGTTAGTGATTCATTATTACTTGTCTGCCCACATCGCTGCTACACGTCTACCAGTCATAACACCACACTGGCACTGCCTATGCCTAGTGCCCAACCTGAGATGACCGGCCAATGCTTTCGGCCATGTGTTTTTTACCAAAATTATATTCTGCGTTCAATTGCAGACACTTGAGAATATGGGTGATTTATTTCCAGAGAGATGAAGATTGACGAATAAATGCATCATTTGGATACATATTCAAATTTTAAGCCACTGATCATGATTTTAATATTTTGATAATTTATAAAGCATCGTTTTTTTATGTGAAACCAGTTGTTACCCGTTAAAAAACACGGGATGTAACTTGACTTGCCGAGACGAAAACTGAGAAATTTTGTTTGTACAGAATCAAAAAATATTAGTTGCCTTCTTGGTTGATTAGTATTAGATTATGAGAATATTTTAAACCGATTATTAGCGACGGAAATAAACGGAGGAAGCTTTACGATACACAGACATTAAACAATATAATTTTCTTGTCATCTAACAAAATAGGCGGATTAAAAAATAAATTTAAAAAATTACTGCCGCTATTATACGCCTTCAAAATATAAAATCAAAATAATCGTCTGGTAAGATATATTGTGTGTAGGTATTTCATCTCTTGTCTGGATTTGGAAATGATTATTTTTATAATTTGATAATTTTATTACCACATAGATCAGTTCCAACATTAAAAATTTCACACTCGTACGTACGTACGTACGTTAATTACCTCAAGAGCTGTTCAAAGTAAATATAGAGTATCCTGGGTTGGGTGTAAACAAAGCCTAAAGGTGGAATAATTAATACATATTTAGTCATTGTTTAGCTTAGCCCAACTTCACCTAGAATTTTAGAATATTCACAGCGTTTGGCAATTTGTTGACAATTTAATGAATACTTAAATGCTGCATAGATGACGATGGAATTGATCTTACGAGCTGAAAATAGTTGGGTTTAACTTGAAATTCTGATCTGATTGATGAAATGCCGTAATCTTTTTTATACTTCCTCTCAAATGTGCCATTTTGCAAATAATGGCGTAATCCGAAATGAGCATTTTTATGCAGAAAACTATGGTTAAAATCAAGATAACAGTAGTTTAATAACTTTGATTTAATTGTCTAATAATATATAATCTAGAATGGCTTAGTGTCGTTATCATACATCACTAGTATGGCGTTTCGGCCACAGTGTGTAGGTGTTGGTCTGAAATCAAAACATTAATTTTCACCGCGTAACCTGTCTATTGCTAGGAATTAATATTGCTGTATTTTCACACAATGTTTGTAAAATATAATATTAAACATTTATTCCACAAAACTTAAATTCCGTAGAATGTCAACTTCCATATAAGTATTCTTGTTTCTGAAGTAAATACCTTCTAAATTTCCACATGACATCTTTTGTCTAATAAATATGTGTCATAACACATTTAATTCACATAAAATAATATAAAGTATCTTTGCAGCACGTTATAGAGTGGTAGATACTCCAAGTATCGCCCTGGTGAAAGACCACCATTCAGAATTGAAACCGTGTTTGGTGACCAGATCTAAATAGCCAGAGACTTCCCAACCTTCCTCTTCCCCATCTCCTTCCTCTTCTTACTATCTTCAGCCTCACAACATACCCCAATTGGGGATGCCATAGTCTCACTGGTTGGGAGCAGTTGGGACTCTAGTGGGGTGTTCACAAGATAAAAAGTACCTACTTTGTACTAGTTTTATGAAATAGTGCAAGGCTTTATGTAATGATAGGTTAAAATAGGAAAATACTCAAATAATACAATTTATTGTATCGATTTCTCCGGCGAATTGAATTGGTTTTGGATATCCTTGCCATAGTCCGTGTACAGCGGTCTTGCATAAAACCCAGACGTTTATTATTTAATTATTGGCCCATACAAGATGCGCTGCACAACATTACGTAAACGGCAATGAACTATCATTTCATTGCATAACGTTTCCCAATCTATTCAACAGTCTCTCCGCCAAAGATAACCTTCAGACGTGCGATTTGTTAAAAGATGTTCGACTTTTCACGGTCGTTTAGGCATGACATTTTCACTTGTTGGTTTGCCTAAAGAAATATGTACACAACCCATACCCGCATTATCAATTTGTCGAGATTTTTTTATACTCAAACACAATAGCACCATTGCTATTGAATACTTGTAAGATTTTATTTTTGATTGTATCATTTTATACAGCGTAGTTTAGTAATGAGGAAATATGATTAGCAATGAAAAAGAAGTGTCGGAAAAATATATCGCGCTCCCGCAACTACACCGCCCTTATTCAACTATGTCAAACTGGGATAGTGGACTTATAAAATAAAATCTTATTTTGTTATTAATTATTGCAATAATATCAACAATTTTCAACGAAATATGCAACAGAAAAATACACAAAATAAAAAGAATTAGATCGCGGCACTCGAACTCGGAACCTCTATTCTATCCGGGAGTAACTTCTCTGCCAATTGAGCTACCGAAACCTTAAAAAACCGTGAAAAATCACGATGTAACTTGACTTGCCAAAATAAAATATTTGTTGTTTTAAGGGTCAGCACCCCAAAAATACACACTTTTTGACTTTACAATACAATACAAGCAACTCTAGAGATAATTTATCTGCTAATTCTAAACGGGTAGTTAAGGAAAATGTCTAAGGTTTCCGGTGAATACAATTTTAAAAGTAATCTTTTAAATAATTCATGAAAAGCATTCTGGAATTTCAAATAAAACGTTCGAAAATGGCTGCGCTAGTTTTTAAAACTGCACCTTTTACTGGCGTTTTAGTATGTTTTTCATAGAATTTAAAAGATTACAGCTTATAATTTTTATTCATTGGAAACCTCAAACATTTTTCTGACTGGCTTTGTAGAATTTACAGATATATTATGTGTAGTATTGCTTGTATTAGAATGCTAAAAAGTGACGTTAAGCGGCATTTTGGGTGCTGAACCTTAATCCACCCGTTTCAAATATAGAATTATGTCTGCTAGAATATATTATGGGTAAGTAGGTAAGTATTTAAAATATATATATTTTAAATTCATAATTTCAATAACCATCAGTTCCAAATTTAAAAAAATCACCTCGCACGGTCGTACGTACTCACAAGGGAAAATATTTAATCTATTATAAGCTTCACCATGATAATATTCAATGTTCCATTCGAAGAAAAACAGCCATTAATGACTATTTATTAAATGCCACCCAGCGGTGACCCATTCAGGTATTGTACCTAACCTTAACGTCGATTAGCATCATCTTACATTGCGACGTGCAAACATCTCTTAGCTAAGTAACAGGTAACGAAACAGAAAATAAATTAAAATGTATAGGTCGCGCGATTAGAGTTCAGCCAAACCACGGCTTTAGGATGAAACAACCCAGCCTTACACTGCTTTTTCTTGATACATCTATTGGTAGGTTCTATATTTTGTATATAATTCGTTTATACATTGCTTTTTTTAAGTGTATTCTTACCGTGAGTTAATATCTTTATTATTATGCTTATTTTATTCTGAGAGACTGAAATGCGGATAAGGATATTGAAAGAAGAGTGAATGCAGGAAACTCCATTAATGGAGAACTGGACGCTGTTGGCGAAAATAAAATAAAAATTCCAAAGAAGCGAAGCTAGCAGTTCACAATGGAGTGTTTATACGAACCCCGATGTATGGCAGTGAGGCATGAAACTGGCAGAGGAAGGATGAAAGTAGACTAAACGCTCTGGAAATGAGACCCCTGAGGCGTATGTGCGGTAAAACCATGAATGACTGTTAAAAATGTGGATATCCTGAAAGAATGCAAGGCTGATGTAAGAGTTATGAATAGGGTCAAGAAAGGGACGCTTAGGTGGTTTGGGCATGTAGAGCGAATGAACGAAGAAAGGAGTGTGAAAATAATATATGATGCGAAAATGAATGGAAGAAGAAGTCGGGGACGCCCGAGGAAGACATGACAAGATCAAGTGAATCAAATATCTGAATGGGACCATGTAAAAAGTCAGAACAACATAAGAGTATGTATGAAAGTGAATGAAGTAAGGAGTGTGTGCCAAGACAGAGTTGTATGACGGTCCGTCATCTGCCTACCGCTGCGGGGAAACGGCTTGATGGTTAGTTAGTTAGTTATTTAATTCTGCGAATAATGTTTTTGCAATGACGTTACAAATTGTTTTTGTTCGCTAATGTTGGAGAGTTTTGCTTAGAACAGAGTTTACTAGGTTAAAGGTAGCATGGTGACCAACATAACACATCCTCCATCATTATTTTTCACTATTGAAAGCCTCACATTCTTGTTTGAAAGTATGAGAACTGAAAACTTGTAGTAAATCCATCTGACCTTTGAATGTACATTGAGGAGACTCCCAAACGACTCTTCATCCATTGTTCTGAGCTAACTTGAAAACTATTATTATTCCCATGGAGAATATCACAACCGTGGCGGCTCGATTAAAATAATTATACATTATTAGGCTGATAAATTAATACAGTTGTCTTACACCCAAAATTAAATTGACCATAGATATTGCATGCCTCGAACTCTTTGAAATGAAAACATAAAAGTTTGATCAAAAGTTAGTAAACTTAAAAAGAAAGATAATTCCTTCTACTTTTTTAGAGTGAATACCGTACAAGAGTCCCAAGTCCCAACTGCTCCCAACTCGTCTAGAGCTAGTAAGACTATGGCATCCCCAATTGGGGTTGTTGTGAGGCTGAATGGAGATATTGCGGAGGGGAATGAGATGGGGAAGAGGAATTTTGTAAAGTAGCAGGTTATTCAGATCTAGTCACCAAACACGGCTAAAGCTAAACTTTAATGTATCGAAAAACGAGTATCTACCTCTATTCTATTATATGCGGAAAATGTTGCTCGTGCAATGATGGAGGACTTAGCTAGCAGAGGATTGAACTCGCGACGCCTGGGGGCACCCGACGTATTTGTCCACTCGACCACTAACCGGTCTATGTCGTCACCGAACTACAGTAATTTTTGGTACATATCGCACAAAACTACGCTAATCATTAATATGATTGGTAGCCAACCCCGTATTTTATAATATAATATGTAAAGGGTCAGCACTGAAAAATTACACTAAACGTTACTTTCTAGCATTCTAATACAAGCAATCCTACAAATGATGTATCTAAATATTGTCTATAGGTAGTTTGAAAAATATCTGAGGTTATAATACAATTTTACTACTGTAATCCTTTTAAATTCCATGAAAAACATACTAAAATATTAGTAAAAAGTGAAAGTATTCACTGGAAACCTCAGACATTTTTCTAACTACCCATATAGAATGAACAGATAAATCATTTGTAGTATTGCTTGTACTAGAAAGCCAAAAAGTGTCTATTTTTTGGTGCTGACCCTTAATATCTCATTTTATTCCAGGCATACCAGAACGTAATGAGCGTAATGAATAGGATCAAGAAAGTAACGCTTAGATGGTTTGGGCATTTAGAGCGAATAAACGAAGAAATGAGTGTGAAAAGAATATATTATGCGAAAGTGAATTGGAAGAAGAAGTCGAGGACGCCCGAGAAAGACATGGCACGATCAAGTAAATCAAATACTTGAATCGGGTCATGTGAAGAGTCAGAATAACAGAAGAGTATGTATGAGACGATGTATGAATGTGAATGAAGCAAGAAGTGTGTGCCAAGACAAAGTTATATTGAGGTCCGTCCTCTCTGCCTACCCCTGCGGGGGAACAGCGTGATGGTTAGTTAGTTATACCAGAATGAGTTTAATATTTGTGCATATTTATCAAATGGAAAGTAGAACTGAAGCGTAAAAAAATCAGCTTTTGGCATTTTATTTGAATTGTAATACACAAATGGTACATAAACAATAATAATTCGACCTACTTAACTATTTTTTATTGCGCCATTTTTAGTTAAGTATCACCTCAGGGGCGCTTTACAAAACTCAAAAATTAGCTCAGTTGTAAATAATATAGTATATCGCTTTACGTATATTATATTTAGCTACCGGCCTTGGAGTAACAATATATGGAGAGAGAACTAATTATTTTTACCCAACCTATACAAATTTGGGATAAATCACTTTCTCTGGGTTTTTACGTCGTACATCATGAGAAAGAAAGAGACAGCAAAATTTCCCAAATTATCACACCGCTTTAAAGTATTGTAAGGATGTTCTTCGTGTCCCGCGTCTCCGTTGACTTCGTCGTCCACCCGTTTTGATATGCGACATAAAAGGACACAAGTCAACGGTTTTTTAGGTTATATGCTTTTTTTTTTTATAACAATACTGTGAAAAATTAGATATACGAATAAACAAAAACATTATGTTGACATGTGCTATGAATTGATGTATAAATCCCCTAGTCCTAGTCCTAGCCACGCCCAGATCTAGCTGAGTCCGGCGAAACTCGTCAAAACTGACTACAGCAGCGCTCTTGTATATTATTGCTCTGAGCTACCGGCTTATAGACAACGTAGACAAGGCTCGTAAAAGTAGGCAAAACTACTATTTACATATTTACAGACGACGCTGACTATGCTAGAAATCCGTGGAATAGATACTGTTGGGAAATAAATAATGGCTATGATCTAAACGAAGAAAATAAACAGAAAACAAGTATTTTATGAATTTTGTAATATTTCACTTGCACGGTTAATTCTGTGTGCAAAAGGAAGAACTGAATGAGTAAAAAAAAACAGTTTTGAGTTAAGTATGCAGAATTTATTGTCCCTTAGATACAATCTAGGAAAAATGAGATGAGTCGGAAAATAAAATAATGTGCTATTATTTTATGAAAAAAACATGTGACATATGACATGATTACATAGAAAAAACGAAATTCCCAAATTTTGATTTGACTCTCCTGAACATCTGCGATTATTGACTCATTCCGTTGTGTCAAATAATATTAATTTTTAAAAGTAGATTCTGCTGAGTTTCGCGACTGTAAACAAACCTGTATGAAATTACTGATTTTTTAAATTAGATCCCTGCGATGTTTGTGTGGTAAAACCACGTATAACCATATCAAGGGACCCTTAAATGGTTTAGACATGTAGAGCGGATGGACAAAAAAATTAGTATAAGGATAAAAATTTCGTCCACAATAACACAGGAACATATGGCGGTCAAAAAATTCAAAAATATTGTGCTTATTTTATAATTTTTACATATTTTACAACTATTCACAGATTTATAAAAAAAAAGTTGAAATTCGGACGAAACCGGGTAGCAAAGCTAGTAGAATATATCGTCGCCGGAAAGGCAAAAGGGCTGAAGTGCCATTTTGGGATGTTTACACCAGAGCACTTGTAAGTTTCTTTTTGGTTTTACGATAAAATTCATAAGTCTTCTGTACCTGGTTGAACGTCCCCAGGTTATGTTGCTTGATGATGGCTTGACAGCCTTCTCCAAAATGGTACACATATTTTAGATGGCTGAAGCGCCACAAAGTGTTCAGAATCAAACAAGAGTCAGAGCATTCGATGCAGAAAAAAGAACCTATTAAAACTGCATGTGTAACTCATTTTTTTTTACCAAAGTGTCACTTAAGCCCTGTTGCCTTTCCAACGATGATATTGTAGTAATTAATAAACAATACATTATCTGTTGGTAGATTAAAATGTTCAAATTAATTCAATGAATGCTCCGTGTTTGTTTACCCAAAAATACAGACCGTGAAACATGTCTTACAATCGTGAAAGAAGTTTCGTTTGCTTTATTGATTCATAAATTCACAAATACTGCATTGTAAACGGTGCGTGACTTGGACCAAACGATGCTGATGAATGATTCACGTGTCTCCTTGGCAACTAATTGAGAAGTCCTGACTCAGTCATCAGCTCGTGTAGACTCGAGTCTGAGTCGAGAGAAAGCACCGACTCGGTGCAATGAACCAGCCGAGTCGGTGGTTAAAATAGAATGAGAAAATAACCACGTCTATAGACGTCTGCCTTACTTACAATATGCGTATCGATGACAATGGTTGAAAATAAAATTGCAGTTTCCCAGGTAGGTGTCTACATTCTTAAAAGTTTTTTTTAAATCTTATTTAGAGAATGTATACGAGGCCTGTTCAAAAGAAGAGGTGAATTTTGAATTTTCGCGGGCTTTGTACATTCAACCATCGATTATTTTTTTGTTATGGATTTTATTCTTTGATCCATTTTTTTCAAAAGTAAAAAATCGAAGAACACACAAAAACGTGACTAACCTTTCCAGTTGTCAAAAACAAACCACTAATCCAAAATGGCTGATAATACTTACATATGATAAACATATGTGTACCAACATAAGAAAAAACAAAAATCGATAATCAAATGTACACAGCCCGTAAGGTAAGTAGATCGGTTAGAAACTGCTTTACTGATCTTCACACTTGAATACTGGAATTAATTAAGGCTCTAAGTGCCAAAAAAATTAACAACTTTTTTTTTTACAGAATCGTATTTTATGATGGAAATAAAATACGATTCTTTAAAAAAAAAACAGTTTACACAAGTTTCTATAGAACCTTTTTTCAGATATAACGATATCCGGAGGATGTAATTTTTAGTGCATTCTTGAAATATCTTTAAAAGCTCTTGAGTTCAATACTGGGTCAATAATCACTTTCATCAATAAATTAACTTGACTTTATATTAGTTGTATTAATTAACCCATTTCAAATATTGAATAATGTATGCTAAAATACATTAAACTTTATTAGGTGGGTGGAGATTTGAAAAGATTCTTAATAAAATTTGATAAATTCGTACGTACCTTCTCACAGAGAAAATTAATTGTATTTAATAATTAGGTACTAGCGGTAGATGATTGGTGTTGCCATGGATTCCAGATTTTTGATAATCATTTGTGGTTCCTAAATAATTTGGTTTTAAAACCAAAATCAAAATACAAGATTGAAATCTTAAGTGGTTTTAAATCAATAATGTATTTCTCTTTAGAATAACTGCTATATACAATTTGACTCCAGGCAAGAAGAGGATAATATCGGTGCTGGAAAGGCAAAAGGGCTTAAGTCATACTTTGGTAAAAAATGAGTTAAACGTACAGGTTTGATTAGTTTTTTTTATGCATCAAATACTCTGACTCTCGTTTGATTCTGAATACTTTTGTGGCCCTTAAGCCACCTAAAATATATTTACCATTTGGAAGAAGGCTTGAATCAAGCGACACAAGTTTGGGACTTTTTCAGCTTTGTGTCGCTTCAGGTTACTCAGGTTACCAGAGAGCATTGAGTTACCTGAGTTAACTTTAAAAAAAGTTTTTTTTTTAAATTATCTTTGCCATAAGTTTTAAATTTGTAGTGGATGTAATTCAGTATAATACACGTATATCGAGGGAAGAAGTGGCCTTTTGCTATGCCTATATTATTTTATCAAAAGTAAACCCTTTATAGCCTTATCATTTTGGAAGTGAAAAAGCTCCCGGCGTCGGTTTCTAGCAAATTACAGCTCCACACCATTGTCACCTTTGTCGACACCTTTTGAAGACATTGGCTAGAAAATTACGCTGGAAGCTTTCTGACTTCGTAAATGAACAGAGTATTTATCGAAAACCGATAATCTCAAGACAGACATATTATGCATATTCATAAATATGTACTCGTAGATACAAACATAATTATATTATAATATGGTAGTTTCCGTGTGTTCAATATTTCAAAGTGCATAGAATGGTTGTTTTTTCCCGAGCGTTTACCATTTTGTTCATTGAATTATTATCTGATTCAATGGTTGTTTTCCATAATTTATGTAAAAGGTCTAGTAATTCGATTTCACGCTTCACGGAACCTCTTATTCATTCTGTGTATTTAAGGAGTGTCTTGCATGAACACCGTGTTGTTATGCGTTCATTGGAGCAATCGAATCATACTTTATATTACCATAGTAATCTTATGATTAAAGTAAATTAATTGTGCTACTGCCAAGGATACTTTACAAAATCGGGGGCTTAGGATCAAAGGGGCCTATATTATATGCAAAACCCGCAGAGATAGGTCCCTGTTATCATAAGCCCCCGAATTAGAGCTTCCAAACAGATTTATACCGAAACCGATTATTAAGAAAAAGTTTAAAAGCGTACCTTCGTGTGATAAAACCATGTACGACAGAATTATAAATGAGGAGATTCGTAAGTTATGCAATGCCGATGTAAATGTAATATGAACAAGAGAAGAAATTAGATGGTTTGGATACGTAGAGCGGATGTACGGAGAGATAAGTGTCGGGGGGGTATGGTGCTAAAGTGGATTGAAGAAGTCAGAGATGTCCGGTTAGCAGCTGAGTGTATAAACGCGTCGGATTCCCACCCGTACGTCGCGGGTTCAATTCATCTGCTAGGTAAGTCCTCCATCATTGCACAAGCAACATCTTCCGCTTATTATGATGGCAGTGGGAGTTTTTCAAATATCGTCAGGTTATTCGTGATCCGGGAATGCTTGTCTTTATTTAACTGTTCCTAGAGAAATTGAATACTCGAGTCGGGTCATATCAAAACCGATTAACCGGTTTCTCGAATGTGAAAATAACCGAAAACCGGTCAGCGTAATCTATAGGAAGCCCTAGTTTCAAGCACGGCGTGTTAAGGCTGATTCACACCAACGTCCGGATCCGCCCAGTGCCGATATTGTTCCGCAAGAGAGCTTATTGATATGGTATGAATTTCAATCAAGGAGTATGTGCAAAGACAAAGTTGTATGGCAGTATATCCTTCTGCCCACCCTTGTGAAATTTAACTACTTATTTAGTTAAATAATTATTTTGAAGTGTAAAAATACTTACAACGAAGATTTTTTTTTAAAACCATTTTTTAATCATTAAATAATATTTTTAATAATTAATAGTTGATAAAAATATTATTTAGTGATAAAAAAATGGTTTTAAAAAAAAAATCTGCGATGTTAGTATTTTTACAATTCAAAATAATTATTTAACTAAGTAGTTAAATATCACAAGGGTGGGCAGAAGGATATACTGCCACACAACATTGTCTTGGCACATACTCCTTGATCGATATTCATACCATATCAATAAGCTCTCATGCGGAACAATATCGGCACTGATTAGTTAGGCACGGAGGTTTTGTAAATATAACTAGTAAAACGCTAGTATCAGATGTCGCATGTACATGTATGCTGATTTCAGTCAGAATTAATTATAAAGCCTCGTCACAGAAGCTGAATGTGTTACCAAACAAAAGCACAGCGCAGTCGGACGATTTCTCGCCGCATTCTGCGCGCGTCTCTGAAATGCCGTTCGCACAACAGTTCTTGCAAAATCGCGGCTAGAAATTTGGTAGCGTCATTGAGCATTCCTTGCCCGACTCGGTGCCGAGATATCTTTAGAATTTAAACGCATCAACTGTTATTTCTTAATGCGAATTTCACCTTGGACAGGTCGTAGTTCGTTTACCCACATGCTTGGTTTATATTCACCGCGGACATTCGCCAACTCTTTAACCAACGGGCGGAGGTTTCTTTGTGGGGGGATGCGCCGGAGGGACGTCGAAACGTCAACGGCTATAGATACTGGGGGGGGGGGTTTCGCAGTATAATAATAATAATATTTGGACGATTTGTATAGCGCCGTTTTTGTGAAAAATCACCTCAAGGGCGCTGTACAGATCTTATTTTCTATCATTACATATTAAGTCCTAGTTTAAATAAGAAAATATACAGGAATATACTTACCTCAGACAGGTCCCATCAGATAGACACAATTATTAACTTAAAATTATGATAATGATTTAATTTTTTCAATTTTTACAAATTTTTTTTCCGATTTAGGGCATGGGAGCAAAATTAAAAGAATGGACATTCTGAATTTGTCATACGGTACAGGATTTGTTTAAAATTTGCATATCTAAAGGTGATTCGTCGAGAGACAGATTATGTTGAGATTCTTTTAATGAATTTAAGGATATGAGAGTCTGAAAAGGTAAGTTTTCAGTTTGGACCGAAATACAGTTCAGTAATTACTCGTCAAGTAAATTTAATCATAAGATTAACATTCTTGTAAAAACAGATATTTTCTTGGCGGGTAGCTCAGTTGGTTACTCAGTGGTGGTAGAACAGATAATATACGCTAAACGACAAGTAGCGATAATCGACAGTTTACTCAGAGGTGGTGAATACGCCCTAACATTCAGGAAAGGCTTCGGGACCATTTTACTAAAAATTGACAAAACTTTGAAAACTTGACTTCAAATTTTATTTCATTTAAGATTTGAATTTTTTATAATTAATACCGCACAAAAGTCCCAACTGCTCCCAGCCTTCTGGAGCCCCAGTGGGACTATGGCATCCCCAATCGAGGTATGTTTTAAGGCTGAATGTAGTATGGAGAGGAAGGAGATGGGGAAGAGGAAGGTCGGGAAGTACCTGGCCATTCAGATCTGGTCACCAAACACGGCTAAAGCCATTTCAAGCAACGTTTCAATTCTGAACGGTGGTCGTTCACCAGGTCGATACCATAAGTATCTACCACTCTGGAACGTGCCGCAAATATACTATATATTATTTTATATGAATTAAATGTGTTATGACACATGTTAATTATTAAAAATTATCTGCGCACACCGGGTTTAAACCCGCGACCTCTAGATTAATAGTTTCAATAAAAGCTTCAAGATATGAGTTCCGGTACCTTTTTTCAAACCCTAAAAGGTACTGCGTTTACCAATAGCTCGTACAGCACAGAACCTACGAGCAAAACGGTTTCCACATAGAAAGTGCGAAGTGAATAAATTGTCTGTCCAGTGTGCGTACATATCTCCGAGCACGATTCTGTAGTATTTTGTCTTTTAGTATTTGCCAGGTGACGATTTCAGGCTTGCTTGAAAACTTTCATAAAGTTTCCACCGCAATAATTCTTATACACTTCAAACACTACCTACTTTGTCAAAGGCGGCTTTCCAATGATTCGATCGGCCAAATCGGGTGTGTCAAGTTTGCCTCTCTTATGGTATTTTCTAATAGCTCTCGTTCTTTGTCGTAAAAAATGCTGAGATGTGATTTTTATGTCCAGATTCAGTAAACAGCAGATGATACCTCGCGATTATAAGGGAAAACTTGTGCAAATAATCAAGAATAGATGTTTCTAATGCAAAATTAAAACGAGTTAATTTTTTAAGGCATTGCCATTTCTGCAGGTTTTTTAGAATTAAAAAAAAATATTAAAGTGAATACCTCACAAGGGTCCCAACTGCTCCCAAACGACAAGAGCCAGTGAGACTATGGCATCCCCAATTGGGGTATGTTGTGAGGCTGAAGTTAGTGGGGATGGGAAAGATATGGAGAATAGGAAGGATATGGGGAATAGGAAGCGAATAAACGAAGAAAGGAATGTGAAAAGTATATATGATGTAAAAATTGAATGGAAGAAGAAGTCGAGGACGCCCGAGGAAGACATGGCACGATCAAGTCAAATCAAATACTTGAGTCGGGTCATGTGAAGAGTCAGAATAACAGAAGAGCATGCATGAGACGATCTATGAATGTGAATGAAGTAAGGAGTATATGTCAAGACAGAGTTATATGGCGGTCCGTCCTCTCTGCCTACCCCTCCGGGGAAACGACGTGATGGTTAGTTAGTTGGGAAGGATACGAAGTACCTGGCTATTAAGATCTGGTCACTAAACACGGCTAAACCATTTCAAGCAACGTTACGATTCTGAATGGTGGTCTTTCACCAGGGCGATACTTAGAGTATCTACCACTCTGGGACGTACCGCAAATATAGTACATATATATTTATTATATTAATTAAATATGTTGACGCCTGTTAATTAAATACATTTTAATAGAGCACGCCCGGCTTAAATCCGCGACCTCTAGAGTTGTAGTCAAGCGTCTTACCGCTAAACCACGGAGGAAATCGTCGACCATAAAATTGAACGAACTTTTGGGTATAATAAATTATGCAATCCGCCAAATTTCAGGTAGTCCGATTCTTCATTTCTTCAAATACACTATGGAGATGAACCCGCAGTCGTTGGATATCTCAAATATTCTGCTGTCTGTCTTTTATAGACCGGACTCTGACAAATCACGAATGCCGCCTAGATCGACGAGACGAATAATAGACGATAGACAGCTAGCTTAGGTTTTTCTGTTGAACCCACGCGTGATGAATAGACGTGAAGTGATTTACATATCATTAAAATATCACCATAAAGGTCATACAACCATCGTGGTTTCACGCGCGTTGACATTACGTGAAATATGCTGTACATAAAAAAAACATACTGCTAATTTGGTTTTTAACATGGCGATGGATGTTTGAATTCAAACAAGGCGAACACGTTGATTTGAAAGAAGATTATTTGTTTAATATCCATAATATAGAGGTATTATTTTACGACCGTTTTTATGTTTGGGACTCGGGAAAAGATCAATTGGAAATATTTTTAGCGGTTTTTTCAGCGACAATAAAATTAAAAAAATCATATCTTTAACATGTTTTTCTACACGAGTCTACAAATTGCTTGCAAGAAAGCTTTTTATCTCTGATTCGGTTTCGCCCATCCTTGATTGAGTTTAGCCTAATTTCTTAAAAAATGTTTTTATTTTATTGATTATTTTTAAAATGTTATTATATTTTCGAAGAAAGCAATCACTTTGTGGTTTTACATATTTAATAAAAATGAAATACTAACTTTGTATAAGATTACAGATTTTTTTTGACCGACCGGTTCGCTTAGCCTAAGCATCATCAGGGTATTGAAAAAGATCATACCTTCAATAAAAGCACCGGTGCTCATATTCTCCAGAAAAATAGTCATGACAACAGATTAAATAATTTAGAAGCACTAGAAATAAAGAAAACCATTAAAATGAATAGTCATATTATTCTCAATAATCAGTTAAATTTGTCCAGCATTCCAATATTAGGTATATTTAACGTAAACTCGTAAAATTTATCATTATTTTTTTATCACGTTATCAGTTGACGTTTTGTCTTTTTCATTTCATATAATCTGTCTCTTTCTCTCTATTCCTTTGTTATAATTTAAAAGTTATTCTTTTTTTTCGTACTGTTTTCTTATTTTATTTTGTATTGCGTTCTCCCTCTGTATGTATGAGTATATATAACCACACACTGTGTACTTTTTTGTTTAGTTTGATTTTGTACCCTGATTATGCTTAGGCTAAGCGAAAACAGTCGGTCATAAAAATATAATAAAACCTGTGGTCTTATACAAAGTTATTATTTCATTATCTTTTAATATGTTATTATTTGTTTTCCTTTAAAGGTGTCGCATTAGCGTTCTAAAAATCCTCCCGCAAAGTGTTTATTTGGTCATTTTATAAATGAATCAGAACATAGGCTTGCGAAGGTGCCACGTGTCGGCTAAACTTAGCAAATTAAACTGGTTATTCGCGTGATGTATGTTTTTTCATTCCCCAACGTAAACATCCATCTTTTTAAGCCGTCTAGTGATACTTCTACCCGGCTATTCGCAAGCCAATTGCTGAATATTTCCAGCGAAATTTATATTTGGCTAAGTTTCTCGTCTGCAACGTATTCCAAATAGCCCCGAGATTAACTGTCAGAGTTAACGAAACGGAGATTGATGGCTTATGCAAACTAGTGGACCTTCTATTCGCTGCAATCCTGTTCCATCGATCTCTAAACTTGTGAAAAGAAATCCCAACAGTTAGTTCTGACGGATGGGGTTTGGTCGACTAATTCTCAGAACGTGGACAAACACGTTATTTTGCTGCGGGGTCTGAAATCTGAAACACTTATGTATTATATTCACCCAACTCCGTCTTTAACTTTCTTTCGCTTTCATAAACGATGTTCTATTATTATAATTTTCTGGTTTCGCCTACCACGGAAACACCATAACAATACCATCATAAGGTGATTACAGAATTTGATTAACCTAGAGGTATTATATCAAATATTTTTTAAGGATACAATTTTGATTGTTTGCGTATTGGAGCCAAATTTGAAACAAACAGTACTCACACAGATGTATTATTTGCATACAGCATGTTTCAAACTTATAAAATTGAAAATACCAGTGAAATTGAAAAAAGACATTTTTCGAATAATGAAAAGAACGTCGCAGCCAGAATTGAAACGAACACAGTACTCACAAATATGTATTATTTGCATACAGCATGTTTCAAACTTGTAAAATTGAAAATACCAGTGAAATTGGAAAAAGACATTTTTCGAATAATGAAAAGAACGTCGCAGCCAGAATTGAAACGAACACAGTACTCACAAATATGTATTATTTCCATACAGCATGTTTTAAACTTGTGAAATTGAAAAAAAACATTTTTAGAATAATGAAAAGAACACCCTGCAAAACTTTTCGAATATTTGAATTCAAACAATGTATGGGTACGCTTGCACTTGTCACTTTTTCGCTAAAAGCAAGCGTAAGCAAGACAAAAGGCTGTTTCTCAGTGACGTTTCGCAAGGACATCATTGTCGAAAGCTTATACGAATCAGTGAAATTTCGCAAGGACATAACTGTCGAAAGTTTATAATAATAATAATAAATCTTTATTTAAATACAGTTAACAGTAATAACAGCAAAATAATAAAAATAAAAGCAAAATAATCATATAAAATACATAGGGTGTATAAAGCTGTAGGTACATTTATATATTTTAACAAGAGATCTATACATTGTAAACAGTATATATATATTACAGAAACATTAATTAAATAGAAATATAGACCATTATCCGTATTTGCTTAGTAAATATAACTTAGTTTTTGTATATTTGTATACAGATACATATGCACCAATACACACAATCTCAAGTGTCTGTCGTTTGGGACAACTCTAATTGTGCGAAGGAAAGCAGATTTATAAATAGGTATTTTTATCTATTTGAATTGTATGCAATATTTTAAAAGTCACCTTCAAGAAAATTTCGATATACCTATGAAACTTTTGTATTCGTGTGACGAGATGTTTTACCATCGAAGTGATATCCACAATAATTATAACTTATAATCAACGTGAATCAAACCACGCAACCATGCACATCTCCAAAATGACGTAAGTTTACACTGACCATTAAAATATCCACCGTTAAATAAAACAATAATTATTACGTAAACTCTTATACGTTTGATGTGCGCGGAAGAGGTGCAATTGAAAAAAAAAGAAAAGTAACATTAAAATTCCAGTAGGTACTGTTGTACTTGGAGTGTAATGTTACGTGCGAGGCGATAACTGGCAAATAGAATACCGCTATCGAAACACGTGGTATGTATTCATTGAACGATATTGGGAACTTAGAACGGTATTTTTTTTGTCTCAGATATTTCGCGCATCTTAAAAAATCGCACACGATTTGAAACTCAATCAGTCGACATGTGTAATGGATTTAGTATGAACAAAAAAGCAGCAGTAGTTATAGGTCTCACCACGAGAGTTGGTGCCGGCCAATACTCACACAGATGCATAGCTTACGTACAGCGCGTCGAACTGAATGAATAGGACACGCTTTAAGTGCATTTACAATATCAACATAAACACTCGCTGTCCCTTTTCCACTAGTGACTATAAGTAGGCGTAAAAAAGACAAAGGGCTCTTTCTTTATGACACATCGTAAATACATCGCCACTGGAGCGTATACCGATACACAGTAAACCCAACGCTATGCATGTATTGTTTGTTTCAACTCTCGTTGCCCCAGCTATACCTATTCCGTTTTGTACGGTCTGCATCTCAGAGAAATAATATACCAGGAGGGATAGCTTTTGTAGTCAGGATTGTTGATTTTTTCCTAAATCCATTCATAGCACATGTCGACATATATTTTTTTAAAGAAAGACAAACATTCCCGGGTTACGAATAACCTGACAATATTTGCCTTCCTTCATTTTCCGACATTTCCTACCGCCATCATAAGAAGCGGAAAATGTTGTTTGTGTAATGATGGAGGACTTATCCAGCAGAGGAATTGAACGCACGACGCCCGGGTGGGAATCCGACGCGTTTGTCCACTCAGCTACCGACCGGTCATAATGTTTTGTTTATTTGGATAACCACTTTTTCAAAGTATTGTTATCAACGAAAATATAGGATAAAACCTAAAAAACCGTTCGGCTATGTCCTGTTATGTCGCATAAAAAAACGTAGTGGGCGGAGTCGCCGGAGACGAAGGAGACGGAAAAAGTGCTTACCTACCTTAAAGTGGTGCGACATTATGTGATAACTTGTCTTATCTCTTCGTCTCACTGTTTACGACGTAAAAACCCGTAGAAAGTGATTTATCTTAAATTTATGTAGGTTGAATAAAAATATTTACCTCTCTCTCCATATATATTCTTGCTCTGAGGTCTGCAATCAAAATAATAAAAAATCGATAATCGACGACCACAATCTTTTTGAGAAATATGGTATTAAAAATCTGGCGTCCTGTCTTAATTTTTGACATATCTAATTTTCGAAATTTCAATTTAACAATTGAAATTTCGAAACTCCATAACTCATGATGGTAATGAAGTTGCTAGGTATTGTTGCGTTGACCAAAAAATCCGGACGAAAAAGGCTGTACAAACGTCAGTGAACACCGTTCGAGTGTCTGCACTGTTTCAACACACATTTTGTCCGCTTTATAGTTAAGATTCGAAAGTAAGTTCTTAGCAAAACTATTTTATTTCCTCTTTTCTTTTAAGCCAATAAATCCCCGTTCTGCCGCTAGAACAGATTAAACCCATTGAACCCAGTCGGCAGCCGGTCAAGATGGTAATTGACACGATGATGATTGCCGTGAAGACAAATGATCTTGATCAATGATAATGATGAATAATGGTCGTCATTGATTTCGCACAATCACTCACGCGCATCTGAATGCAGCAACAGCTTTGCTTATACCAAAGTCATTCCCCCTTTTGAATTTACCTTTTTACCATTAAGCTTCAGCAGCTGAAAATGCCGTTAAACATCACTTTGTAGCATTCTAATACAACATACTACAAATAATTTATCTGTAAATTTTAAATGTTTAAGGTTTCAGATGAATACATTTTTTAAACTGGAATCTTTTAAATTATTTAAAAAATATTTTTGTAAATACTGAAATTTCAGTAAAAGAAGCAATTTTTGAAAACCAGCGAAGGCATTTTTAGACGGTTTACCTAAAACTCTAGTACGCAATTCATATAGAATTTTAAAGATTACTATTTAAAAATAGTATTAACAGGAAACCTTATACATTTTCCTAACCACCCTTTAGAATTAATAGATAAATTATTTGTAGTTAATGCTTGTATTAGAAAGCCCGAAACGGTGTATTTTTGGGTGCTGACCCTTAATATTATTAAGAGGGGCGCTTACTTAGCTTTTAACGACATACTTATACATTCGGTAGTGTAAAAAATGAAGTCAGTCCATCGATACTAAATTTCCATACGAAAAAAAACATAACTCACTCGTCGTCAACCTTCCGAAGTATAAAGACGATGTGTTTGTTTTTTTCTCAATTAATTATTATTGTTTCAAATTACTCCGATGTCTGCACGCGTGGGTGTGGCTGCTTACAAGTAGTATTCTCGGAATTGAATTAAAGAATCAACGATTTTATAAGTATGGACGTGTTTCAATAGAGGAAGTTACTATGATTGAGAATAAGATTGGTTTAGGTTTGGTCAGGCATCAAATGAGGCCTATTGGGTTCCTTGCGTATGCATGATTCACAAATCTATCTGAGACGTTTATCTGTTTAAATCTTTGCAACATAACACGGATGATTTAACGCATAGATTCAAAGGAGTGGTTGAAATGTTTTTGTTATTTATTAGTAGTTCCCAATTCTGTACACATTTAAAACGACCGTCTTAAATCGTGACAGATTTGTATCGTTAGGGTTTAGAATCTCAGTAATTAACATAGCGTGAAAGGAACCAGTTACCATAAAATTCTTGTACCATACACTTCTAACTTTCGGTTATTAAATTAAACCTATAGTTCCACCTACTACCACCTGCTAGCTATCGGCTATCGGGCAATAAATCGTAGACAAGAGGCAAGATCGTTAATTGCTTCAAGAATTCGAAAGGTAGACCGTAGCTGGAGGTGTGAGTAGTATCGGTTTCTGGTTTCTATATAATGTGAAACCACCTTACTGCAGTGGGCGGGACCAAATCCTAAATAACACTGGCTCGTTATGTATACCGATGTCCATTTGTTATAAATTATTAACCTCGTGTTTTGTGTATGGACTGGAGGCTGCCATCGTTTTATTCGGAGCTTCTCAAGGCTGCGGTATTGACCGTTGACTTTTAATTTGACAAATTTCTGACAATATTCAAAAGTTTCATCAGCCTCTTCGCAGATGAGAAATTGTGACACGATCCGCCGATTTTGAAGTAAAAGAAATTCAGGCCAAGTTCGATGAAGGTAATATAGCGCGTAGACAGTCTTAACCGCAAGTAATAATAGCTTTGACACTCGACATTTTTTGTTCTAATTATTCGCGGAAAACGAATTCGGGAAATGTATCAATATTATGTATATATTTATCGCTGTTGAGGTGATTTTTTCACGAAAACGCCGCTGTATAAATAATCTAATTATCCGGAAAAAAATAATGCGGTCAACTAAAATGTTTGCGAGAAAAAGATTCGTAAACATAAAGGAGTACAACAAGGATCAAAATTATGGCCCAAATTATCTCTCCAAGTTATAAGGGATAAAAAGCACTTAAAATGCATTCGAGAGCATCCCAATAACCTGATCAACAATATATATCGAAGGATATTTTAAGTATCAAGGAAGTCCAAGGAATGTGCTCTCAAATTACACGGTAGTTAGCACCCATCCTTCGAAGCAGTTCCCACGAAACGCACTAGTTTTTTTAGCTCCTTATTCCCGCTCCTTGGGATTGATGTTTTTTTTTTTACTGCTTTTGAAATAAAAACGTTAAAGTTAAACGATTTCGTGGCTAGAAAATATGATGTATAATAACGTAACATTATAGAAACAACCCTTCTTACAAATTCTTTTAAAACTATCCATTCTATAGTTTAGTTTTTATTTTAGAGACTTGCCTTTCGCCCCTATGTTTTTACAGTCCACTTCAACGTCATTATTGTCATCATTTTATTGAGATTCTTTGAAACGTTACGTCATTCTCGCTTACAAGTAGCCACCGCAACAATACTTTCCGCTGACGCTTACCGGATCCCATATTCCGAGACATTTCATAATATGTAATTTAGTATCTGCACATAATAATACTTTCACGCGTATACTTTTATTTGGTTAAAAAATATTGAATAACAAATTGGCTTTGTATGGTGCACACAATTACGGAACAAATAATAAAGCGTTTTGTCTGACTTTTCGACGCTCCATAGCTCAAAATGGGAATGATATTGCGAGCCGAAAAAAATGCGTTGACCTCGAAATAATGCCACTAATTCACTATTTCACGAGCTACAGTTTGAGAGTTTTTAGTGGAGCATTTTTACAGCAACAGATTTTCTGATTTATAATTACGATTTGGCTATATGATCTCGCCGCTGAGAACTCCGTCGCAACGTTTATTTCTGTTGCATGCGTTGTTCGTGACAAAAAGGGAGAGGTAACAACTGAGCTATCGTTGGTGTGGCACGTTAAATTCATGTTTTTGTTTGTTTTTTTTCATTAATACCCACTCAAGGTTCCGCATAATTGCATTATTTGCTAGACACAAAAAGGTTTGATAAACAGCAGAGATGTCTAACGTGAAACATAACCCACTCCTCACAATGCAATTCTTTGCATGTTTTGCAATGGATGATGCCATTACAAAGATGGCACGGAGTTAGACACGTTTGTGAGTCACGATCTTCGCGTTTTCTCCGTTCTTGCGAATTTCAGCGTTCGACTAATAGCGGAGGAGATGACTGTTAGAATGGTAATTGGTAAATAACGAATGAGTAAACATGCAACGTTTCTATCTTGATCAAGTGACCAATACTAATATACGAAGTACACCATCGCAAGGTGCAGGTATATTACGCATTTGGCTGGGCCATCAAAGCTTTTTTTCGAATTTGAATACGTAAGGAAGAAGCAGAATGAAAGAAAAAGCGAAAAGAACCATGAAGAAGAATTTAAAAACAAGAAAAAGCGGAAAAAGAAAGAAAAAAACAAGACTTAATTCATTCCTTGTTCTCTGACTACCATTCCCATATTGACTTCAAGTTGCTATGTGTACCGGCTGATCCGAACCCATATATCTTAATAGAATATAAACAGGACTACTGAATATAAAAATCTTCTTCGTGGAACTTTTCTGGCACCAGGAACCGGTTCCAAAAATAGCCGGTTCCTCGCCAGCCACCGGTAACTGGAACCGCAGTGACAACCAATTTCCGATATCAACGAACGGTAGATTTAATCGACAATGCCGGCAATTTGGAATCGTTCCGGAGCCTGACTGCAGATCGCCAACGAACAAACGACAACTCGCACCGACTAAACATGCTTAATTTGGTCGATGTGAGCTTTCGTTTGTTCGTTGGCGATCTGCAGTAGGGCTCGGGAACGATTCCAAATTACCGACATTGTCGTTAAAATCTATATCGATGTTCGTGCTAGGGCTCCTGGTGTACAGGTCGCACCGGGACACAAGTGCTCCTGACTGAGGTGGTACATTTGAATCGTATTGTAAGAAATCTCAAAAGCTGCACATTCAAATACTGATAATAACAAACAACAAAAACACCTTTCAAAATATACCATCTTACTTTTGACCCTGTACCAGAGAATAGTTTAAACCAGTGATTCCCAAAGTGGTATATATCGACCCCCTGGGGTCGATTCCGACCTGCAAGGGGTCCACGTCAGTGAAAAAAAAAATTGGGGGTGCATGAGACGTAAATGGGGGTCCACGAGAGTGGATTCCATTTAGGCAGGCCGTCACCAAAATGTTGGCTTCCCGCAAATGTAATAATCCACCTCACAGATAGTACCTATGCAGGTACTTACGTAATACTCTCTTATAATAGACATTAATTCCCCAATTATTTTAATTATAATAATTTTTTGTCGATTTGCTAGTACTTTTCGATTTCAAATCTCTACCGACTAGTACTATTTTTTGGCGAGTTTGACTTCAATTGAAGTGTTCATCGCGAAGGGTTTATTTCAAAGAACTAGCAGTTCCTGAAGCGTTCACAAAACTTTGAAGTTAAAAAAAAAAAAAAACAATATTAGGAAAGCAGGGGGTCTACACAAAACAGAAAAAATCGGCAAGTGGTCTACGGGACAAAAAAGTTTGGGTACCTCTGGTTTAAACACTCGTACGCCTAAGGCATTTCATTTCCACTGCATTCAGCCTGGTTTAAAACTAAACAAAACTGGCTTACTATAGGAAGAATGGTTCTTTACAAAGTAAAAGTTAGTAGGATATCCGTCAAATTATTTGGTTTCAAAAGATGTCATCTTAGTCATCTTTGAATCCAAGTAAAATTGCATAATAACCCGCGAGTGGTGAGTTATTTATCATTGTATTTGTCATCATAATCATTGTGCACATGGAAGTATGACATTGTGCGAACAATTATTCAATGAAAGACGACTATATGGGCACTTCGCCGACAATCGAATGCCCCAGGAACCACCGCGCCAATTCGCCCAGTTTACAATGGCGACAAAGAAATGAAGAAATACTGCCGCAAAAATAAATGTTAAGTAACTTTCTACGATGCCTCGCGATAAGCGAATTAATTAGTTGTGCAAGGCGCATTATTTACTGATTAACCATCACCACTAACTGTTCGTCTCGCCGGGTTAACACGATAAACTGTATCGTGTGTACACTGTACACTGTACACTGTTCAGTGTTCACCGACTGCACTGTTTATAGAATATAAAACTGCATACTGGGTGATGCAGCGCCTCAGAGCAATAATATACCAGGAGGGATAGCTTTGCGAAACAGTGTAGTCAGGATTGTTGATTTTTTCCTGACTCGGGGGTGGCTAGGGTTTTCATGGACACACCTTTTTACATCCATTCATACGCACGTGTCTACAAAATGTTTTGTTTATTTGTGTAGCCACTTTTTCACAGTTTCATGTCAACAAAGATATAGGATATAACCTCAAAAACCGTCGAGTTGTGTCGATAACAACACGTAGTGGGCGGAGTCGCCGGAGACGGAAAACATGCTTACATACCTAAAAGTGGTGCGATATTATGTGAAAACTTGTCTTGTCTCTTTCTCTTTGACGGATTACGACGTAAAAAGCCGGAGAAAGTGATTTATCGTAAATTTTTATAGGTTGGGTAAAAATTATTTAGCTCTCTCTCTCTCCATATATATTCTCACTCCAAGTGCAGCGCAATCAAGAATTCCGGTGAACAATAATATTACTTTATAAATTTAAACTTTCCACCGTGAACTATCTTGTGTGGTTGATGGGAGTTGGGAAAAGAAGGAGATAGGAAATATGAAGGTTGGGAAGTACCTAGCTATTCAGATCTGGTCGACAAACACAGCTAAAGCCATTTCAACCAACGTTTTGATTCTGAATGTGGTCTTTGACCACATATTATCAATATGTGAAATAATACATTAAAATTAAATTGATTTGTGGACGCTGAATTTCGAACCTGAGATTTCTGGATCCAGAGCCAGGGATTTTAACCGCTCGGTCACAGAGGTTGGTCATATTGAACTAGTTTTCTTAGAATATAACCGTGGGTAGCTTATCCTCTTTAGTTATTTTACCATTTGTTGGCGCGGTAGAGACGGCAGACAGCATTACAAATCGTCTGGTTCCTGTCTGGAGCATGAATCTCTTATTGATGTTCAAATTACAGGGTAACTGTCAAACTGAAGAAGCGCACAAATTACGAGTCACCGTGTACAATGCATATTTTTATATATTACGATGTAGGTTCCTACTTTCACCACAAGAAAACGTTTGAAGTTTTAACAAACAATAAAGCTTACAGTACGAGTATGTGGTCGGAATTTTTATTGCGAAACACAAAATTGCTTGTTCACCAAAAATGTCCCTTTAAACCTTGGATTATATGCACTAAAAATGCCAAATATGCGCTAAAATGTCAAAATATGCACTAACAACGTCAAAATATATGAAGCCATAACCAAAGGGCCTAAATATGCATTATAGATAATATGATGGTAAAATGCAAAAGAATATAATCCGATGTCCACATATTATAGAGACACTCCGTCTTACTTATTAGATTTTTACGCGCTGACTTAGCGTTGGTTTAGTTACACCGGACGTAAGCCATTAAATAAGACAGATAAACCGTGGTTGTAAAGCAAGTTTATCGCTATTCCGACTTTACAACACGCATAACATTTACACCTCGTTTATAAGTAAAGGGGACTAAGACAAATCAATTCATAAATGACCACAATTTGAACGAAATCATGCCTGAATCACGCTGGTGGTGATAATGTTGAAATTGCCACTTAACGCTGTATAATATTTAATATTTCTAAGGTATTTCTTGTTAAAAAATGTAAATTGGTTTTTGTACAATGGTCCACATTATTTACGGAAAAGTACCTATCAAATTTCACATCGCATTAATTATTGTCGCTATCAGCGTCAACAATGACGCAATGCAAATGCATTCGGAATGCAGACTGCATTGTTGGATACGGTATTTCTATAAAAAATCTTATTTCTGCAGAAAATTATTTTCTTGAACAATGTTTTGAGATAGTGCTAAGAAACACTTTTTCTTTCATTTTCGAACAAATAACTTTTTTTTTCTTGGCATGTTCTAAAACGACCTTGAATTTCGGGAGTGAAAAAATAGGGAATCACTTACCTCTTGCACCGCTCCTGTGAGGTTGAAATTGCCTTGTCGCGTCGACCGCCTGTATATAAATACATTTAGAAAATCACCAAAAAACTGTTTTCATTTTATTTTGTGAAGCTCAAATCTTTAAATGTCTTCCGATCAGAATCAAAAGATATATATTTTCAACACTTTTGTTTTTTTATGTTATTACTGCACAAGAGTTCCAACTGCCCGAAGCCGGTGGGACTATGGTATCCCCAAAACTATCACAAAACTGCGCTATACAAATTCACTGTTATTATTATTATTGGAAGTGGAAGGATATGGGAAAGAGGAAGAATATGGGAAAGAGGAAGGTTAGGAAGTACCTGGCTTTTCAGATCTGGTCACTAAACACGGATAATACCATTTGAAGCAAAACTTTTGGATTCTGAATAGTGGTCTTTCACCAAGAATGTTACTGAATGCTGAAAGTATCTGCCAAACTGAAACGTGGCGAAAATATTACACAACATAATATTTCGTTGTGAGATTAACAAACATAATTATATTAACTATAAATGATTTCCTTTGTGAGTACGTATGACTGTTCGAGTGTAAATTTTTCAAATTTGTTAAAAAAACCATCAAATTAAAAAAAAAAAATGTAAATCTAAACAAGCGATAAAGTACCTACCTACCTATAAAGTATAATAATTTTTATTCTTAACTTGAAATGTGTGGATTAAAGCAACTAACATTGTGTGAATTTTTCAAATTTGGAACTGATGGATATGTTGAGAAAACTATCAAATAAAAAATATATAAAATATTTTTAAGCCACTTTATTTATACACATATAACATTCGATTTCGGTAAAGTACCTACCTTTATAAATACTTTCCCTGTACAATATTTTTTAATTCTAAATTTGATAAAAAAATATATTTAAATCTAGACAAGTGGATTAAAGTACAATATTTTTATTCTAAAAAAATTCTTTGCAAGTCAAGTTACATCCTGTGATTTTTCACGGACAACAAATTATGTATCGTTAGATAAATACAATAAAACTAACTGAAAAAAATGTTCGTAGGGTAGGAAATCCTACATTTCTAGACTTATGAAAAATAAGAGTATATTATTTGATCGATGATAATTTAGGCCAAGATGTGTTCTGCTCCAATATTTAATTAAACAAAGTATTTTTTTTTTAACGAAAAATATTTACAAAGAGTCCCGATTAACTACTTCTAGCAGTTTGTACAACAGGTGCTTTAAAAATTGTTAATCTTACTATAACGAGTTGACAGTTTAGGTTGATGCAAATTAAATAAATTCCAGTTCAATCAAAGATCAAAAAAATATAATATTCATTATTTTTAAATTCTAGAAAAAAAAAACAATCGCCTTATTTAAAACATTTAAATTCTTTATTATGTACATACGTGTGTAGTACAGGTATGTACGTTGGCAGCTTCTGTTACAATGCGGTTTCCGTGTTAAAACAAGGCGATTTCCAAATCTCACCATTGTGTTATCTGGCGGATAGGTTATCGTTCTCTACCATAGCTCCTCGGGTGTTAGAAACTGCATGGCATAAATACCCTGGGAAGCTCCCGACACTTGACATACATCAGGCGCAGGTACCAGGACAGCACCACGCCAGTCTATTGTGCAAACTAATTAATACTTATTTAAATGATATCAATAATCTAAAACACTAATCCTCTACTGTATCCGGTAGTAACGCCTAATGGCTGATTCACACCAACGTCCGGTTCCGCTCAGTGCCGATATTGTTCCGCAAGAAAACTTATTGATATGGTATGAATATCAATCAAGGAGTATGTGCCAAGACAAATTTGTGTGGCAGTATATCCTTCTGCCCACCCTTGTGATATTTAACTACTAAAATTATTATATCGTCGAATAATTTAACACGAATTTAGCCACTTCGCACTGAGAGAGATGTCAGTGTAGATTTCATCTAAATAATCCGACCGAGACAATGGCGTTAGAACAGTGCAGAAATGAACTTATGTAATTTATCATGCACTTTTTCTTCAACTCTTTCACCGACACGTAATTATCAAATAACGTGGACGGAGACCGCTCCGATAAAGAGACGAAGGTGAATGGGTCCCTAGCTATTCTGCTTATTGTTCTCGGTAGAAAGTTGTTCAAATTTCTCGCAATTATAACAACACGCGGTAATTACCTTTATTCATCATTTGAACGTATAAATTCTCATCATTATTTGGGCACTTTAAACACCGCTTTACCCGTTAAGAAAGAAGCTCGCACAAATAATGACAATGCTCAAATTATCATGTAACCGAAATTTACATTTATTACGTAAAAATACGACGCATTTTTGTTTAAAATGTAACTTGACTTGACAAGAAAAAATATTAGTTGCTTTAGTCCGACCATTTCAAAAATAGAATAACATCTGCTAAAATACATTACGTACTCACAAAGGAAATTATCTATAGTTAATTTGTTATTAAAATTTAACAATGTTCAGACGGGCAGAAAGGAATGATAAAACATATATTTTATTTAGCACAATCAGTGAATTAGTGGAATCTTCAATTTGTATGCAATTATTTTCATTTGTTTTCCTTTTTGTAGAAGGTTTTTAGGGTGTGAAAAAGATTATACAAGGGTTACGAAAATGCCATTCAATTTCAAAAGTTTTCAAAACTTACCGTAATCGTTGATACGTCCCTTTCCTGCGAATTATGTTTTGCTGATGAAATATTTCTATGAAAATGATGTACTTTAAGGTTTCTTGGAAATAGTGTTTTTAGACGTAAGGTGCCGTTATATAATTGCGGTGCCGTCGAAACTATATTCTACAATTCTGTACGGTACAGGTGTGGGTCAAAACTTGTTCTTGATTCTAATTTCGTGTCTAACCTCACTTCCGCGAGATTTAAACGGTATTTTCCGTCAATAAAAACCTTGACTACTAGGTGTGTGTATTATACAAGTAGGCATACATTAACAGTAGATGGGTGCGTCTCATTTCCTGATTTTAATGAGACTGGCGAAGGTGCGTAATTATTGTAATCAATAAACTAATTTTTATTTTTGTTTGTTTCAGAATGTTGGGACAATAGTACCGAAGAAGGCGCGGGGAAAGATGTCGGCTGTTTGCCAGGGATTCGTGCAGAACACGTGGAAGAAGGACT
Source organism: Drusus annulatus (assembly GCA_022651775.1). Taxonomy (NCBI): domain Eukaryota; kingdom Metazoa; phylum Arthropoda; class Insecta; order Trichoptera; family Limnephilidae; genus Drusus; species Drusus annulatus. The sequence goes on along the minus strand of JAGWCC010001208.1, from coordinate 16,022 downwards.
TCTGCTCCAACTGCTTCAAATCTAAGGACGAACACAACAACGAGAAGAATGTCGCTAAAAGTACCAGCTACTTTGCTACGCCTTTCCAGAACAAAGCGCCCAAGTCCCCGAAACCTTCCAACACCGGGATCCTGAAGGCCTCCCCGAGGAAGAGCAAGAAGCGGGGAGTCTCGTTCCCCAACGAGGTCAGCCAAGTCATCGGCTACGGCGGAGACGTTTGGTCAGACGACGAAGAGTTCCAGCTCTCGGAAGACACCGGAGAGGACGACTTCGTACCCGACGGCGAAGAAGAAAAACAGATGAAACTGTTGACGAAATCTAACACCGACTTTAACACTGTCAAGGAAAACCTCTTGGGCTCCAGCGGCGAAACTAAGAAATCGTACACCTCTCTGTTGCTGGGAAGAATGCAGACGGATTCCGATGGCAAGAAGAAAACCTTACTCGTTTCCGTAACACCTTTCGGCCATGAAAATTCTCCGAAAAAATAATAAAAATACCATTGTTAAACTTCCAGACAAGAAAAAATGTCCCGTTCCGAATCTGCACAAGAATAAAGAGAATCGTACTAATGACTATAAAACTAATATCATACTAACATCATTCGTTAAAAATACTGAAACGACCTTGAATAATAATAACAATGTCAAGAAAGATTCCGAATCCCACGCAGTCGTTTCCGAAAAATCGCTTTTGGAAGAAATATCTGAAACTTTAGAGAAAAATAGAATAAGTTCCGTCGGCAAGAAACCCACGGAAAATGGTGAAGTCAAGAAGAACAATGTCTACAGTAATGTAGCGAATGGGAAATCTGATGATAAATCTAGCGATTCGGATCAGACATCCGAAAAGTCGATGGATATATTTGAATATAAAAAGAATTCAATCATTCGCAACAGTCCTATCAAAAAAGATTGCGAAAAACCGAAAGTGACTGTTTTGCCTAAAACAGAATTCACATTTTGCAAAATAGACATTGAGCCAGCAAAGCCTTCAGATAATAACGAGTTGAATATTGAAATTATTAATAAAAGTTATTCAGCGGAGACCGTTACGAAATCAATGGCATCTGATGAAGATTCCACAAGTTCCAAAAGTGACTCTGATAACGATGACAGATTATTTGTTGAGACTTGTAATCTTGTGAAGCAGTGCGAAGAAAGTGGTCAAATGCAAGTCTTCTCGAATAGTAAGAATTCCGACTCTGATGACAAAGCAAGCACCGATACGTCTTTAGAAGATATCCGCAAAGTTGATGGCCAGTCAGACTCTCTGCAAGACACATACGAAAATCATTTCCAACCACAAATACTTGACTTGCCTTCTATCATTCCCAAGCTTGATCAAGGATCAATCTTTTCAATGGAGGCAAGCCGAGAGTCCGCAGGTGAACCGGATGGAAGGGCTGATCCTGAAGAAACGTCGGAGCCTCCCGCATTACCGAGGAGTCCTCCTCCACAGGTGGACCCTCGCCCGTCATTCCTTCACGGAATGTTCAAGGAAAGCCCCATTATTAGGCCGATTGTCCCCGAGAAGCCCAAACTGCCCGTCAAGCCACTATGTGTATCGAAGCCATTTACGAAACGGCCGCAGACAAATGTTCTGCCACAGCAGCAACAGGTCATTATGCAGTTACAGCAAACTCTAAATACCACTTCAATTAGGACCTGCACATCCGAACTTTCCCTTCCAATGTCAAAAGACGAAATGGAAGTATTTGACTGTGTAGTTGCTGATAATGGCAACTCCCCCATCTATGATGATACTGACTATCACTCACCTCTTGGGAAACAAGACAGCAACTGTTCAACTCCCAACAAGAGAAAAGCGCCCAAGCCACCTCCACCAGGGAGCAATGAAGAAGCTTGCGGCAACATATATCAGAGGAATCCATCAGCTACCTTGAAGTCTGATTCCCCCGTTGTGAGGGAAAAGGAGAAAAGGGAGAGGGCTTCCTCCTGTAGCCCAAAGTTTAGGCCTTTGGTTAACGCAAACCCAACCGGTGGGCAAATCCAGACATTGGAGAAGATCCCCGCTGTCCCCGAACCTACTCCTAGGAGATCTATTTCGCTCTCTCATGATAATTTGATAACTGATGATAAGAAAAAAGGCAAAATGAAATTTTCTCTAAGAAAGCTGCTTAGGATAGGATCGTCCAAGGAGTTGGACAAGAAAGACTTACAAATTGCATTTGATCAAAATTTGACACCCAAAAGAGAAGAGATGAACGAATTAACACCTCGCCCCAAACCAAGGTTGATCATCATACATCCTTTGGAGTTGAACGGCTCTTCTGTCGAAGTTCTTAAAAGCACAAATGACCTGAGTTGCATTGGCAAAAGCACTGCACATAATGACAACATATCACTTTCTGAGGGTTCTACATACAGTGGAAGTTCGGGGTGTGATGCAGAAGATTTGGTTTACAAAGAGAACCAAATTAAGCCTCTTCCTCCTCCGAGGAAGTCTTCTGATGAAGGAAGCACCTCCGTTGATGGGTGTCCAACCAAACCAGCTCGACCACCTCCACCCAAGTCTGCGCTCCTGTTGAGACAGCAGAAGCAGGCTTCCTGGTCGACCCCTCCTTCTCGGCCTGTAGACATTGTTTATGCTAATTTAGGTATGTTCCAAGAATTAATTATTGTAAACCATGGTGATTGTTTACACTAACTTTTGAACAGAACTTTATTGCATCATAATTATATTCTTGTTCACAAAATAAATTTCCAGTAAATCATATTCTTTGTTGAAATGGTTTTCTAAAATACTTTGCATTATTGTTACAGGAGAAGTCCGTTCTGCCATTGCTCCCCGTAAACCTGAGAGAACAGCCAGCATGAGGGAAAGAGAAGCTCAGCTTGAGCTCCCGAAGAAGAGAATGCCATCATCAGAAGACAGTGATGGGGAAATAGACATCAGATCGACTAAATCAGAAGTTACAACAGTATCAGCCAACGAACCCAGTCACAACTACGACGATGTTTATGGCTCAGAAAAATATGAAGTACCAAATGAAACCTACCCTAACAATCACAAGAGGATTGGAAGTGACAATGACTATGAATTTGTCAGTAATTGTACTTCCAGTACCCCTCAGTCCAACGTTACTTCCATCAGGATGAACGCTCTCAACGCGAGTCTCAACCGACTGCCAATAAAAACCTTTGTACCATCTTATAGAAACAGCGATTGTGGAGTCAAAAAGAGCTCCGACTACATGAAGTTGAACAACTTTGCAAGGTCAACGTCACTCCAATACTACGGAAGCGAATCAGAGTCTGAGATATATTCGCCGTACAGTTTCTATAGCTGCCACGAAATGAATGAGAATGATACAAACGGTGAATTTAACAACAACAGTTCAATGAACAACACGACTAACAAACTCAGGGTAAGGAAAGGAAGGAGTGTCGTTCACAAAAACTTGGAAGATAATTATGGGGCTGTTGTTATTGCTAATCACGAAGCTTTGGCTCAGGTGCTTGAACAGGTAAATATACTATCACACATCTATATCACTCACTATCCCATAGGAATATACAGAGGAAAGAGAATAAAAAATACTTCATAGCTGTCTAATTATTCCTACACTTTGTTAAATCAATTTATTTCATTTTGCACTGTGTTCTACTGATGCACGTAAACTACATATTTCTAGTTCTTTTGATAAGCATGGTAGGGTTTTATTTCCTGCACTATTGCATGTATGTATTCAAATCACTACCTAAGAGTGGGCTGCTGTGATTATTTTTACGATTTTCCAGAATAAAAGGTTTATGGTTGGTATTCTTACTAGAAAATTATAATTCTGAAAAGACTTTTTGAATGGAAAAACCTCTCTGGAGATAACTCTTTTAGGAAGGAGATACTTTTCCAGCTTTTTCAATACATAAAGCCGGAGTTAAAACCAAAACCTTTTTATTCTGGGAATTGAGAAAAAAGCCACTCAACCTATTTTACACATATTTAATGTAACTTTTTAATATTGTAGTGGAATCTGCTTAGTTTTTTGTATCATTTGATCAGTTATACCACCATACATACCAAAAATAATTTTAGATTAATAACTAAAGATATTCACTGTTCAAAGGTTCAACAGAGTGCCATGATGCTACCGTCACTCCGGGGGCTGAAGACTTGCACCAACCTGAGGTGGAGTGACTTCACCATTACGTCGACGCCTCTGAAGGGTCCGGGATACCTCCGGGTCGGTAAGAGGGTCTTCCACTCCGCCGTGTGGAACTCCAACTCTGCTACCGGAGCCGTGAACGTAACTCTCATGCTCCATAAGGAACAGATGGCCTCTCAGCTTGTTTCCCAGCAAATAGGCCAGCCCCAAGCCATGTTCTTGAACGCAGTCACCGAGTTCTGTGACTTGGTTCCCCTGCAACAGTTTGGAGAAGAAGGAGATCAGCTGGTTCAAGGTAACCACATAAATCAATATATAATATTTAAATTAATGTACCCACCTTCTTTTTCTTCATAAGCCTTCTGGTGTTCATTTTTGGGCATAGGCCTCCCTCAAATGTCTCCAGTATTGCCAATTCTTGGCAGCTCTCACCCACCAGAAACCAGTAGTTCTTTTTTAGTCCTCAGCCCATCTTTGAGTAACCTCAAATAAATACTCGTCTATTGTATAAATTCCTTGTAGTAAATGTGACATCTAAAGAGCTAAATCGCAATTTCAAATTATTCAATAATCTTCTACTATCTCCTTGAACACTAAAACACTGGAAATAGTTACATTAATTCAGCAAGTATGTACTTTTTTATAGGTTAATGATTTAATATATTTTTCAGCCACCGTCGTAGTACTGGCGAGAACGCAAGTGGACACCATCCACTCATTCGGAGAGTACCTGAAGAACAAGTCTCAGTCCAGTCCCACCAGCACCCTACAGAAGAACGCAAGCGGAAACGACAAGGACCTCCCCCACGCTTCAGAGCACCAACATGAAGCCACCTTCACGATGCTGCAGCTAATCAACGGCTTGAAGTGCCTACAGGCCAGGGGACTGGAGGAGGTTCCAGCTTCATTATCTTCATTCGTCATCAGTCGGGACAATCAGATCATGCCGAAAAATCAGCAGAATGGATCCTGCAACCTCTCCGACAGCAGCTCTGAAGATGGACCGCCTTCTATTCAGATGCCCAAGGCCAACAGTTATGGCAGACTATGTATATTACAAGGGTAAGTTGATATATATATTTTTTTTTTTTCATTTCAAGTCCATGCATCCAATCTGAAAACCTTCATTAAAAAAATTGACTGAAAAAAAATTGGTTACAACAATCCGATTTTTTTAAAATTTTGACCCTCCAACACAAAAAAATCACCAACAACCAATCTTGCTACAGTATTAGTATCACCACAAATCTCTAATGCCGTCCCAATGTCTAAAATCACCGCCTATCTCAGTGACGTTTATTCCATTCTCAACTATAATTGCAGCCAAATAACTAATTTTAACCAGATCATTATACGGAGATTAACTCTCATAGACAGTATCATTTGATTAATTCTACTTTTAATGTTGCTCAATTCAATGTCTACAGTCATTGTCTGTGTCAATTTGGCCGCAAATCATTTTCTCTAATCTACCACCCCGCCCTTGTTTGAAGGTTTTAACAGGGGCAAATTAAATATATTTTAACAAGAGTTCTTTTCTCTGACTTCATTTTGAATTGTGTGTTAAATGAATGTTTTCGATTTGCAGACTTAGCGAGGAAAACAGCTGCCACACTCCAACTGAAGAGAAGATCTTTTCCCTGTGTGAATGCGCCGTGACCGCCTTGAAACTCCTGCTGCCAGAAGACAAACTAACCACTCTGATCCAAGGCCTGCTCAACAAGGAGAAGTCTGTCTCACTGAGCCAAGTCAAGTCCATACTCGAGTTCACCCTTTGGGGCCCTTGGGATGTAGTCCTAGGACTACCAGTAAAGGAAAGAGAACTATCTTTGCAAAGATGGCTGGATTTAGAAAGGGCAACAGTTCTGCACGGTTTGGTTAGAACACGAGTACAGTTAAATGTATTTGAACAGTCCCATTTGCTTTTCTTGGTGAGGTCAAGTGCTAAAGTTATGTGCGAAGCTTCCGTCTTATTGGAGTCATCTAATATTTATTAAGTATTGTTATCTTAGTTTTTCATGGTGCATATTATTAATATTGTAACTAAATTTATCTATTATTAGTTACAGCCAAGATATTAATAGAACATTTAAGTTTTGTAATGATTTATACAATTTAAAAATACAATGGTGTATTTTCAATATTTCCAACGTAAGGAATATTTTATGGTCTTGTCAAGTTTGATTCAAACTTGATCAAGACTGTGTTTTAGCTTTTCCTTGTTCTTCCATTTGAAAAATAAATTGTTTTAATTAAGAGTTTTTCATCCATTGTTTATAGCATTTATCATAGTTTTTATATTTTTATTTAGTAGTAAAAAAGTTACTAGAATGTGTTGTCATATATCTGCCCAATCACATGCATTGGGAAGGATCTTTTAACATGGTCTTGTTATAAAAAACATAGGTTATTTCCAATCTACTTTTATTAACAATCTGGTGAACCTTTAGTTTATGTCCTGCATTCTCTACAAGCTATTGCAATCAACCATACATTTTATAAAAAGCACAACTGACATAAAATTACACTGAAGAAATATGTATGTGTAAATTATTTTTTATAAAACATGGAAGCAAGTTTGGAGATTTATTGTTTATAAGTTATTCAATTATGTTTGAACACAATATCAGATGGTAAAAAAATATTTTCCTTGTGAATCATACGGAAAAGGAATGGCCAACTTAATTGCCTAGCTTATATAATTATTAAATACACAATTAAATAAGTAAAGATGTGTTTTATAATAACATGTAATGCATTAGGACAATCTTTTTGTTTCCTTTTAGAAAACTAACAAGCATAATATATTGCAATACTAAAACTGTTCTTTGTCACAAAATGAGCCAACGTAATAAAATTAACGCAGTTTTTCAACGTGCAAATTTACATTGTAAATAAACATTATTTGTTTGAAATCCAAAATAAAACATTTACTTAAAACTACCATTGTTTTATTATCAATCAAATTATCCCAACATTTTCGTAATAATTATTAAAAGAAATTGCTTCATAACATATTGCCAATAGAGGTTGACTTTATTGCATACCAAATAATTGCAATAATATTAGCTTTTTAAAGCAATAATTAAACATAACCTAAGATTTTCTCTTCTTATTTGTTTTATAAAATCACAACACGATCACAAATTAAAAAATAAGTTCTCAAATAAAAACAAAATAATAAATTATTTTAGTAATTAAATTACTATTATTGTGGACGTTTATTTATGCCACCATATTATCATGACTTTGATAGCACAAACGGTCTCAAACTTAAGTATGGAATAAACTTTAACAAAATATTATTGCACAAAACATCCAACAAATATTTCATTATTATTTATGTCTTTTAAAAAATATCAGGGTGCAGTAAATTTATGGAATAAGTACGATAAACTTAATGTTGGTTATCTTTTATGCCGGCTCTACACTCTCAGCGACTACCTTTGGACTTGAGGGCAACTGTGTAATAGACACGCTCAGTTTGGCATTCCTTGCATTGACTAAACAGCGCTCGGTCCTGCGACAGCTTTGTCTGTTGTGCCTGAAACAAGGGATGCAAGACCCGAGAGCCAATGCAGCCACTACGCTACCAATAATAATCAAAGCAACAACTGTGCAATACGGAAGCGAAGAGAGTAGCACTCGAGCTCCCAATTGTCTCGCCGATAGTGTAGTGCCAGCATTAGAATTTTTTACTGTACCTTAACTACTAATCTAAAAAAAAAACTTCTAAATTTTAATTGCTAAAATTTTCAACAAATACAACATGTATAGAGACAAATAAGGATGTTAGTAAAATATTTAAATTTGATTGTTAACCTTTTAAAAATAAACTCGTAAAAGTGAGATTTGTGACAACTTTGTGGAATCATATTCTTCCAATAGGAACTAAAAAAATTACAAAATAAACATCACCATACATCATAAAAAAAATAAGAAAGATGGAGATTTAATAGAAAGAAAAAAAACTTTCATAAATGCAATAAATGATCTTCATGTATCAAATACATGCTACAAGCAAAAAAATAATCCTAACATATCTAAAACCCATAAGAGGTGACACATATTTATTTGAGAATTTTATGAGAGTGAACTTCAAATAAATGTCAGTGAGTTGATTTAAACTTAACTAGCACTAATAAAGGTTCAACATTCTAATCCCTGGACAATCGGTCAAATTTTATAATAGTTCATTACACCATAGATTATACACAATACAATTTACATAAACGAAGGATATGCAAAATTTTGATGGGACAGATTTTGTCACTGATGTAAGTATGTCAAACGTATTAAAAATAATTTAAAACTAAGAATAAAGTAAAAATTGAATAGAGCACTTTTATTTTAATATAAATTGACTGATGCCAGTTTGATCCACTCAACATTTTATTTAAAATAAATGTTATATACCTGAAAGGCATTTGTGTGAATTTATATTAACATGCTCTCTTCAATTGTTATTTTATCAACATTTATAAAACAAATAACAATGCTTTCTAAATCCCAGCAGATTAGAAGCCAAAATAAAGACGAGAAATAACAATTGAATTCACAACTAAAATATAACTTCGCGCACAGGAACTATTCCGGAATACATAAATTGACGCAGTTTCAAGACCACAATTATTATTACATATTTTCAATAAAAATTGACATGTACTGAAAATGTATGCATCCTGTAAACAAACAAAGTACCTAATCTTTGCTTTAATTTTCGTAACACACTACAGTTGAAAACTATTGCAATGGTTCAGTTTCACTTTATGCATATTTGTGGTAATCATTTCAATTTCAAATTCGATTTTTATGTGTAAAGCCATAAATAACAATACATCGTACATATAAATTATTTAACATTTTAAAATCTTATCATATTATTGTCTTCAAATTAGTTTATCCACGAGGTAATTTAGAGTCCCTTGTTGAAGTATACAATCTCTGGTGGATTACCATTTGTATTCTTCACAATCTCTTGGTAATTCTCCTTCTCGTATTTCTTGATTAAGTCAATAGAAATAGGACTGGAAAACAATACACATCAATTGTAAAGTCGAGTTGAGCAGATACATATTAAAAAAAAAAACCTTATATTATATTCTGTATGCATTTACGATTGATATTTTTTAAAATTATTTTGTGGCTCCGAAAATGAAACTAACATTATAGAGGTAACATTGTTACCTGAATGTGAAGGTTTTATGTTATGAATAGAATCAATATTGTACTTAGGGACGGTTGATTTCAGAAATTGGGTGTAACTGCGGTTCCAGTTACCTGTGACTGGTGAGAAACCAGTTATTTTTGGAACCAATTCCTGGTGCCAGAAAAGTTCCATGAAGAAGATTTTTATATTATAAAGAAAGCATTATTCGCCGACAAAAAATATTATTTCATGGGGGGGGATGCTAGCGAAATTTTGAAAACGAAAAGAACTGCAAAGGGGGGGGGGGGTTGCTAGTGATGTTTGGTGAACGAAAAACACTGCAACTGTGGAACCGGTTCCTCGTGAAAAGGACCTTTCCGCCAAAAAGCATTCAATGGGTATTGTCAAAAAAAGTAAGCTGTTCCTCGGACAAATGATATCGATTTTTATTTGCCAAATAAAAGAACCAGTTCCTCGGAGAAATAATATCGGGGATTCCAGTGACCGGCCTGGAACCAGTTCCTTTAACCGGGACAGGAATATCGACCAACTCTACTAAACTAAATTATAATTGTGTAGGTATTGTAGTATTTAATGCTCACCATCTCTGGGGGAATATAGCGCAGGCTGTTGGCACCATGAGAGTCAAGCTAAAAACAAGAAATATTCAATGATAATAATGTCTTATAATTATTGATTAGTTATTTAAAAGACTTATCTTAAATACTGGTGATTCTCTTGAAATTAGAAACACGAAAAAAATATATATTACGGTTAAAACAACATAAAAATGACTTTTTTTTCAGCAATAGCTCACTTAAAAGTCACGAGCTGCCAATGTAATTGTGCAGTAAAGAAGGAGATACTACAAAGGAGTACAAAATCGTGAAACTCACAAGCAGCCGACCATCAGCGTCTGAAGTAGGCCGTGCGACCACTTGATCTTCTGCATCCAGGACTTGGGCTCCAGGTGCTCCATGATGAAAGGCAGCATCAGCATGCCCGGGGCGGCCATGGTCACGCGCGAGAACACCACCTGGCTCATGCCCTTGATGGGGGCCAGGCTGGACTTGCCCACCACATTGCCGTTCTCGTCTGACACCTCGATGCCTGAAATGATCGTAGGATGTCGATATAAAGAGAATTAATTTAACAGAAATTCACTTTGGCCAGTCTCTAAAGGCATTTCAAATTGAGACTCCTCTTGACTAATCATAAACCAAAATGTTAAGCCTTATCTTGGCAGTGTAACATATAAGTTACAACAACTTTGCTATCTTTTTATTTTTTTTAATAAATATTTTAATATTTTTAGTAATGACAACACTTTATAAAATCTCTTCTTTATCGTTCTGTCAATTGCTGATACCTAGGTGAGTTTAAAAAAATTATGTAGATTATTATCTTATCTTTAACTTTATATAATATTTTTTACCTTGCCAAGATAAGGGTTAAAGACATAAACTTAGTCAGAGAATATGTCAGGAACTTAGTTTTTTGCATGTACATACATATTCTCCAAAGTATAAAGATTAAGATTATATTTCATACACTTTTTTTGTATGTTTTTATTTTGTTGTAAAATTTACATTTTATATCTAGTATACCAGGGGTGTTAGTTTAAGTTTGCCGGTTTTTTCAATAAAGAAAATGCTTAATTCTCAAGGGAATCTCAATTTTTTTTTATTCAAGGTATTGACTATCGGATTCTATACATTTTGCCCATCTTTGAGGCAAATCATGGATACCATTCCAAAAAAAAAAAATTCTCTTTCGAGGCAAACCATTCGACGAGCCATTTTTCGACTTTTTCAAAATTGGCGAAGGGCTGCTCTGCGAGTGAGTGTCCTATCGATGCGAAAAGGTGATAGTCGGACGGGGCAAGGTCTGGAGAGTACGGCGGGTGCGATAATATTTCCCAATTCAATGCTTTGAGAGTGTTCTTCACTACTTTAGCTGTATGAGGCGATGCGATTTGTCTCAAGATTTTCGATTTTTCTCTCGTTCATTTGGTGTGGTACCCATTTTCCATACTTTTGGATATTTCCCATGGCTTTTAAACGTTGGCAAATTGCTCCCCGGGTCACATTAAGTGTTTGGGCCAATTGTTGTTGCGATTAAGGTTGGTCTTCATCCAATAACGCCTGCAATTCCTCGTCTTCAAACTTTTTAGTTGCACCAGGATGTTTATTGGCTGTTAAATCGAAATCTACACTTTTAAATTGACGAAACCATGTCTCACATGTTCTAATCACTGGAGCATGTTCACCATAAGTTTCTACCAGCAACCGATGAGCTTCAACTGCTTTTTTCTTTTGATGAAATAAGAAAAGCAACGAATGCCGCAAATGCGATTTACTTGGAACGAAACTCGACATATTCACTGAGGTAAACAACTATGACACTATTATTTTGGCAGAATGTAACTTGTGTATTTTTGAAGGTTAATGTCCATAGAAAAATATGACATAGATGCCAAATCATAGAAATGTATACATATCTCTAGCGACATCTATGAGTAAAACCGGCAAACTTCAACTAACACCCCTGGTAGACCTTAAGTTAATTTCTTGCATTATAATGCATCTACAACTTATGCTTAGTGACATCAATGCTATTGGGATTTATTTTGATTACATTGATTAATCTAAATCAATATTTGTGTGTGCCGAGACATTTAATATATAATTATAAAAAGTGAATTTAAAGGTGTAATTACCATTGATGATTTCAGACTGCCTCATCAGCGGAATATTGACACAGTTAGCCGCACCCACAGCCACAAAGGGAACAAATCTCTAGAACAAACATGTTAATTAGCGTTGCAGTTTAATGGCCTGATGATTGCATGACGGCTCTGTTAGCCTACTGCACAAATATTATTGTTCATTAGGGTTTGACCGTCAGAGCTAAATAGTTACGTAACATTTAAAATATATTTAAACAATATTTCACTGTAATAATAATAATAACAGTGAACTTATATAGCGCAGTTTTGTTATATTTCACCTCAAGTGCGCTTCATACTAAATTAATTATGCTAATAAGACTAACTAACAAGAAGAAAATAATATATAATATGTATGCACTTACCGCCATGATTGGATTGGTGGCCCTCTTCTGCACCACGAACTTGAAGCCCAGTGCGGTGGCCAGGGCGGCCCCAGTGGCGGACACATAGGCCACCCCCATCTGCTTGGTGGTCAGGGGGGACTGCGCATTGCGGTTGGTGTAGTTCACCAGCGCGTTGAAGGACTGGTTCACCCACTGCCAGAATATGACTGCCTGGTTGGTCCTGCAATAAATACAATATATGTATTTCTTAGTTTTCTTATAATACCGCACAATAGTCCCTAAACTGGGTTAACTATATCATTGACTTGATTTAACTCTGAAAGTTATTTGACAGTGATGATGGATTATTTGAATGCACTATTTGCAATGTAAATGATTTGAATTGATTCGATTACCTCTGTGCATTCTAAATTCAAATAGTGTTGATGGATAATCATTAGGGTCAATTCTGGCGCAGTGGTAATTTGTATTAATCCATACAAAAAAAAAAAAATTTCACATAAAAAAAGTTTTTAGTGAAACAAAATATTTAAAACATTTAAAAAAACAACAGCAAAAAACTGCATAAATTGCCAGGTTGATGACCAGCAGACCGAGGGATCATTCAATGAGGTTATCTTGGGTACAGCTATTCGTTTTCATGCATGTACTCGTTGACGTAAAATCCACCCACAAATTGCTACTTCAAATCTGTTTGACAAAAGTAAAAGTTTTTTGCTCTTACTAACTATGTCTATTCTATTCTCGCCACAAAGTGGTTTTGAATGTAGGCTTAGTGCTGTGCTCCTAGTCTAGTGTCCTAGTCTAGATAAATAAAAATCTGTCAAGTACAGTACAATATCTGTACATATACTCGTATGTATAGTATCTGTTACGATGTACTTGTGGAACCACAAGTGCATCGTAAATACACCTAATGCATTTGAGGTCTTAATTTTATCAGAAAAGATAAGTTATCATAATAAGTAATAATTTTTGTGGTAAAAACTTATCTATTATATCAGCTGCATTGTTTACTTTATTCTTAGATATAATTGTGTTAACATCATCCTGCTCTTTAGTTTGGCTAGACGGAATAAACAGCACTATCAGAGTGCACGATAAACTATTACGATAAGGTCATAACAAGCATGATTAGAAGTGGACAATGCTTACTTATATCTGACAGCTTATATAGGTAGATAGAAAAAAGTATGCTTCATGAAATATGTAAGGAATAAATTTGATAATTGTCACAAAAACAACAATGTTCTATGTAAACATCTTTGTTTCACCAGTAACGTATTTAAAATGTTCAGTTTAACTAATTGTACACAACATATAAATATTAACTATGAATAGGTTTTTATTTTCATTGAAAGACTCTTGCTTCTGGTGTAAAATTATTAATCTACAATATTTTTCACCAGGAATGATGTTTTAATAAACATTTTTCAACAGATATTACCATAAAAAGGTCCATTAATGTATGAATTAAAACATGTTACACGCACAAGAAGTATATTCAGTCGCCAACTGACGGAATTGGGAAACTAAAATGGCCTGTTTATAATATTTTATAGCTGTTGTGCATAATTAAACCGTAATATGAGGACCTTGGCAAGCTTTTGGCACTACTCATATACCCACAGCTGAGTCGCAATTGTAATTTTGGATCTATTTCTATAATTAATACACACTATTATACATATCTATTTTTATGTTAAAAAACTACATGCATATGTGCAGCAGATGAAAAATTGTGTGCCATTCTGCAATTAATTAGTTGTGATGAAAGTCAATGGATTTTACACTCTTGTAAAATAAAATTTCGTCTCTGTCCCAGTTATAATCCCTCTAGCGTGCTGGTCAAGTTCACCGCTACACACATCACATTCTTATCATATGGAACACCATCTTTGCTAATTTTACATGTATTCAACTTCCCAAACACCACTCAGCTGTATCAAATGATGATTTTACATTATTTTAAAACAATTTTTAGTCAATTCAGATTTCAGAGCTCATTCAAATAGCATTTTCCACCTGGCCTCTCTCTTTTCCATCACTTAGACTGTAATAAAACCCTTGCCTACCCGACAAAGCTCAAATATTTTATAAAGTGATTATATTTAATGTAAATACACAGGTAATCTACTGACTTGTAAAACTGCAACATGGCTCCAGTAATAATCATGCCACCGGGCAATTGGAAAGACATCCGGCCGAACACATTCTGCAGATCTCCACTGTCCGGGTGGAAAGCAGATTCATAAAGCTGTTTAGCCCGGAGAACTTTATCCCGGCTGACTCCTTCTGGGGGATTTCCGGCTCTGGAAATGTAAAAATCATACTAATAACAGTGAAAGACATTAGAAATATAATGGCATTCTCATTTCATCTAAACTTTTTGCTAACCACACAAGGAAGTAATTTGGGAGACAATAAAATAAATTATATACCAATACTTGCAAATTGTATAAGGTAAGTTAGGGTAAATGCATTCAATGGGGAAATTGCATCAAATCAAGCTCCTTCGTTCAATCATTAAAATAACTGTGAAAAGTTCTAGTTTTACTTCATTGGAAAAAAATATATATGGCAACATTAAACAGCTCTAATGCAAAGTTACCAATTCGCACATTCAACATGGTTCAGTCGATTTAATATTATTCCTATGCAGATAGACTACTATTCTTAAGGCACTTTGATATAGTAGCACTGCCAGATTTTCAAGACAATTGTGTCTATTTCTCATTGAGTTCTTGAACCACTGTTGATATGTTTTTTTTGTTGTTGTATTCACCTCAACTTCATTCAACGGAATAATGTAACAACCAACTTACTTGTAACTAGTGTAGATAGATTTGGCCTCAAACAGTTCCTTCTCTGAGGCCAAGCCGGAGCGAGGGTCTGTGATCCAGGAGAAGTGTTTGAAGCGCCCCCAGAAGGTGTTCTGGTCCCATAGCGGTTGCGTGATATCAAAGCCCCTTTCAGTCATTTTGATTTTTTTGATAGGATCCTATAAATAACCTAATTAATTCATTATTGTTAAGTGCCCTTAAAGTGATTTTTCACTAAAACGGTGCTATACAAATGATCCAAATATTATTATAAATAAAAATATGAGTATAAAAATAATGATTGATTTTGAGATTTTTCCATACATGTAGATGAAATAAATTATCAGTATTTTGGTAAATTGTATTCTAATGGGGTACAAGTAAAACAGATTAATTCGGTTAGTTTTTCATTCAGGGTTAATAATAAGGATTCGTGTAAAATAGCTATTGTACAAACTACTAAATATTGGGAAATGACTGGAATATAAAAAATCATTGAGAAACGTAAATATATTTTTGCAACAAAAATTGTGTTATTTTGAAAGTTAATAAAAATATAGTTTACTGAAAATTGAGGGAGAATTAGGATTCAACACTTTCTTTTAGTTATGTATAAAATTTTCAGTAAGAAAAACATGATATGGTTTGGCTAGCAGAAACTCATTTCCGTAATTTACCTAATGATTCGGTAAAATACATTGTTTTAAAGGCGTGATCTCGTAATCATAACATCCCACAAAGAGGTGGGATGTTTTGCGCGCATTTACTAACTAAAAATAAAATAAATGATTTTTTTTCTACAATTGTCATGTTTTTATTAATTATTTATTGCGTGTTGCTTATCTGA
>JAGWCC010001207.1:0-109227 GCA_022651775.1 Drusus annulatus | reverse complement strand
AAATATTATATTATAATCACATAAAGCGCAGAAAGTTTAAAAACTCTAGAATATAGAGCGGCGGTCCAAGGCGGCCGATAAATCTAATGTTTGCAAATAAATATAAACTTTCCCGAAGATAGCTATCATTTTTTTATATGGTGGTTATGAGTTTTTTTTCTTCCTTCATTTAAACTATGAAATGTTTGATGTTAAGAAGCATGTATGAGTGTATTGGATTTGTGTGTATGTGTTTCTTGCCGCTCTTGCGGTTTGTGAAGCGTACGCTTTATCTGAATTGTTCAGAGTGAACACCCTCAAGACTCATGTGAAGCGTGTGTGAAAGCTTTACGAAAGATAAATGATTTACTATCACTACCAACTCCAAATTTTATTCTAGGTAGCTAACTTCATTGGGTTTCGCAGATAATAAGATAACAAAAATTGTTAGATTTTCTCTACAATCTGTGCCTTTCCATGGTCCGTTTTGTCTATGAATTTTCAATCATTGACAATTCGCGGACTTCTCGCTTTGGTAAATTAATCAAAATTGACTGTGTTTGGGTATTGATTTGTTAGTAATTAGTACATTTCAGCTGTCGACATGAGTTTCAATTTGCTGGACTCGATACTGAGTTCCATGAACGCCCCACCGCCCAAGAGCGAGGAGCAGATAGGTGAGAATGTTTGCTATAATATCGCATTGGTTGCCGGCCATGGTGTAGCGAAATATTGTGTACCAGCGTTTTCTTGTAAAATTGCAGTGTGTAGATGCTTAGTATTACGATGTATGTTGTCTCTCTGTACTGCATCGCTATCCTACGGCGTGTTGGGAGTTGTCTTCGCCAAGTTATGGCCTTTTGCGTCTTGGAAATGTTTCCATGTTACCAAACAAAACCCAAGCTTGATCATTCTTATAAATAATTAAGTGTATTACAGAAAACAAGGGCTATATAATAGGCCTATAATTCTCTGTTTAATTCTCTAGTGCTAGAACAAAGCAATGCCACAAAGCTTAATAAATAATTTGAGCACTTAGTGCTTGATAATATTTATGATTAATTCCTTGCTATGATAATGACAGAAAAAACAACATTTTCAATGTTGCTTCTACGTTTTGGCGAGTCAGATCTCTCACTGTAGGGAGATACACAACTGCACTCATTTGAGTGTCTAAGAAAGAAGAACTGAATAATATTAATTATATCATGTTTTGCATATTTCGGTAATCTGATAACCAAACATATCTGAGACTTCAGATTTAAATTAATTGATAAGGTCTTTAAAGTTTTCAATAATGCCTGTACGCTTTAATGATATTATAATAGAAATATGTATTTAATTTTTTGAAATGTTTTTTATTGCCTGTTTATTTCGATTTACCAAAATATGCTTCATAATTGTTGAAAAGATAATAGCTTAGGGCACAAGTTTCCAAACACTATTTGTTTAAAAATAACTTAGTGATCACATTTGCTTTCATCCCTCGCTACGAGGCATGTTCTATATTAATTTTACATCCACATCTTATTTGAATAGTTCGGATAAACATGTATTGATTATATTATATATTTTTTAACTGCTTAGGGTTTTATAATGCCTTCACTACACCATTTTATTCTTGTAACTGTCAAAAGTTCTTCAAGAAAATTGTCACAATTAGTGTTTATTGTAGTAATGGGCGTTGATGATAATTCGAAAAAACGCCAATGCCTTTATGGTTGGTGATTGTCAACTGTTGAATATTACCATTGGAAATAACACCGACGTTGCTGATTATTTCTTGTAATTAACTGTCCAATATTAAATATTTTCCCTAGGACAGTTGGAGTTTTGGGAGTATAGAGCTCCGAACTCGGTGAAGCCTTATTTTTCACCTCTTTGTGGTTTCATTATTATTTTCTTATTCGTGTTTATTATTTAGATATAATATATACTATCTACAATTAATTGCATTCACTTTGACCGTAAAACAAAACATAAACATTAGGTACTTATATGAAATGCACATACGACAAGCCAGTATAATCAAACAAACAGGTAGGAAATTGACACTTAGTAACTAAAATAATAAATAACGATCCTAATAATATTAGAGATCCCCTGTTGGAAGTCGAAATACTTAAAACTGTTGGGACTGTTATTTATAATGACAAAAGATATACTTTACTTGCCACTGGTAGATTTTACTCATTCAACACGAGGAGCTACGATACATAGTTGACTACGTTGCGTTGAATAGTTTTCGTATGTAGCTACTGATATTATGAATGTTATTTAACTGTAGATGTAAATTTTTGTCAACAGCGTTAAGTGTTGACGGCATCTAGCTGTTATTTCTAATGTCTAGTTATATTTTGATATAGTACTAATTTATTGCCAAGTAATAAAAAGAGTTAACAAACTTGCACCCAAAGCTATTGTAATAGATAAACTTTGCGAACTATAATATATCTGTGAATAATCTTTAGTTTATTCCTGGGATACTATGTTGTGATTTCTGTATAGTTAAAAAAAAGATGCTTGAAGTTTGCAGATAAAAGCACTTTGCGTAGACCATGCCGAAATCATAAATGGTAACAATATTTATTAAATGTGCATACATGTTGCTAATTGTGTGATGATTTGAAAAAAAATTAAACACTAACTTTATGTTGATGATAGTTGGAAAGGTGGAAATAACATGGGTGGTGAAAAAATTTCTGAAACGCTTGAAAAATAAATGAAATACTTACTCGCCAACTTAGAGGAAGAAAGCCGTAATCTAGGCTTATTGGTGAATAAACCAAAACAAAACTTATGGTGATTGACAGGGCAAATGCCATTGTAAGAAAGAATGCTCTCACAGGCTTAGGAGCAGTCTACGACTTCACATACTTGGGCTCGTCTATAAGTGGCGAAGGAGGCAGTGAAACATAGATGAAAAGATAAATTTGCACAATGAAAGACGCCGTGAGGAAAATGCAAAAGATATGGAGTGATAGAGATTAAATGTCGATTCTCAGTTCATTTCTGCTTTTGATCAAATTTAAAAGGACCACGAATCAGCATCTAACGGGGACTGTTTAAATGTCAAAAAAATGAAAATGGCGATTCAATTCAATGGTCAATTTGATGGTCACCAAATGTGATGAGAGCCTGAAACATCTAAACCTTAGAGTCAGCGAAAGGAAACAAATAGATGCCCTCGAAATGTGGCTACGGAAAAGAATGCGGTGGATACCATGAATAGCCAGGTGCACCAATCTATCCATTCTGGAAGAGCTAGGCATCTGAATTAGGCTGTTAACTGTCTGCATGCAATGACTATGGTGATGTCTCACTGGAAGAAGTAAAACTGGCAATCAAATATCTCAAAAGAAGAAAAATAGATGTACCAAATGAGATAAAGCCTGGAATGTTAAAAGCTCTAGGCGTCGAATGGTAAACGCAAGTTTCTTTGGTAGCTTGGATAGTGGGAAAGGCCCTTAAAGCCTGGAAGACAGGAGTTATACGCCCAATATTTAAAAAAGGCACTAGAAAGTATGCCCTAACTACAGAGAAATTAGACTTCTTAGCCAACCAGGAAAAATCTACCCCAGAATTCTGGAAAAAAGGTGTCGCAGGGCTACAAAGCACAGGATATAAGAACAGCGCGGCTTCCAATCAGGTAGAGGGATTCCAAGATATTGGAAATACTACAAGACAATATTTGGTGGTTTTATCGACTCAGAGAAGGCATACAATTTAGTACCGCACAATCTGGTGGTGCTTAAAAAGTATGCAGTTGAAGTTAGACTGCTAAAAGGTACAGCATCCCTATATGAAGAAAGTAGTAGTAGTTGTGTCTATACTATCAAAGATACCGTATCTCATCAATCCTGTTCACTATTTTCATGGGCCCAATCAGTTGAAATAGCCAAAGTTGCAGAAAAAGTTAGCGATACAGCAATCAGGCGGCTATAATCTGATGATGAAAGAGAGTACGTTTCAGGGTCTAGATGCCTGATGAGATTTTTGAGAGGAGTGACAAGAGCCACAAAATGGGATCGAGGGGAAAGCTTAATCCAAGATGTGCTTATTTCATAGAAGAGTTACAAACGAGGTGGCCTGGACATGTACTGAGAATGTCAGAAAACCCACTTCAATATAAAACACCGAGTGCAATTCCAGAAGGAAGACGTTTGTGGGCCACCCCAGATAAAGTTGGGGAATGCAAGTCCAGAGGCAATGCGAGGAGAGACTGGGCCTGACATGGACCGAGGCTGCTAACTTAGCCCAAGACAGGGATGCCTGTAGGTGCCTTGTCAATGTGATGGATACCCGGCTCGAATAGGAAAGGAGATATGATTATATATTATGAGTACAATACGATCATAAGTATCCAGTGTTTAGGGTAGGTGTGAGAGGCATAGAAGCAACACCTGAAAAGACTCGCACCTTCCTATTCATATCTGTCCTGACCAAGGCATGATTGTACAAAGTTAACACTGTGTTCTTTGATTATTTTTGTATAAAGCCTTGAATTTTTTTGCTTGTTACATTTCTTACTTGTTTGTGCCGAGCCAAAAATAACTTAATCGACTCCGAAAACATCCTCAGAAGTATTGTCTAAGTACAATAAAACTTTTTTTTAAATCACCGAAGAGTTTGGTTGCTATGCACAGTAAAATGTTTGGAATTTCAATTAGCGCATTGAGCAATAGCTAGAAGTATATATTTATTTTGATCTTGCGCATCCTACCATACTATCTACATATTACTGGTTCCAATAATTAGCAGATTTGTTCAGCTTGCATTGTATGTATTGGCAGGGTACAATTTTCCAGAAACTAATCAATCATTTATCGGTTTGACTAAACTAGGTATTCCCACTTGTTTGTTACAGCTCAAAATAAATATGAGAAGAATGCCCAGCAAATGAAGAAAGACAATCTGACTAAGTTCCGCAAGAAGGTGGAACAGCAGACCGCAGAATTCATCCGTAAGGCCGACAAACCATTCATTGAGTTCCCTCCCATGGACAGAATATACAGAAATATCATGTAAGCTTTCCACATACAAATTGTCATATGATTGTTTCTTAGTTTGAACTTAATTTATTGAACACAACCCTGTATTGAATATTCTGCCACATTCTTGCTTTTCTGTTAACTTAAACAATATGAGATAATACTAAGCAAACAAATACATTGAAGTTTATTAGCATGGATGATGCGGTATTTATGTCTGTTTGAGTGTGAGGTCCTGTTAAACACCGATTCTCAGTGCTTTTCAGTATTCAAACAAATAGTGATCTGCTGTCAAGCATAACAATCATGTTGTGCTTGTCAATTTCTTCAATCATTTTTGTAAGGTCACACATTTCACGCAGTGCACACACTAGAGTGAAATCTAATTTAAATTTCTTAGAATATATTATGTGTTTTTATTTTGAGAAATCAAAAAATTATTTCAAATTGACTAAATTGATAAATTCACAAAAGCAAAAATAACGCTTTTGAAGTCATTTGTATTAAAGACTGGATTTACTGAAAGGAAGATTCTATGTTAGTTATTTTAAATCCTTATACACAAATATATTTTTAGAGATATTACCAAAGATATTATTATTGGGAAGTTTTTACAATACAGCAAGGACTTAGATCTAGAAATGACGCCCTTAGTTAGTTCCCCTTCTGTTGTATTAATCGTTGGCTCGCTGCGAAAAGTCACCAACTGCATCATTCACTTATTAGAGATAGTGGCATTTAATGTTTTGGCATAATTCAAAACTGTTTTTTTAACATAAAATTATACATATTAAACATTTTAGTATCTTAACATTTGTATACTGACTTATATTAAATAAAACAGAGAAAAGTATTAATATATTACATTGTATTATTTTGATTAATTTTACATAAAATATCAGTTGGTTACTTTTCGCACATCCAGTATGATGATAATCTAAAAAAAAAACAGTTTTTTTCACAGTTTAACCCATTCCACTCCAAGTCTTTTTTTGTTTTTATTCCACCAGTTCCATGCCAAAATTGCGTTTTTTAGATCGAGATTCAGAATGTTGCATAGTATCTATGGAATGGAATGAAGCGGAGTGTCTGCCAAGCATTAGCGTTTCATAATTTCCTTCTGATTTTCACTAAACACCTTTGTTCACCAAAAAAAATGGTTTTCTGATTGCAGTTACGATGTGGCAGATGTGGCCGGGCTGATGGCTTGTTCCTTCGGGGAAGATGAAGTCGACCGATATACTGTTTTATATACAAAGGACGCCGGGCCCTCTGAAGATGAAAGGCATTGCAGAAATAATGGGGGACAATGGAATGCTCTCGTTGCTGCTGAGATGGAAACTGTTGTAAGGAAACACTTAATATCGTATACACTCTTGTATTTGGAACACAAACCATATTCATTTTGATAGTCGGCTAAAAAATTCAATGCAGGTCATTGAAACTGGGCACTGGTGTAGGTCGCGCAATTAGAGTTGACCCAAACAACACAAACTTAGGAATGTGAGTATTGTTGCATATGTATTCACTTCCAACAGTGATGTCCTTGAAAAACAGCGTTTTGTCTTATTTAGCTTGCTTATTGTTTTTAGCAAGAAAGGGATAACAAGTTAATACATTTCTTAAATATAATATAGAAATACAATAGTCCTTAAAAAAATTATATTTATTCGAAAACTTTTCCAGTGTGCTCTTTTAATTATATAAAAAAAATCTGTTTTACTGGAATTTTCTTTTATGAAGTTGAATAACGAGTTTGAAACATGCTGTATGCAGGCAATGCATTTGTGTGAGTACTGTGTTCAGGTCAACTCTGGTTGCAATATCTAAAGTTAATGATTCTTTTCAGAGACGGTTTTCTCAGATCTATGTTTTGTTTTAATCCCTCGACAACAGCTTTGTCCCGGGATTGTCATTAAAAGTCTGGTGATATGTATCTTCTAATTTGAAAAATAGCTCTCCAGACATCACTACCTTCTTACCATCAAGGTAGTCGCATCTTTAGCATTGGCATCATAAATGAATCGGGGTTAGGGTTCTGTTAATCCCTTCTTTCTGCTTGACTTCTTCAACTAAGCTGGGCTCTGAAAATTAGACTAATTTGCATTTCATGGATTCCGTCTATTTCAACACAGATGCAGCTGACATCACGGATGATAGGAACTTCTACCAAAACTCGTTCATCAAATTGAGTCACACTGCAAAACAATATAAATAAGCTAAGAAATGAAAAGAAGTAGCATTGTTTTCACAGATGCTAAACAAGTCAAAAACATTTGTAATCAGGGCTCCTGTCGATAATTACATATTCTGATTATAATAATTTATTGCAGAGGCAAAGGAAGAAGCAAATAGAATTCGCAGCATCACTCTGCTCTGATTCTGAAACTATCACATACCAACCAGCTGAATCCAGGAAAGAAGAAAGAAACCGAAAGAAGTTTAAACCCAATGGCACTCACTATGGAGAAAAATATAACAATCTGTCAATTGAGCCCCAGAAAACGTGTACCAACGACACTTACGGAGAAGGTTTGCTATACATATATTTACTTACAATTTATTCAAGGATAAACACAAAATAATTCTAACTTTTGGCCGATCTCGCTCTAAAATGTTTCTTTTTTTAATGTAAAAACATTTTTTATGAAATATCTATAATACATATCATGAAATTCTTTTAACAATTAAGTTACTAATTCATAATGCTTTAAAGGTTCTCATAATAATATGCCCCTCAAAATCACAAGAAATATAATACTATGTTTATTAATATGGTGAAACTCACATGCAAAGTTTCCTTGCTTAAGAAGTTTTGGTTTTAGTCACTTGAGAATTCAAATTGAGAAATCGCCTAATTTATCCCACATATAAGGTTGTTTAAGGGACCAGTAAGAAAAAAATGTTGTTTAGAGAGAGATTCATAACAGAGTTTCACTGTATCTATCTACTTCTTTCCTATTTTTCCACATTTCATTTATTGGTCACAAATAATTTGCGTTACAAGATAGATATTAAAAAAACTTTTATTTGATTACAGTGCCAAGCCGTTTGAAACGAGACCACCGCTCCATTGAGCAGACGATGATGGATATAAAAGCCAAACGCTCTAAGAACGCTCCCCCTTCATCTTCCCACACATCCTCCGATGACCACCAACACAGTGATTCTTCAATTTAAGTTGTATCACTTGTCTAAACTAATTATTATTTTGATATTTTAATATCATCAGCGTTTATATTATGAGACGGTTAAACGGAAAGTATTTAATCTGTCTATTAGAAACCCGAGTTTTATTTTTATGAAGTTCCTATGTGAGCCTATTTTTTTAGGTTTTATTCAAAGCTAAACAAACATAAATTTAAATAATATTTTTTTATCATTTCGTTTGATCCAAAATTTCAATTTTTTTTTATTGTATAGCTACAATTATTTAAATTTATTACATATAAGTCAGATTTGTGCGCTAAAAGTTTATTGTGACTAGTATTGTAGTAGTAAAACCACATAAAAAGATATTCAACAGAAATTATTATTGTGTTACACCAAAATTAACCCACGGAAGTCAAGGCGGGATCTGTTTTTCGCTCCACAGACATTCTGTTTGATTGACTGTATAAAAATACAATCATTTTTGGTGATGTTGATTTAAGGAAATCTTATATCATTTGCATACCTTTATAATGTGGCACGTACAATCTTGTCAACAATAATTGTCTTTAAAAGCTATTCAATTTAAAAATGATGTTGTACAGAAGGCTCTTCATATATTTGTATATATTGTGTGAAACGGATAAACATAGCAAACTTAAGAGATTTACGTATTAATAATATGAGGCTTGTAGAAACAAACACGGCAAAGTCCACCGATAATGGAAAATGAGTTAAATATGAGGTTGAAAAGAGTAAAAAAATGCTTCATGATGCAATGTTGCTTTCTTAACAAACACGGCTCTAAACCATTTATTTTTACGGATTAAAATTGAGTTCCATAACAAACTCGGCAAAGTCCACTTCTTTCCAAATCAAAGATGGCAGTTTTCAAACGGACCAATAGGAGCGTTGTAAATAGCTGTTTTCAAGATGGCGGTTTGTTGTTGTAAAAATTGTTTTTTGTAAAAGTTGAGATATTGACAATTTCGCAAATTACCGAAAATGTCCGCTGACGTGCATGTTGAACTTTTGTTTCTTGTTATTTTTTATGGACATAATTTTTTTAGTTACTAAACAGCATAGTGGTAAAATAAATGAGTTTTTACTTACGATTTAGAGTTTTATTGAATAATATGATTACTTTATTAGTAGTTATTGTAATGTCATTAATATTGTAGAAATCATTGCTGTATGAAAACAAAAATGAATCAATGATAATTCCAAGCAACATAGAACCCGGAAAAGTTGTTTTGAAATCGTTAAAAAGTAAGAGATGTCAACTATCTTTTGACCAAGCATTTCGGTGATAACTGGAGAAATCTTCCTGCTCTTGAATATTATTCCGCATTCATATCTTATTAAATCTTTAAAACAAATTTATATTAAAAAAATATCAGAATAATAGTTATTATTCTTTTCTAATTTTTCTTTCGATTTTTTAGTTTTTTTTTTTTTTATTCTTAATTAGGTCACCATAACTTACAAACTTTTTCAAAATATTTTGTGAGATATTATTGTTTTGTATTTCTATCAAAATAAATAATTTTTTAAATGTAAAACTATTTTGTTACTGACTTTGACTGCAACCTTGTGAAAAAACGTGTCCATTTCAAAACTGGCAAAGTCCAGTTGTGTTGATAACAAAAGCGGCAGTTGTCAAATGTGAATAACAAACACGGCAAAGTCCACTAGTAATTTGAATATATTTTTTGTTTCGCACCAGTTAAACTAATGTATCAAGAAGAAAATTAATGTTTTTAGTAGGTACTATTTGTCGAATTTATTTTAGTGACAGTATCACAAGTAATTTTTAAATTAAACGTTTTTTGTTCTTCCTCGAAAACTGTAGTCAATGGACTTAGCCGTTTTTGTTTCTACAGGCCTCATATGTACCTAGTTTTATTATAACAAACTTAGAGAAATTGATTCAAAGTATTACAAATGACGGCAGTTTGTATTCATGTTGTGATATCTCTTTCATTGAAACAGTAATCTTTAGTTTCTAGTTCAATTTTTTTAGCTGAAATTTTATGTTTATTACGAAGTATGTTTCAGGGGTGTACCGATAGGTTTTTTTTGTAATCTCTTTCAGAAGTTTTTAGAACAAAAAGTTAGTGGTTTCATATTTTTATAGCTCAGTTAAACTTTTTTAAAAGAAAAAAATATGAATCCTTTAGTTTTTGTTCTGAATAAATTTGAAAAAAAAGTAATTTTTTTATATTATTTTTTTAATAATTTTTTAAATTTTATCATTATTTTTCTTAATTATGGTATGGTTTGCAATTTCGCACTATCAATCATCAATTATCTTAAGTTGTTTTATAATGCATTTGTCAGTTAATGCACTATCAAATTTATGTTATTGTGAAAAATAAGGATAACATAAATAATCCTTAAATACAGACTGAAAAAATAGGATGTTTGAAGTTTTTGTTTACCATACCTTCGGTAGGTTGGTTATTTTGACCTGTTTTATGTTGGAATAGGTCTAATTGAACTGATTAATCTGTCATCAACAATTTATAATGTCTTGAATGAATCAACTACATATAATGAATACACAATCATTAGTATGAACTCTAAATTGATTTACATTTTTTCTTTCGGAATTAAGTACTGAATTATATGGGATTCAAATAACTGATTATTAGGTAGATAAATTCCTATCCATTATCCCTGCTGTTGTTCAAATGAGATTGTGAGTTTATCCAATACTCGGAAATATAATTAACTGAATCATAAAATAAAAATACAAGTTATTTAATCTGTGACTGCCAGTATTAACACATAAATACTGCAAATAATAGTAGATAATAAGTGTCTGCAGAAACAAACTACGCATACCCTAAATAAGCGCTATAATAAACCCCCACCTTTGTAAACACCCTTTTTCCATTACATACCTTATAATGGTGATGCACAATCCACAGCCTGCTGCCTGCAAGCCTATTTCGTGTGCAGGTCCATTTCGTACGGCCCTCTTGGCTATATAAATAAATTAATGAACCACCCTAGGAAATCAAAACTTCCTGGAATCGCGGCCTTTCTACTAAACAGGTTGTGGATCCCTGCCTTATAAAGCCTTTTATACTTCCATGTATTTATTTCCAGTATTCACATATAAAATTAAATATGGGTATTATGTATAATATTATGTCCATCTGCCTTTTCAGAGTCGATATGGTCGACCATTTCCTTTACAGTACTGTAATTTCCAAGTCCAAATAAAGTCCAAGTCAAAATTTAAAAGTCCAAAATTAAAGTCCATTTTCAATTTCCAAGTCCATTCAAAATTTTTTATTTATTTTTCTTTATTTGGCTTGGTAAAATTTATGACGCTAGTTTATGTTATGCCTGTCTCACTGGGAGGAGTCCCCGTGTCATTTAGTTACATTTATTGTCTTAAAAAGTTCAGTGCTTCCTGTTTAGCTTTAGTGAATTCATTCTTATGATCCTATGATAAAACCATGTTTTTTTTTTGCTGTATTTCAGTTTTGAAATTTTATCATACAATATACATATTGGCAGTAGTCATAATATAAGCTTTAACTATCAACAACATCGACTACATAGCTTCCAAAACAAGTTTTCGGTATTCCATCTAAAATAGGCAGCCAAAAGTAAAAAAAAGAGTTATGTAAAGAAAAAAAAAAACACTTTAATTTACCATTGAATCAAAAAATTAAATCAATTCATTTTAATATTTTTTTGTGAATTAAAATGTATTCTTTTACAGTGAGGAACTCCAGTGAAACATATTATGACTTCAAAATATGCAAACATATTCAGATAGAATAAGAAATTTTGATTCTGAATATAATTTGATTGTATGTGATTATTGATAAATTAATAAATCAATAAAAAAGCCAACATATCTAAATGCCTCTGACGTCACCCTATCCCAGTGCGACGCGACGCCATTACGGATAAATTAACATGTGTTAAAGTTGACTTGGAGTTCCTCATACAAAACTTATCAAAAATTTTAAAGAGATTACTAAGATTCATATACGAGTATGTACATAATAATATACAGAATTTACTCAGTTCAGTTGGCTCGTTGCATAAAGCCGTTAAATTGGCGACATAAACAAGTTTGGTGGAAACATGTGGCAACAGGTAGTGACTGATGATTATTATAAAGAATTAAGTCATAGTTTAAAGATTGCTATCCCATCTTCAATCCCATGATTTCAGGATTAGTTTTGTTTTTAATTTCTCAAACATGTGCTTTTTTTGTTGACTGTGTGTTGAACATTTTCAAATAAATTGAATAAACTCATGATTCTAATATGAAACGAAATTGTTGTTTTATTGATTTATTTATCTAATCACTCCAGCATATTTTATTTAAGATTTTTTAGCATTATCTTTGTTATCACATCATTAACACATTCACTTGGGCTGTGAAAGCTTAGAGTAATAAAATAATCGAAGTGTGAAAGATTGATGTATCCCAATTGTTTTTTCTTTATCCACTTACCATAAGTCATATGAACTTAGTTCTATGTGAATTGAGTATTTACATATTGACACCTACATAAACTATAGTATCTTCAAAATCCTGAATGTTGAGAGCAATTAAATACTAACTGATCAAATCCAAATTTCAAGCAAATCTTTTTATCTCATATAAAGGGTAGGCGGAAGAAACATGTGTAGTCAGTGGTCATTTTTTGAGAAAAACATTTTTTTAATTTGAAAACTGTTTTAATAAACATATTTTTTAAAAGAAACAAGTACCTTTTTTAACATATTTTTAATATGTTATTATTTTCAAATGGACATTTATAATTAAAACCTAAAAACAATATAAAATTTGATATTTCACTTTTATTCCGCATGAACCAAAACTTTATGTTCATTTTTCTTGTCGCTGAGTGAGTTTTATCGAATTTTTAAATTAAGTACTAGTGTAGACGGCTAATACCTACAAAATGACGTACATTTAACTTAAATTTGTAAAAATCATGACTACGCATAAATATTTGCTTCAAATTTATATTTGATTAGTTGCTATTTGGATGTACAGTGATTTAAAAAAACTTAAAATCGCTCTCCTCAACAATCTGGATTTTGAAGTTACAATAGCTTATATAGGAGGTGTCGATATATATATGCATACAAGTTACATTTAAGGAAAAGAAGGCTAAAAAGTACTGAAATTGAATTCAATTGTCTCATTTAACTTACACAGGAGTGATTGGCAGCGAATGTGTAAAACTTTAAGTTCTTTTAATGTACTGTTTTCTCTACCTTTATTTGACACTTTGCTGAGGCGCAACATTCTTTGAATCAACTTCTTATAGTGTTTGCCTGCTTCATAGCCTGTTCTCATGTTCTGCCGTGCGCTTGCCGTAATTCTCTTCACAGTAGCCCAATCACTTTATTAAAGGTTGCTATGAATGTAATTGGGTTTATTTTCGGCTATGTCCACTGGTTCCACATAGTATGAGGTTCCTTCTCATCAAGGCGGGACATTGGCACCATAGGTGAATTGGAGTCCAGTGCCCATAAAGTATATATTAAATTAAAAAGATTCAATATATTTTTGCACCATACGGAATCGATACTGCAGCCCCCAAACTCAAAGTCAAATACATAGATCAGTACACTATGAAGACTGAAAAAACAGCAGCATCAGCGAGCGCCCATACGTGTCAAATGTAATATTACCTAATTATTGCACGAATAAAAAAGTAATACAAATACTGCTGTGTTTAATGCTGAAAAGTGAATTCTTCCACATACGAGTATATAAGAACAAGATTACTTTTATAGAAATGGTATTCTGAAATAAAATTAGACTAAAGAAAGCTGCAAATCAGAAAAAAATTTTTTAGATAATCTAGAAGGAGGCAAAGGTTTTCAGTGCTAATGAAGAGATACACACGATTCAAGAATTAGACAGCGAAAGAGAGTGATTTTCTGAAATACCGTCGCCGGAAAGGCAAAATAACTGAAGGGCCATTTTGGGAAGTTTACATAAAAGCACTTGAAGTTTTTTTTTGTTTTACAATAAAATTCACAAGTCTTCAGTACCTGGTTGGATTTTGAAAAAAAAAAAGTTTACACAGGTAACTCAATGCTCTCTCACTGAGTTACCTGAAGCGACAAAAGCTAAAAGAGTCCCAAACTTGTGTCGCTTGAGTCAAGCCTTCTCCCAAATGGTTAATATATTTTAGATGGTTGAAGTGCCACAAAAGTCTTCAGAGAGAGTCAGAGCATTCAATGCAGAAAAAAAAACTGATCAAAACTACATATTTAAATCATTTTTGACCAAAGTGTTACTTAAGTCCTTTCACCTTTCCAACACTGCTAAAAAAAATGTATGGAAGTGCGCATTACTGAGATTATTGTTGCGGAAGCATTTGAATAATTCCATTAAACGATTTTTCATTCAAGTATTTCATTCTGCCAATTTTTTTTTTATAAATAACAGAAAACAGCCACTTTTAATGTGAAACTTGCCAAAACGACTGTTGACAGAGATAAAATTTTGTAAATTACATGATTACGATTTACATTTTTTTGTGTTTTATCTTGGATAAATTATTTATAATGTCTATGTGTTTTTTACATGTTTGTATTTAATCCAATATTTTGAATGTTTTATATATTGGATTATCACCCAGTTTGTTAAACCACCATTGGTAAATGCTATATGACATATACGAGTACATTGCACAGGTATGTTTGTTGGAAGTTTGAATAATGGCGCCATAATTCCAGCTACTCCAGGCGCCATGGTCAGGAGAGGGGGTCATGGCGTACCCACCGCTAATAGTGCTGTAACCTTTCTCTTTTTTCTCAAAAATGAAGCATGTATCAGAAAGAAAGCATTGGAGGTCTCAGCGGAGGAAAGATTAAAATTTTATTTGAATGTGTTACAAAATCAATAGCGTGGCGTTCAGGGTAACGTCTGGCGGTATAACTTCGTACTCAAAGCTTTCCCAAAACTACAAGAGATGGCCGTAAATGATTTATTATTATGTTATTGCGTTGTAAAAAAAAATTAAAAACTTTTATTCCGTTATCCATTTATCGATGTTTTTTACGACAGCTGTAAAACCATTTGCTTAAAGTCCACCAACATTACAATCGCCATCGCCATCTCACTTCTTGATTGGTACTACCTATATCACAATAAATGGAAAAACCGTGTTGGTTAAGGAGAACTGAGATTGTGTATTGGTTCATATTATGTATTCACTTCCGACAGCGATGTTCTTGAGAAAAATCCGAAACAGCCTTTTGTCTTGCTTACGTCTACTTATTGTTATTAGCAAGAAAGGAATAACAATTGTACACTTTGATCGAATTTTAATATTTGGAAATGTTTTGCAATTATTCGGAGAGTTTTACATTACTTATTTATTTAAAGTTTTTTTTAACAAGTAATTAAATTTTCACTGGAATTTCCTTGCAATTGAGACCTCGAAATCCCGACTCAAATTTATTTGCACTGCGTGGACATCGTAACATTCATTTTGTTGATAAAGATTTTAGGATAGTCACATAAAAGAAAATGGTAAGAGTCGGATTTAAATATGAATAATTTCAAAAGTATTTTGATTAATAAATTGTTACCTTTAATAATTATTTCAATACTACCTACGCCTAGCTGGCCAATTATCATACATAATATTATTTACATTTTACAGTAGTTATCTCAGTGCTCATAATAACAATATTACCATTGAACTTGTAGTCTAATTTTCCTTGAGTTATTCATCACAATACACATTTATTTTATGTGAAGACTTTAAGACTATGCAAAGCGAAATATTGATTACTATAATTACGATTATGTCTATATTATTTAGCAAAAGAATCAAGGTTTAAAAACAACCAAAATGCCTTCTGTTTTCGATATGGTAATATAAAATGAAGCATTCCTTCATTTTTTTAAATTACATATGTTGGTGTTTATCTGGATCACATCCTTTTTCGGTATCATTTTCTCCTTTTCGTAAATCTTTTGCAGCATTGAGTAATGATCGCACCAAATCTTGCTTGTATTTTGTTCTTTTTTCGTCTGAATATTTGCTGCAGGTGGGTATTTCGTCTAAATCAGCTCCAAAAAATACATTCCCTTCTATCCCACTACCGCTTCTGTCTGGGATTTTTTCTACGGAGGCTTTTGGAGAAGTTTCTGTAATGTGGGATTCTAAGGGACTGTTCTTCGGAGAATTGTGTTTTACTTTTGAGGTTTTTCGGGTTTCTGGAGTGTTTTTAGCTTTATTTTTGTTCTTAGCCTTCTCATTTTTGTCCAACACGTCTTCATCACTCTCCGTTTTGCTAATAGTAATAACTGGTATAACCGAAGTTATTGAATCTTCTTGCTTGTCAATAGACATTGACAATGATCGACTTTTGCTGGGAAAACGTTCGTTGACAGATTTCAGTTCAAATGTTTCCTTATAATGTTTGTAATTCCGAGCTTGCTGATCTTTTTGTCTTTTCAAGCCAGTTTTGTGCTTATCGTGATTAACGGGTATTGCCGAAGATTCGCCATTTAAATCAGCAGTGTCTGGTTCGGGGAAACGGATATGGAACTCTTTGATTGTGCTAATGGAATGCACCTTGGTGTCATGCCGATTAGTATTTTCTTCTTTTTTAAGGTTATGCTTCTCTGACTCTTTAGATAATTTATGATGCTTTATCGCTGGCACGTACCGTGTGTCGTCTTGAACGTCTTCGTGCGATTGCTCACTTCTGATTTTAGTTTTTTGTCGTAATTTCTTTTTACATTTTTGCTTTTCATCCGAGTTCTGCGGTTCAGATTTAGTCGCACTGTTCTTTTTCTTACGAGAAAATTGAATATCTTTAGCAATTAAAACATCCTCCGGTAAAGATTCGTGGAATTCAGTATCCGTTTCGTCATCCGCGGGGGGAACGGCCAGCCCACTTTCATCGTCCGATGTTCCTGAAGATTTTCGCAACGTCAATCTTACTATTTTTGAAAGTGCATCTATAATGAGAAAGCGTATTTTTTATTAGTTATCTCATCATTGGAAATTTTGAAAATATTACCGAAGAAAATTTCGTCAAATAAAAACAGCTGAGTAGGTCTCAAAATGATGCTTTTTTTCACAAAAACGGCACTATACAAATTATAAACATATTATTATGGTATTTTCGTATTAAATAACTTGCCTTTCTTAATATTATTTTCTTGATTCGTCGTAGGCGGCACGTCTTCATTTTCATCGGATTTATTGGGCATAACGGGGAGGATCTTTTTCCATTTGGAAAACGGTGTATTTTCCAGTTCATTAGGTTCTCCTCTATTCCTTCTGTCTGCAATTTGGAACATCTTTCTACGCTCTTCAGTGCGCTCTCTTCTTAACTGAATCTGTTAATAAAACGCTATTAAGGGTTGAATAAAATTCATATACTGTTTTAAGAATACAAAGAAAAAAATAAGACGAGATGAGAATAAAAACAGCGGATGTGTTTTCAGGGATGAGGCGAAATTTATGATATGTATTTATTACAGCATACCCACCTTACTAAGATATATGCGCGTGAAAGATTTGATAAATATACCCAAATACTTGCCTTCAAATCATTATTCGCTTCTCGTAAAGCTCCAGTCAGCGAGAGAAGGTAATATATTATCAATATGAGTAGAACCAATAATGGGATGACTATACCAGGAGATGCGATATAATCTAGAGCCCTGTGGAACTTTTCCGAAGGAAGAAGGTTGTGTAAACTTTGAGTAAACAAGTGATAAATTCTCTGATAGTTGGAGAAGGGTCCACAGTGCCAGGAGGGTTCAACCCAAACTATCGCGTACCCAACTGGGAGGACGCACAGGAAGAGCATGGTCAGGAGAAGCGCTAAATAGAAGTTATTGCTCCTTGAAGCTCGAAATACCACTTCGTGGGGAACGTTGCACGTCATGACTGCCCAAGATCGCAGGTACATCAAGATGACCAACTTCACCAGGTTCAGCACCACCAGTCCCGGAGAAAAGAACATTCCCATCCACACCATGCCCTGGTTATTGACGAGGTGCAGGATGTTCTCAGCTATCTTGAAGTCTCCGTACTGGGGAAAGGTTTTCTCCAAGTCCCAGCACCAGCATCTGTTCATGAACCGTACGAATACTGCACGAAAAAAGTCGACAAAGAGGGTTGCCAAAATTGTGAGAACCTTAAAAAAATTAGAAAACCGTTTGTTAAGTTACATAGTGCTTATAGTTATAATATTTAAAATTATTTAAGAATAAACAGAAATTCTTACAAGATCCATCATTGTCAATTTGACTAATTCCTGACCGAACATTGTTTCCCAGCATAGACTTCGTAGCTTTTTTCTTATAGTTGTATTTAATTCAGTGGATGATGCTTTTACAAATTTGTATTTTTGTTCGATCAACGCACTGAAGACTGGCATATTATCACTGTCCATATAATCGTTCGACGCTTTAGCCGATACAATTTTAGATTGTTCGGTTCCGAACGGATTCCCATAATCGGCCGATGATAAAGTAATGCATTTTTTAATATAGCAAAGTTCATTGGTTTTTGGGACTTCTGTAGTATATTGGGAATCCTGTGGGTCAGTACCTTCAGAGGTTTCTAATTGGAATTCTGTTGTTTGACCGATCTGTCTGTTATTTCCTCTTATAAGATATTCACTACTCTCAGTTGGATCGGCCTGCGAAGAACTTGTGTGTTCTTCATCAAATAAGGATGTGGGATAATCGTGAGTGCTCGAAAGATCAGAAAGATTTTTATTTCCATTTTGAAAAGCAAAAGGGTCGTCATAAAAAAAAATGCTTTCGTAATCAGTGTCGCTTTCGTCGACGTACTTAACGTAATCCGTATCATTGTCGCCATAGGCGTAGGTTACATTTTCGGACAAGGCAGTCATATTCGCAGTTGGCGACTCACTATATTGATAAATCGTACTTTGGGAAATATTAGAGCTCTCTGTAAACATGACAGTATTGTTTAAATCCTCGGTGCTGAATTCAAATGAATCATTTGTGGACCGAGTAAATGAATGAAATGTAGATAACTCATCGAAGGGTGGCGTAGAAGTAAAGTTTGTTATATTAGCGAAGATAATTGTCATGAGAGTTGTTGTGATATTTTTTAACGTGACTTTCGTTGTACTTGGACAAGCGACCACTTCATCAAAGCAGTGTGTAAAATTTTCAGGCTCATAGAACTCCGTGATGTCCCAAGGGGCCACCGTGACCACTGGGCTAGCGTTCGTGATTAAGTCCGTCACTGGATTAAACACATCTGAAGCCGTTGTAAAGATCGACAGAGAAGGCACCAGCTTTGGTAAGATTGGTTTCAAATCGCGTAGTTCTTTAGTCATGTCAGTTATTTTGTCGAAAAGAGCAAATATCAGCGAGTACAGATTCAGAAGGTTGAGCAACATAATCCTGAAAACAAAAAAAAATAATTTAGTGAAACTAGAATTTATAATATGATTTAGTGAAAAAAGAATTTATAATATGTAGTATGAAACCTTGAAACGAGTGGTAGCCATGTTGATAGTATGACAAATGACAAAACACCAAAAGTTACAACACCACAAAGCTCCAAGGGGCAGATTGAGAAAGACAAATAGGCAAACATATTTTACCCTGGAAAAGCATTACATTTAAAAAAATATGTTATAAAATAAACTTCACAACTTCTTAGCAGTATGTAACAGATGGATTATATTAATTTGGCATTCCAAGTGTCATTGGAATATTTGATATCTAAATGTATCTTTCTGGAATCTGATCACACAGGATAGGCGGTAGTAGCCACAAAGGTATGGGTAGTAGGTACTATATATGCATTCGAACCGATGTCACTGGATTTATTAAATAAAACGTGAAATGTAATTTCAAAGCCACACGTATTAATTACTTAGTACACAAAAACACAATGTCATAGAGTGACATTTATCTTCTAAATACTAACTCTAGTGAACAAGTAAAACGCTTGTAACATTTTTCCCTTACGTAAAAATGTGATTTATTTTTAATTTATACAACTAGAGGTCAACATTAATTCGTCGTGATACATGCGTGTTCTTGTACACAAAACAGCGTGACGCGCGTCAACGTTTTAACTAGACGAGACGCGTAGTACAAAATTAATTTTAAAGCTTTTCGAAGAATAAATTAAATGTACACGTTATGATATTATGTGTACGGTGGCTCCACCTCTATCCAAGATCTGCTAACGACGCCGAGGCCTTAGGTGTAAACATATAATTTCACAAAGTTGTTTTTTCCTCTTTCATTTGATACAACTAAGATTAAACCCGTACTGAACTAATCTATTAAGCTAAACAGACCAGTGAAAAAATACTTTCCGATTAATAAGAAAATCTCATTGTTGCACTTATCATATCGTCGCCGGAAAGGCAGAAGGGCTGAAGCGCCATTATAAGAAGTTTACACCAGAGAACTTTAAAGTTTTTTTTTTGTTTTACAATAAAATTCTTCAGTACCCGGTTAGATTTTGTAAAAAAAAAGATAACTCAGGTAATTCAATTCTCTCACTGAGTTACCCAAAGTGACAAAAAGCTAAAACAACTTGTGTCGCTTGAGTCAAGCCTTTTCCAAAATGGTAAATATATTTTAGATGGCTGAAGGGCCACAAAAGTCTTCAGAATCAAACGAGAGTCAGAGTATTCGATGCAGAAATAAAAACTGATCAAAACTGTATATTTCACTAATTTTCGACAAAATTGTCGCTTAAACCGTTTCGCCTTTCCAGGGACGATATCTTGATCATGTTTTTCTTGTGTTATCCTCTCTTATCAGAGGCATTTTCACGCTGCGGGGATTACCTGGCTAGTTGGATCCGCAGTTGCCGTCTGGGATGGTAGCTCTCCAGCAGGCCGAGCAGCTCAAAGAAGATGGGGAAGATGAAGGAGATGAGCGACATGACGATAGTGATCTCGTTCTGGCGCCACAGGTTGACCTCGGCCTGGGAGCCGCGCGACCTGCCCACCACCTCCACCACGGCGTAGGCCGACACGCACAGCAAGAACATCGTGCAGGCGTTCACGAACACTCGCTTTATTATTATCTTCCAACTGAAAAAGAAAATATATTCAGTATTTTCGGTGTTTTTTAATATTTTTTTTATAATGAATACCGCACAAAAGTCCCAACCGTCTGGAGCCAGTAAGACTGTGGTATCCCTAATTGAGGTATGTAGTGAGGCTGAAAGTGGTGGGAAGGGGAAGAAGATGGGGAAGGTTGGGAAGTACCTAGCTATTCAGATCTGGTCACCAAACACGACTAAAGCCATTTCAAGCAACTTTTCGATTCTGAATGGTGGTCTTTCACCAAGGCGATACTTAGAGTATCTACCACTCTGTAATGTAATGGGGTTTATTTAGAACACAATTCTTGATAGCCACTGTCTGGAGCAAAAGGCATCGATCATATTAAGAAATTTCGAAGTAAAAATGCGGGAGGAGGAGAGAAGGAGAGATATCAAGTTTAGGAAGCAGACCAGTTTAAAAAACCGTGTCAATAACGTTTCCGGCTTGACGAAGAAAATACAAATATTCTTTGTATAAGAGACTACAGATTTTATTTTTTATGCCCGACCGGTTTCGCTTAGCCTAAACATCATCAGGGTACAAAATTAAACTGGAAAAATAAAACCTGTGGTTTTATCCAAAGTTAATATTGATTTTTTATTAAATATTTCAAACCTCTAAGTGATTGCTTTCTACGAAAATATAAAAATATTAATAAAAAAATATTTAGGGAACACACTTTCTCAGGTCCCTTTTCTTTTCCGCTTCCTCCAGAAGAGCCTCCTTGAATCCCAACACAATGGAGGCGATTTTATTGTGGGCCGTTTCGGAGTTGCCGATCATGTAATCCCAACCAGTGAATAATTTCCACGAAAAAATGCATTCGTCTTCTTTTTCTGACAACTTCGACATTCGAGAATTCTCGGCCATCCTGAAATCACAAGTTGACAAGTACCCTATTATTTTTATCGGAGCTGTCGGTCCACGTAAGCATTGGAAGTACCGCTAGCCTACTGCCAGAAAAAAAAAGATTTCTTTTGCGTAATACTTTTAAAATCGTAAGGCATCAACATATTGTGAATACTGTGTCACTGACTGCTCTTTTCTTTTATATATATATATTTAAGAAGGAAAAGGATCGTCGTTATTGTTGAGATTGTTCAGGGTTAATAAACCCCCTTTAGGCATTATCTAAGCTGATAAATAAAGAGATGCTTGAAGGATTCTTACTTTCTTAGAGTAGCGACGAAACTGTAAATGTAAACAGCGATTCCGGTCATCAAATAGGCCAGCGGGAGGTGGTAGCCGCCCTTCTTGTCCGGTTTCCTGATATTGTAATATCCGTAAAATATCGGCGAGTACTTGAGAATTCCTTCAAATTCCCACAGCGTGCGTAAGTTGGACGAGTTCTGCCTCTCTTCTGGTAACATTTCCTTTCTCTCTCCCGCGTCCTTGTCGGCGGTTAGTATCTAAATGCAATGTCAATCGAATACAATGTGTAATCACCAGGCTGCTGGATTTTCAATACACCCATTTTAATAAATGCAGGTATTTAAAAAAAAAATGGGTCCCGCAAATAAAAGTACATATTGTTTTTAGTACCAAAAAGGTAACTTTTGACTCAGTATGATATATCAAGCTCAAAGTTACAAACAAATCAAAATATTCATCACAGAAAAATAAATTTGTATTATTGTCTATAAACAAAATGAATAAACATATAATATTATGAATTTAAATAAAAAAATAGAAATACGCGTATATATTTTATAGCTAATCATTTAACTCTGGAAGTTTTTATATCTTGTAAAAATGCTAATATCAACAAATTAACAAAATAAAATTTAATATATATATTTTTTAAATTAACTGTTAATTTTGAAATGCGTCGGCCCAAATTGTCAATGACAAAACGAAAGCCTTGGGGTCGGAAATCAAAAGCTGTTTTCACTGAAACTATGGCAGGTAATGGAGTAGATACTTCTTTCTGCTTTCAGATAATTTATTAAAGTTAAGATCATTTTTTGAAAAGAATAATAAAATTTGTGAAAAACCATTCAATTAACCGATAAAATGCGAACCTTAAGTTCAGAACGTAAAACATTTGATTCTGGTTCTATCACAGCGAATGGTGTGAAATAAAGGATTTGGTTTAGGGTTGATGGTCTGAAGACGACTTCATTAAAAACTCTTGTCGGAAATTAAAACTGTTTTCTATGAAACTATCGACACTATCGGAGTCTCTTTTTGTAACTAATCCTCTGCGAAAAATCTATTCAACATATTTGCAAAATGCGAGCCTTACCTGAAACTATAGCTACGATTGGAGTCTTTTTTCGCATTTAAGCTTATTTGTATGAGCCTGTGAAAATTCTTTTAAAGAAAGCGAATTAAATTAACATTAGTGAAAAAACCGTTTAATTTACGAACGAAATGCGAGCTTTGCGGTATGAACGTAAAACTGTTTTATCTGGGTCTTTGGGCAGCGACATGTGTGAATTTGTGATGTTCGCTCGATGGTCTGAAAATGATTCCATGAAAAACTCCTCTAAAAATGAGAGATGGGAAAGTAAAAGCCGTTTTTCTATAAGGGCTATTGTTTGATTTAAGTTCTTAAATCTTAATCACTTCTCACGAGAGTCATCGATTCAAGCAATTCCAATATAGATTACATCATATCAAATAAATCCGAGGGACCTTGAAGTTCAAGTGAACGAAAATGTGACAAATTTGACAAAATGGCTGCGAATAAATAGATTGAGCCCAAGTATTAAAAAAAACATTATCTAACTAACTAACTAACCATCACGCCGTTTCTCCGCAGGAGTAGGCAGAGAAGACGGACTGCCATATAACTCTGTCTTGGCCCACACTCCTTGTTTCATTCACATTCATACATCGTCTCATACATACTCTCCTGTTATTCTGACTCTTCACATGACCCGATTCAAGTAATTAATTAACTTTGTATTTCTCGGGCGTCCTCGACTTCTTCTTCCATTCACTTTTGCATTATATATTTTTTTCACATTTATTTCTTCGTTCATTCGTTCCACATGCCCAATCCCTCTAAGCGTCCCTTTCTTGATCTT
Source organism: Drusus annulatus (assembly GCA_022651775.1). Classification (NCBI taxonomy): domain Eukaryota; kingdom Metazoa; phylum Arthropoda; class Insecta; order Trichoptera; family Limnephilidae; genus Drusus; species Drusus annulatus. The sequence goes on along the minus strand of JAGWCC010001207.1, from coordinate 84,989 downwards.
ATTCATTACGCTCGCCCATTACCCAACTTTCGGGAAAAAGGAAGACATGTGCAGGAATATCACTCTTGGAAGTAAAAACTTCAAAATATGCAAGTAACGAAATACTTAGGGTTACTCAGAGACTCTAAGCTCTCTCGGAACTTCTATGTTGAACATGTGAAATCCAAAATTTCCCCAATAACCGGTGTAATCTATCGACTACAAGGCTTCCTTTCTACTGCGCCATATAATATGCTATAATCCACTTTCATCCGAGTTATCTATTTAGTATACGGGGCACGATCACTAAGAAACATATATCAGCTATCCAAGTTATCTAAAATAGATCCATAAGGAATATTTACCATTTACCATGTGATACTCATGTCAAAGATATGTACTCAAAGACCAAAATTCTTTCTTATACGATTCCGTCAAAATAAAGCATTACAACTGCCATATTAAAAATAATTCGCTCGTCATTCACCAACATTAATCAAACATTTAAATCTAAAACACAGAACAGCTAAAACACGATCGTAAAATCAAATAAGTACACTTATCGTCACCTACTCACAAAACGTAATTTGGAATTAACTCACAAAATTAACATACAGACATACATTAAAATAATCCAAAGAATCACCTCAGGAACTACCACAAATACAATCAGCACAATGGAGATGACGAAGTTGACCCAAAAGAGCCACCGCAGGAAGGTGAAGTAAGAAGCAACGACCGAACCGAAATGCGATTCAATCTCCTTGATCCTCAATTCCCAGGGGATCATCCAGTTCGAGAGATTGGCTGCTTCTCTTTTCATGCGCTGCAATCTCTGTTATTGCGCAAAAAAACACAGTTTTATAATTTTAGTATTAAAGAGTGATCAGCAATACATATTCGATTAAAGTTTCTTGTCCAAATTATTCTCTATTTTAAAATATCGAATCCATGAACTCATAACACAAATAGCAGTCATGTGACGAATTCTCGTAGAGAATTTTTGATAAAGAATCACCTGATTTATTGGTGCTCATAAACTGTCTATAATTAAAGCTAATTTAAGTTGTGTTTAGAGGTGGATACATCTTACGGATGCATCCATCCAGCGATGAATAGATGTCATGTGATTATGGTTATCATTCGTGTTTTAAATTGAAATGAAGTGTACTTACTCTAGCCAGCAAAATGTTAAATCTTGCCAGTATGTCACGAGTGCACTTGTTTTGAGCAAGCCTTTCTTGCAAAGCTCCTTCATGCCGTTTGATGTAAGCTTTTGCCTGAAATAAATATAAATATTTCCAAGTCTGTTGAAAGTATTTGGGTCATGTCAAGAGTCGGTATAACTAAAGCATATGCACAGAACAAGGAATAAAATATTCAACCTCTTTACCAATCAAACTGGGGGAATGTTAGGTAGTTCTTAAATATTTGATAAACCATTGTTCTACTAGCTCCAGGTGGTTCAAATCGAATGTGATCAATTGAAAGAAGAAAGAGCACAACCCTACTTAATGTTCTTATGAGAAGAGAACTAAGTAGGTTGTAGATGTGTATTGTGTATGGAAAAGTCTCATGTCTAGTATGTTACGTTGGTCTTTGACAGTTATCTTCGTTACCTGGTTGACGAGACGCAGTTTCCCCCGCATGCCCCAGGGTTGCTGCTTCACGGAGCCGAGCACCTCCTTGTGCAAGCGGATGTTCTCGTAGATCTGCTCTTGCGTCACGTCCTGCCCGTCCTCGATGGAGATGGCTGTCCTGTCAAACAATGGAATGTTCTAGAAGAGCTGCGGACTAAGCTACAATGACATGGACATTCAGATAAAATATTTTATCAGCAGAGCTGTTTGAAAAAATCTCTGCTGCCAATCAATGGTTTCCATCATTCTATATATTTATAAGGAATATTATTATTTAGTAACATCTCCCTCTTCATGTAACAACTGTAGTTAGAGGCGCTTACATGAGGAGATAATCTTTTTACCCGGTGAGCGGTGAGCGGGCTGCCTTTTCCTACTGAAGGTTTTTTTTGTATGTATGTTTGAATATAAATGCTTATGGTGAAATTTTGTAGACTATGTTTTTTGTGCTTTCTATTTAAGCCCATTCACCAAGGTTGGGGGGAGTATAAGACGGAATTTGAACGGCGACGAAGGGAGTCGGTGCTAGGAGTCGAGCGACTCAGGTTGAAAATGGAGAATTCGGGTTTGATTCTAATTTGGAGTTTTTTTTGGCTAACTCTATAATATGTTTTCGGAGGAGAGGAGTTGAATCATTCTATAAATAAAATAGGCGTTTTATTTGAAAAAATAAACCTCAACAGTATAAACACACATAGAAAAATGGAAATCGGAGAAATGAGAATCTACAAGAAAAGTAAAAACAGTGGGTTGCATGACATAGATAAGTTTGAAAAGGTAAGTATTAGTTCAATCAATTTTATTAACATTGTAACTTTTAAAATAACCATTTGCATATTTTCTACATCATCACCGGGTTAGTAAATCATATTGTAATTAAAAAAAAACTAAAATAAAAATGTGTAATGAAGTAGTTAATTATTCTAATACGACTGTTATTGATTGTCAGAAGAAAATTGTTTTCTTATCTTAAAATTATCAATAAAAAACAATTCAATTGTAATAAAATACCACTATCTGAGTGAATTTCCAAAACTCTTATTCGGTTATAGAAACGGGTGAAACAAACGAAATAAATAGGGGTAATCAAGTAGTATTCCAGTAAATAAAATAAAAGCGATAAAAATATATTTATTATACATGTTATTAGTTATCACAAATGATATAATAATAATAATATCAGCACCTCCAAAAAATGGCACCCGATCGATCAATTGAATTATAACAGCAAAGCAACATTCTGAAAAACGCTTTAGAATACGCATTGTACAAAGAAACGTATAGTTGTTTTCAGTTACCTATGTGCGACTTAACCGGAGCTCACCCTCCAAATGTTTTTAGTGGAACGTACAAACTAATTTTATAGTTAGTGGTTAAGGTATACTTTCACAACTCCTTTTTTTGTCGATTTTTATGATAGAAAACTGAAATATCTATCTCTAGTATTTTTAATAATAGGTCTGAATCACGAACACACGTTTACTTGAAATGAACACCATTTTAACCAACTAATTAATTTATATTACATTTATCAAATTGGAACACGCAAACACAAAGCTCAGCCAAATGTAGATTAGCTCGATCTTCTGCAGTCATTGACCGACCAATATATTCAGAGGCGTACTAGTACGCAATTTAAGTTCGCATCGCAAGTGACAAAAATCAGTTACCACGGGGACGGCATATTTTATTCACGACTCACGAGAGATGAAACTTACGATTAGAAAATATGTTTAAAAAACCAGAACATTCAAACGTTAGATAATACATGTGTATTGTGTTGTCACATTCGAGTAGGTAGTTAAAGTACTTATTTGAGAATTCAGTACCTATATAGCACCTACGTAAAAGAGGCAAGGGCAACATCGGACAGGTAGTAACAGATATTCTCGCCGTACAAAATGAATCCTTAGAGTAGCACTTCAAGGAAAGGTTTGGTGGGTAGGCAGCAATGATACAAATGAGGTTTTATGAAAATACGAGTACAACATAATACAGGTAAAAAACCATAAATAATATTTTGTAACAGTATAGCAAGGGTTCGAGGTTTTAAAATAGCAAGAAGGTTTTAATTTCAACGTGGTTAAATGCGTTGTGCAATACGCGACCCTTCACATAAAAGTATTGCAAGGAAAAACATATATAAAATATGATAAAAGTGCAATATCAGATACCTACCTAAAAACATTAAAAATACGCCAAAACGGTATTCCATAAAAGCACTTATTTAAAATGTACAATATAACACGTTAAAAATAGAGACAGTATTTCCCTTACATGTTGTTATCTGTTTGTTCGGTAATCCCCGCCGTTGTACTGAAATCACGCCAGTACCGGCTAGCGACTGGCTGGGCAAGGGGTTGGCTATGGGCGGCCACGCGCGGCGCTGACAAACACAAACAGACGAAGACTGTTGAATGCTAATTAATTGAATACTGCAACTACCCCTTTGAATTGCGTAACCACGTTGACCGGTCCGTATCTGCGTGCATTGTCATTGATTGCTTTCTAGATTGAACTTTGCCATTCTTTGTTGTACTACGAGTATATGCTATTTATTCGCTACCGAATGAGGCTTCTTAGAAACTCCTTCAACGATGTTTTTCTAAAACAACTACGAATGCACATATTTTACATTCAATGGCTTGCAAAATCATATCAAATCCATTCGCAAGACTGAAGACCCGTAGAACATTCTTAAAGTTCCACAGCACGGGGGTGTAATTCTAAGGATGTTTAAAAACTAAAATTGAAACAAGTAGAAATCGAAAAATATTAATGAAAAGGGTTAAGTAAAAAACGCATTAAAAAATCTCACAAAGACAAAGCCTGTGCGTGAGTATTCTAGTTTTTTCGTTGCATTTCTATGTTTAATTTGAAATGTTTATAATTTTATTGAAATCGCTTTCAATTTGTGAATTTTATTTGTCTTATATTTATTAACAGGTCAGCTTTAAAAACACCTTTGTGTTTTCTCCCTTCTACAAAAAGAGTCTTTTCGAGACCCACGTTTACTCTATACTTTCCCCAAAAATATCTTTCGCACAAAATCCGCAAACTAAGGAAAACAAAATGTTAGAAAAAAAAAAAATCCCTTTATCAGTTTGAATTTTAAAACAAATAAATTGTTAACAACACGATGTCAAACAACAGAGAAAATCCAAAAGGCTGCGTTGTGTGTCTGACTATGGAAGTAATTACGGGGTCGGATTCAGGTCATAGGAAAGTGGGTGCAGATTACCCGATAAGATTTCATTAAGCTAATGGTCAGCCACGGCGAGCGAAGGAAATGCTGGAATTATTCAGGCGTGTTATAAACTAGTGAATAGATTAGCGGACAAAGCTAACGTGAGATAAGGAACGTAATAAACTTGATTAAAACATATTAAAATGACAGCGGAATAAGGGATTTTATATGCGCGGCTAGGGAGTGGCGGAAACGGCTTTTGATTCTCCCATTATTGCCACATTGTGGCGCAGCGTCAGGTCAGTGGCGGTGGTAATTTACGGCGCTATGGTAAAGTGGCTTGGGAAGCCCTTTGTTGTGCAGTCATTGAAAAACATCATTATACCTGGTGACCCTGGAGTGCTTTTTAGGGGCGATTAAAATACATCACTTTCATTATACACGTTTCGTTAATTGATGATATACAGAAAGTTATAAAAAGAAATGTTTGCGTTTCAAAAAAATAAAACCCATAGAAAATAATAAAATATGGTAGCGTAGAAAAAATTCTAAGAAAAAAAATGGTATTTTTTACTAACTGAAGAATTGAACTATCTTACATAATATGAGGTACTGAAATGAAGTGAATAAAATATGAGTTATGAGTTTATTAATTTACAGCCTTACATACATACATAAAGTATCAAGTGAGTTACGAAAGTGGTTGACTACGAAATCTATTTTATATTAAAAATGTGGTTGGATTTAACATGATACCAAACATTTTGTCAAATCAATAGTGAGATTTCTTCCGAAATATAAATTTTGCAAAAACCAGGTAGATCTTTAAACGTATTTAAAAGTATTAACGTTTTTGAGAATGTTTATTAAAAAATGAAAAAAATATGTATTACAAAAACTGATAAAAAAATAATTTTTGATTATTTTTATTTTTAAATTGTGAATACCATAGTCCCATCTGCTCCCAACCGTCTAGAGCCAGTGGGACCATGACATCCCCAACTGAGGTATGTTGTGAAGTTGGAGGTAGTGGGGAGGGGAAGGAGATGGGAAAGAGGAATGTTGGGAAGTACCTGGCTATTCAGATCTGGAGACCAAACACGGGTAAAGGGATTTCAAGCAACGTTTCGATTTTGAATAATAATCTTTCACAAGGGCGATACTCTATCTATATACTACTCTGGAACGTGCCGAAAATATACTATTTATTATTTCGTATAAAATTTATTTGCGCAAGCCGTGATTTTAGCCCGCGACCTCCGGATTCACATTCCAGCGTCTAAACCACGCGACCACGGAGGCCGACTGATATATACTGTGCTATATGTATGCTAGTACAAATGCTAAAAAAATGTGCCACAAAATCTCGCAGAATGAACCCGTACTTTGGTATTACTCACAACACGTAATCTTTTTTTTAGTCAACGGATAAAAAATCATCGATATAATTATCTTATTAAAACCGCGTTTGCTGTATGTGGAAAACAAAAATCAACCTTTTGTATTGTGAGACGTCCTCGTTCCAAAGCATTCCGAAGTGCGATGCTTAATTCGAAATTACGTGACTCTTTGTATTTTCTTTAATAACTCTTTGTTATGGTTTAATAAGTCTTTTTTGACGGCCCGCGTGGTCCAGTGGTAAGATGCTCGACTACAAATCCAGAGGTCACGGGTTCAAATTCGGCGAGCGTAAATAAATTTAATTTAATTGATATGTGTCATAACGCATTTAATTCATACAAAATAATGTATAATATATTTGCGGCACGTTCCAGAGTGGAGGGCACTCAAAGTATCGCCCTGGTGAAAGACCACCATTCAGAATTGAAACCTAGCTTGAAATGGCTTTAGCCGTGTTTGGTGACCTTGAATAGACAGGCACTTTACAACCTTTCTCTTCCCATCTCCTTTCCCTCCTCACTACCTCCAACTTCACAACATACCCCAGTTGGGGATGTGTCAGTCCCACTGGCTCTAGACGGTTGGGAGCAGTTGGGACTCTTCTGCGGTATTCACTATAAAAAAAAAAAAAGTGAATCGAATGAAATGAAATATACGAGTAAATTATAAAAAAAATGATAAATTTAAATAGGTTAGATCATGTCGTAAAGTAACACAATCCCCCGTGATCTGATGCACAGAAGGTCAAATTGTAGGTCAGGCACGAGGCGCTTTGAATGGAATTGTAATGAAGTCGTATAAATTAATGATTGCTGGTTTGGTCCCGAGCTTTTCCAGAGTATTTTTCACTTAATGGAATGGCGACGTTGGTCTAATGCTAATAGAGGCAACGGCTTGCAATGATAGGGCATCTCCATGGCGCAATCAGTGCTAATACTAAGTTAGGGCGTTAAAAAACTCACAGACATTCGTCTGAAACGGGAATATATATTATTACATATTAGTTACTTGTGCAACGCCGCCGCGTCTATGTTTCAAATGTATTGGCACATACTAGCATACATAATAATAATATCCGCCTGAAGAGACCTGAATTTTAAGTTTGAATAAGAATATTCTTCCCATTGCCTTTAATATATTTAGTGTGAGAATAATTTACATAATGCGGCGTTTAAAGTGGACTTTCTGTAAATATTACGCTATAACAGAATTCACTGCATCCGGAAGAGAGCATTGCAATGTTTTTCACTTCGCTTAACTTCAGATAAAGAAACAAATAAAGAAAATAAAATGTTTTCAGAGAAAACTCAGCATCATCAATTGGTTAGAATTTTCCAACATAATTTAATCATGCAGTTAACAGTACAATGGAAAATAACCGTACAAACAACTTAAAGGAGAGGTACAATTAATATATTTAATTAAGTGATGGTTTCCTCTTCAAGATAAAAATGTAGTTCTATCTCTGTAAACAATAATTTTTTAACCTAGTGTACGTATTAACATTAATCATATATGTACCTACGTGTAGTTGATCGATTCCAAACTTTATTACAATTAACATACTTTTTCGCGCAGTTAGGGCATCGCTGATGATATTGCAAAAAATCTTAGTTGATTGGTTCGCTAGTCTTCTCTAAATGTAAGTTTGTAAAACATGTATTTACAAGGCGCTTCAGTATGATAAAAAAAAAACAGGTAGTAAAATATACATATTATTATGTTATTACGCATAACTGATCAGTAATAAAGAAAAGTAATTAATTTGATGTAAATATATAAGAAAAATAAAAATAAAATCATAAGTTTTTAGAGTTTAACAGTCCATTGTGATCTTAATTACAGAGACAACATTAATAATAAACAACAATATGAATTAGGAAAGCATGCAGATAAAAATAATATTTGGGTGTGATCAAGACTTGAACTGGGAATTTCCCGCTCGCCGAGCAGGTGCATTGTCAATTGTTCCACCGAACCCAGTTTCCATACAAAGTTGTGTGGCCTTATATCCTTCTGCCCACCCTTGTGATATTTAACTACTTATTTAGTTAAATAATTATTTTTGAATTGTTGTAAAAATACTAACATCGCAGATTTTTTTTTATCAAAAACCGTTTTTATCCCTAAATAATATTTTATTAATTATTAATTATTAAAATTTTATTTAGTGATAAAAAATGGTTTAAAAAAATCTGCGTTGTAAGTATTTTTACACTTCAAAATAATTATTTAACTAAATAAGTAGTTAAATATCACAAGGGTGGGCAGAAGGATATACTGCAACACAAATTTGTCTTGGCACATACTCCTTGATTGATATTCATACCATATCAATAAGTTCTCTTGCGGAACAATATCGGCACTGAGCTAAACCGGACGTTGGTGTGAATCAGCGTTAAAGCTTCAATAGGTGAATTTGATTAAAATATATATGTAAATATATTCACATTGAAAATGATTAATATAATAAAAAAATATAGTAATGTATTAGGAAGGTATGAAAGGTTCGCCCTCACTCTCCAGAGCTGGTGGTGTAAGCCGAAGAGCGGCGGCGCGCCCCCGGGGGCCCCGCGTCCGGGCTGAACGGCGACGAGGCGCGACGGCCGCGGCCCGCGCCCCGCCGCGAGCGCCGCGTGCTCACCCGCCGCTGCATGATGGCGGACACGGAGGCCGAGTAGTCTTCCTCCTCGGAGGCCTCGCCGTCTGAAACAATACTTTCTTTTAGCAAATGCGTATTTATTTATTGATTTATTTTGCATGCAAGGATGCAAGGCTGATGTAAGCGCATTGAATAGGATCAAAAAAGGGACGCTTAAATGGTTTGGGCATGTAGAGCGAATGAACGGAGAAAAGAGTGTGAAAATAATATATGATGCGAAGTAAATGAAAGAAGAATTCGAGGACGCCCGAGAAAGACATGGCACGATCAAGTGAATCAAATACTTGAATCAGAAGATCATCAGAATAACAGAAGAGTATGTTTGAGACGATGTATGAATGCGAATGTAGCAAGGAGTGTGTGCTAAGATAGAGTTGTATGGCGGTCTGTCTTCTCTGCCTACCCCTTCGAAGAAATGGCTTGATGGTTAGTTTGTTAGTTAATTTTTTGTTTTATTTTGTTTATTAACGGACTAATGGGAAAATTACAACACAAGTAACATGACCTTAGAAGAATAATGTAAAGTATAAGCAAAGGATAGTATATGAATCAAGCAAAGGCAAAGTATACATAATGAAGTACAGGTAAAAGTGGCAAATCAAGTCAAAACCTGGTCATAACAGGTGTCATAACAATTACAATATCTATTTAGAACCTAGTTTAATGACAGATCATGTGGGCTTACAAAAAAAAATGAAGTTTTTGACTTTAGTTGACCTGTCTACACATTCGGAACAATAGAGAATAGTAAACATAATTAGTGGAGTGCTGATTGAAGAAGAGCAGTTCATTATTTCTTAGTCTAAGGGAGGTGATATTTATATTGAATTCGTTCCTACGGTCTTCTAAGGGAAAAATATTTAGAGTAAGTTCAATTTCATCATATGAGTATGTGCCTCTTTCAAGTCCTAACCTCCAAGCAACACCCTTTAACCTTTGGAATGCCGGATTCCCGTGAGGTACAATTTACGTCGTACCTTGCTGACGTATTTGGTAAACGTAGTTTTTCCTGGAATAGCTTTTAATATTCGGAGAATTGGTGTTTTTCTCTTTCATGTCATTAAAAAAGTTTGATTAAGAACTGTGAACATTTTGCTGTCACTTTACTATATTTCCGTGTGACTGAATAAATTTTCTTTGAAATAAAATAAAAATTGCATGGGGTTTTCTTATAATTGAAAATAGTAATGTCACTTTGAAAGTCGAAAAAAAGAGTTTTTTACTTTCTTTGGTACACAGATTTTGCATGAAATTATTTTATATTCAGTCGGTTCTTGTTAAAATTTTTCACCACTGTCTTTCTAAAGTATTATAGACTATCGTGAATTGATTTATATTTTTTACTGTGCTAGATTTCCATTCCCAGTATGGGTACGTATTTTAGATGATTATGGAAAACACCGTATCAAAATAATCTAAGAAAATACATAGTCAAACCAATCACAATGCATTGTGTCATCATGAAAATCGATAAATAATAAGGTACTTAGGTCGCTATTACTTGAGTGAGATCGATCGTAATTGCGAATGTTGTTTTAGAGTTTACAAGTAATATTTGAATTAATATTTTAGTTCTGCTTATAATTATAAATACCGTTTTGCAGACTTAGGTTTTAATATTTTGCTGGCGTAATAATAACTGAATATTCATTTTCCTACTAATTTACATTTACAGTGACGCTTTCTTCTTCCGGAAACTAATTTATTCAGAATTTTATGAAATACTCAACGTGATTTTTTACGTTTAATTAATTTTTACAACTTACAGACAGAAATATCCAGAATGCGAGAAAAAATAAGTTTTAATCTTCTGTAACTAACTGATGCTTCACAGGAGAATAATATTGGAACAACCATTTATACTTAGGCGTGTTAACACCTTATGGAGTGTTTGGCATTTTGGTTTTTCTCCTATTTAAATGTTTGGATTATGCATTTCTAAGCCAGCATTTAATTAGGTAGCCACCTCTAGACTAGAGCTCCAAACAACTAGATAATTCTGCTGCTCTATGTGAAAGAGCGGGTCTCTTGTCTAACATTTGGTAGATCTAATGCTAAAGCAAAGCGAAATTATGATAAACCTAATTCGGTGGGAAAATATCCGTTCATAAGAGGGTCATTTTTAAACAATTCCTCATATTAAATGATACGTACGTGGAACTAGCTACCGACATTCGCCTTACCTACCTCATTTGACAAGGGCCTTTTCATGACACACATACAAACATCTCTACTTACATTCCTTTCTGTAGTCCGCCTCACAACATCGCCCAACAGGTTGGCGATACAGTTACAGGTCAGATAGGGGAGCTATTATGAGGTGCAATGTCATAAAAAAACTCTCAACCCTCATTTTCGGTGAAAATGCTTCATGGTAAAATATACACAAATATGTCACGTCGAAATCAAAGTATAGGTGTGGAAAAAAGAGATGTAATCAAAAGGGTGTAAATAAATTGCATCGTGTGGATTAGCCTTTTTCCAATACTGTTGAACATATGATTTCAGCATTAAATACTCTGTATATAAAAAAAAAAACTAAGCACTCTCTAATCTGTATGACGCAAATGAATTCTCGAAATTGAAAATATGTCATCATAGTATAGCAGGTAAGTGCTGTGATTGTAAAAATTATAATCTCCATTTCCAGAGAGGTTAATCTAAGTTACCTAATTGGTAATACCTAAAAATATCACTTAAAGCTGGTGGTATTCCATTTAAATTTTTTTAACTTTTTTTTTGATTTATTTGATTTATTTTGTTACATACATTTAAAAATTACAGAAATAATAAAATAATGTAGACATAACAAAAAAATCCCACATAGGCAAAAGCCAGTGCGTGGGTATACTAATTCAAATCATAGTTATAGCTCTCTATAGTTACATTTTACAGTATAAGGTACATTTCAAATTAGAAACAAAAAAAAAAAAAAATAATAATTAAAAAAAAAAAAATATATATATATATATGTTATTGTTATTTTTATTTTTTCTTTTTTTTTTTTTTTAAATTCAAAATCACAACAGATAAGTTAGTTGATTTTTTAGAATTTAGCACTTATAGTGTGAAGAGGCTGGTATCTTTTGCTTTTATCCAGTTTTTTTATTACATTTTTGTATGTATTTAAGGAAGTTGTATTTGAACACTTAAAATGTAATGAAAGTGAATTATACATTTTGGGGCAATGAAGTATGCATGTCTCTGCGCAAGTCTAGTTTGCAGAGAGGTACCTCCAGTACATTATTTATTCTGTTGCTGTAACGATTTTCATTTTTTGCAAATAGTTTACTATGAAAATATGTACTTTAGGCACTGTATACAATAATTTTTTCTTATATCTAAGAGATCAGCTTCTTGAATAATTGTATGGAGGGGTATGTAATGTTTTTTATGCAACATTATTTTTATTATTAATTTTTGAGATATTTCTAATGGCTTATGAGTATTATAAATACCCCCAACCGATTATTCCATAAGATACTGATGACTGAACCAATGCATGGTACACCAATTTCATTATTTTTATGTCAACTATGTTATTTAATCGTTTAAAATGTAAGTTAAATATCTTAGTTTATTTACAAGCTTTTCTACATGATTCGTCCATTTGAGTTGGCTATCTATTGTAATTCCTAAATATTTGACTGTATTTCCCGATTTCATTTCTACACAATTAGAGCATAAAATAGGGTTGCAGTTATTGTTATGGAACCTTATATTTAGGTTAGTTAGAGGTGCAGCCTTTTTGGTATTATAGAATGGAATATAAATAGTTTTTTCACAGTTCAGAGTTAAAAGGTTTTGGTTGAGCCATTCTTTGACAATGGAGGTGCATTTATTAGCATTTTCAGTGACTTCGTTCCAGGATTTACCATGTACTGTGATTGCAGTATCGTCAGCATATGAGAATAGTTTTCCCGAAATGTTAATATTACAAAGATCATTTATATAAATTAGGAACAATAACGGGCCGATAACTGTTCCTTGTGGAACCCCATGTCTAACACACTTTGGTTTACTAATATGAGCACCAATTTTTGTGCATTGATGGCGATAAGATAAATAATTTTTCAAAAGGGAGAGACAGTTATTTTTAATTCCTAAATTATTAATTTTTCCAATCAGTATATTATGATTGACGGTATCGAATGCCTTTTTCAAGTCTAAGAAAATTGTTAGGCTTTTCATATTTGAGTCAAGATTACTGTATATATTTTTCGTTAGATTAAATAAAGCATCATCTGTACCAAGACCTGATCTAAAACCAAATTAAAAGAAAAGATAATATATGTACTGAGTTGTTTCTCAGTGACGTTTTGTCATATACTGTTTGTCGAACAGATGTATTCAAAAGTTGAAACAATATACCATACATGATTTTCACTAATGATGTAGGTATTTGATAAGAAAACTTCACAATATTTTGAAATCGTTGAGTTGGTAAACTTGAATAACGCACCCCTCCTGCAAACGGGAGATTCCGAAATCAGTTCTCGGTCGCACCCTAACCTTTTTTTTCTGTATGATTGTCTAATTCAAATAAATCAAATTAATATATGTATATTTTTATCATATCAGAGACTGACGAAAAAAATACGGAATTTCATTTGATTACCCGTCTGACGTCCGACAGCGTTTTCCCCTTCTAGAAGTAATGAGCTCAAAGCTCAGTGAGGCAGTGCCGGAGCCCGGGTGTTGGTGTAGGTACGAGTAGGTAATTAGCGTCGGGGGGAAAAGTTCAAGGTTAGGCTAAGTCAGGTTTCAACGAGATTGCAACAAACAATAATCAAATATTCCCCAAACAAGTCGGCTTACATTTACAACACGTAATATTTACTCAATAAAAATGCGTTTAGGAAATGTTAGCTGGAAAGCCATTTTGTGATTTTCATTTTATGCCTTAGAGGTGAAACGGGAAGATACGATAAATCGTGTAATTTTGTGTGATGATATGAATTAATCATTTCAAAAATACATTTTAATTTATTACCCAGTGAAGAATAATTTTACCTAGCTCTTGCTTTATTGATTATTCGAAAAAATACATATGTTTTGATATCATTTGTCTTTTTTCTATTTAAATACATATCTTTTGAACTAATCGATGCGTTGCACTAAGCAATGTTTGGTTTTGAGAATTACTGATTTTGTTCTGCAGAAGCTAAAATAACTAATTTAACAATAAACTGCAGCGGCTTAAAAAGATTTAATATAATTCCAAAAATGACCTAGTCTTTTTTTAAAGAGAAAGATAAACAGAGTTACAAATTACCTAAAAATATTTGAAAAACTCCTACTGCCATCATAATCAAAATAAATTTATTAAAACGCTTAGGTCGATGAAATATTTTTGACTAAACTTTATTTATGAAATTGTCAATGGTATTATAGACAGCCCTGATTTACTGAATCTTTTTTCCATTCACAAACTAACGAGAACTACCCAATTCAAAATTCTATTTAGCTGTAACTTACAAATATTCATTTAATTTAATGTAATCAAACACTATTTTTTACTAATTTACAAAGATTATTTATTATGTTTGCGCAAATATATATTTTTTTCACTGTTAAATATAAATCTTTATATGTAAAAGCCCATCAGGCATATACCATAAAATACATAATTCAAAATTTTGTCAAAGATATTATAGATAGTTTTGATTTACTTAATCTTATTGCCTTTCATATATCAAAGAGTACTACTCGATTCGATTGAATCCTTTAGATAATCGCTTGTACCTATAGGTACCAACCTTATGCAGTGGAGTGTATGTAGTTGGTCATATAGATGCAGAGGTGGTTGATGCATTTAACTACCCGGAATGTAAATACAAGAAGGCTATAGTATCACATCTCTTCAATCAGTATTAAGTATCAGCACTAAAGAGTGACGCTAAATGTTACTTTGTAGCATTCTAATGCAAACAATACTACAAATGATCTGCAAATTTATAAATTTTCTATGGGTAGTTAGAAAAATGTCTGAGGTTTCCAGTGAATATAATTATTTGAAAATAATCCTTTAAATTCTGTGAAAAAATATTACAACATATCAGTAAATGGTGCAGTTTGAATACCAGCAAAGGCATTTTCGAACATTTTTTTAAACCTAAAATTTCAGTATGCATTTCATAACGAATTTAAAAGATTACTGTTTAACCCGTAAGCTGCTCAAATAATGCTGTCATACTGCCGCCGCTGTGCTGGATTTATTTACAGAACAATATTTCTATCAAAAATACGTATTTTTACATCCTTTTTTTCGATGAAACTCCCGTAAGTCGTCTGATTATCGATTATTAATGTTGCTGAGACACAATTCACTTCACATTTTAAAGTTTTTATAGTGTAGCCGAGCGTCTACAAGAAACGACAATGCATGCGATCCGCAGCTTACGGGTTAAGAACTGTATTCACTAGAAACCTTAGATATTTTTCTAACTACCCGTATAGAATTAATAAATAAGTAATTTACAGTTTTGTTTGTACTAGAAATCCAAAAAGTGTGTATTTTTGGGTGCTGATCCTTAATGTAACCTATTCATACAAATATTTACGTTTAAAACTCCATTCCAAACTCATTCTTACTGTTTGAATGAGCAAATTAATTACACTTGTAGCGCTAGAATATTTATCTTAAAATAAAACGTCATATGGGCGTATACAAACAAATACTAAGCGGAAATTGTTGGTTGTGAAATGATGAAGGACTTAGTTAGCAGAAAAATTAAATTCATAATGCTTTAGCGGCAATACGACGCTAGGCTTTATTTTGAAATATTTAATTTATCTACAGAAAAACTAAGTGTTCATTCGTTTCTTTATATTTTCTTAATACAATATAGTGGGGTGATTGTTTCAGTAAAATGGTCTTATTAGATAGTTTCTACCCAGCGGTAAAAATATTGGCCGTATCAAAATACTGAACAGACATTGGTATCACCAGATCTGAATATCTACTTTTCAAAGGCGCGTCTTCGTCAACATTAATTGTGTGTATTAAGCCGTGACGCCATTAGAAGCATCGCCGTTAATATTGGGGATGTGAGAGTTTTACATTTTATTTTTCAACTTTATTAGGGTAAAAAAGGGGGGTGTTAAATTACCTAGAATCTGTTCTCCGTCTTATACATGGTGATGTAGAAAGAATGATAGGGTTCCGAAATCAATGGACTTAAATGGCACCTTGTCGATGTCCAAATTATAAATAATTTAGTCAAATTAAAAGATTCTTGTAACAGAGATTATAAAATGTCACACAAGACGACTTCCGCTATCCTCGACCACAAATTCGGAAAAGCGAGTTCGAAACCAGACGTGTGTAAATTAATTTAATTTATGGGATATTTCACATTTAGTTAATAAAAATAATATTTGTATTTTCGTAGAAACCAATCACTTCATTTTTTCACATATATAATGAAAACGAAATTATAACTTTTTGTAAAACCACAGATTTTATCCAAAGTTATTATTTCATTTTCATTAAATAATATTTAATTTACTTACGGCACCTTACAGAGTGGTAGATAGTCTCTGTATCGCCCAAGTGGAAGACCGCTAGTCAGAATCGAAACGTTGCTTGAAATAGTTTTAACCTTGTTTAGAGACCAGATCTGAATAACCAGGTACTTTCCC
This sequence comes from Drusus annulatus, assembly GCA_022651775.1. Taxonomy (NCBI): domain Eukaryota; kingdom Metazoa; phylum Arthropoda; class Insecta; order Trichoptera; family Limnephilidae; genus Drusus; species Drusus annulatus. The sequence continues at coordinate 68,476 of JAGWCC010001207.1, read as the reverse complement.
ACCTTCTCTCAATTTTCTATCCCTCTCATTGTTTTATGCATCACAATAAACCCCGAACGAAATGCAATAGTTCCACTGGCTCTCAGAAGATAGGACTATCGAGCGGTATTTACATAGATTTTTTGTTGTTGTGGGAATTGATGTAAAAAATTAAAGCGTAAGCATAATTTTGCCTTTATAATATTAGAATTCAGACTTCACTATAAAACCCTTTTTTGAGATATGCACAGATATAAAGATTTACAGACAAGCACCAATTGTGACACCTGGAGAAATAAAATAAAATCATCCCCGAAAAGAGTAAGTTTCTTAAACAATTCATGTAATGTGTATTATGTTTTGAAAAATATTATTTTTGTATAAAAAGTAAGTACCTACAAAAAAATATATTAATTCAATGTATCTTTGAAGTAGAACAAGGTGCCATTGAGAGACAAACAATTATAGAGTAAACTTATTTAAAGATAAAGTGCATGGTACTATGGTTTTTCGAACACACTTTTCCAAAAGGCCTTTTTACTAACCGTAACTTCAAGGAACCATCATATATACAAGAAAATATCAAGAGTTTTTTCGAAATTGTAAATTAAGGAATATACCTGCATTTTATCATTGAGACCATTTTTCTACTGCGATTTGTATTATTGTCTGTTTAAATTTTATTGGCAACCATTTATTTATTAATTAATTAAATCGACGTCATTTTATTGGATTTCAGAGTTATGCAAATCCCTAACCGATGAATCCATATAGCGTTGCTTTAAGTACTCTATTACTGGGGAAAATTGTTAAAACAAAATAATTTATCAATAAGGGAATGTTATTACCTGGGAATCGAACCTCCATCTTGGTAGCGGGCGGTTGCGGTGAGGCGGGGCCGAAGCCTTCATTCAAATCCTGTACATGGACACACATATGTATGAAATGGATACCCAAATTATGTCGATTGTCGCTGAGGCAATAACACCTTCAATATAACAACATTAAAATATAAGATGAGAGAGAAACAATCTGATGGATTTTGTTAGGAATGCCATACCCCATATTTTAAAAATAATTTTAAGAATCTATATGGTCCAATAGATTTTTTTAAAGACATATTTTTGTAAAATTGCTATATGGTGGAATCGGCTCAGTCGTGTTATATTAGTCTGCGCAAAGGTCCTTGGGCTCTTAGAACTTTAAAAAATAAGGTCAAAAAGACATTTTTTTTTGCCAAAAAAATATTTTCTAATCTTATATAGCATGATATTGTGGAAAAACCTATATTAAAATAAATTATTTGAAGGATTTCTTTGAAAAACGAAACTTTGGAAACTTCTTTTATTATTAGCGGAAACTAACTTGTGAATGCAACATACTTATAGTTTTATTAATCAAATTATGTATTAAACTGTGTGTTTTCTTAAATAAAATAAAATAAATAAAACTACTTATCTATAGTTTTTGTGTTTAATTTGTAGAACTTAATTTTTTTTTTACGATTCAATTGTATTAATTTTAATATTATTATTATAATAATTAAGAAATGTTCCCAACAAATAGATTAACACAATTCATTTCATAAACGGGGAGAAAAACTTATGGCAAATCTCTATTTATTAATCAATTAAGAAAATCCTGCCTTTAAAGCAATAGTTTATAATCACTAAATGGGGAAAACAGATTTCAGAAATAAATTCAAGATAATTTGGTTTTTACCGAAAATAGTAATTAAACAGGTAACCAAAATCATATTCACAAATATTTTTAATGTAGCCTAATCACAGTGTGATAGTGGCTTTAAACGCCGAAACAGCTGTCACTAAAAAAAAAAAAAAAAACAAAAAACTGGCAGTTGGAAACTACCATCACTTCTAATCCATATACGGAGATTGTCGAAAATCATCATTGTTTCACTAAGCATTGATTGAGATTTTAATATTTTATAGAATGTTTTTGGTACTGGATTATCTTTGGTGGTGTAGACACCGAGTATTTCACATAATAGGGTTTTCTGTTGAAGGTTACACCAACAGGGAACGGTTAAGAAAGAGTGATGCACACATGTAGAATATGTATAATCGACAATATTCATTTGTAATCTTTACTTTTAGCTCTGGTGACAAGACGTTACACATTTTTCTGCATGGTCTACACAATTGTTATAAACACGCAATGTCGTTTCAATCAAGAAATCTCAGGTTTTGAAATATAAATCGATATGTCAATAATAAAACAACATTCCCATATTGCTTGTTTCGTAACTTTCAATTGTTCAATAAAAAAAAACAGGTTTCAATAAAAATGTTTGAAACTCTGGCAACATTGAGTAGTATGAGTCAATAAACGCAGATGTTCAGTAGAGCCAAAACCAAATTTCGGTTTTTTTTTGTGTGTAATTATACCATATATCACATATCCCGTTTCATTAAAGAAAAGCAAATGATTTTATTTTCTGACTAATCCTATATTTTCCTTGCTAGATATGTATCTAAGGAACAATTCGGCACAATTAACTCAAAATTAGATTTTTTGACTCATTCCGTTCTTCCTTTCGCACACAGAAATAACGAAAGGCGTAATACAAAATCATGTTTTAATAAAAAAAACGTGACATCCTAGATAAACCCACTCAGACAATTTTTTCAATAGGACAAGAACGAAGAAAGAAGAATTAAGAGAAAATGATTGTCACCTTGATAAACGTTTTCTCTTAAACCTCCTACAAATCCTAATAATCTTAACCTTGCAAAAAACTAACGAAATGTAATTATTAAAATATTAAATAAATCAGAATTTAGTCTGCAAGATTTTGTTTGAAATTGGTTTGCATTTAAAAAAATCAAAAGTTATGCTTATCGATCAGTCCTGAAAACTGTTAAGCTGAGTTATTCATTAAAAATAAGTCTGCGTTTAGAAATGCTGAATGGAAAAAGTTCTTGATAAACCTTGTTTACCAAGACCGGGTTTACAACACTGCCAGGACGACAATGCTAAATGAACACAGGGCGAAATAAGAATTAACATACTCGTGCAAAGAAGGAGCACTCTAGGAAATTAATATGGGATTGCTACACCAAAGAGTTTAACAATATGCAATGCATCGAGTCTGCAGAGAACATCCAACCGGTGGAGTGATAAACTAACCAAGAAACTTTGCACGCTACGAAACTTGCTAAAACTTTCCAATATGCCTTTTCAATAATATTTTGAAGCGTTTTCAAAGCAAAGACACAGTAAAATTGATGGCCGAAAGGCAGATACAAATCGATTGAAATTAAATCGATAATAGGCTACAAATTACAAATGAATTGAAAAATGCTGATAAAAATGGTTGCAATTTCATCAAATGTAGTCATAAAAACTAAACATAAAAAGCTCAAAAGCGCGTTACCCGAATTGAGTTATTGGTATACACTATTCCTTATAAAACTTGTACAATACTACCTCGAAAACTAGTTAACAGTAGAAAGTGAAAGAGTTTTGCCATAAGCTTTTGAAGGGTCGATTGTTGGAATAGAAAACGTGATTCATAAAACAAAAACATAATTTTGAGTGAGTAGATTTAATTTTATTTCCGAGTTCTGTTTATTTATATAAGTAGTACAGTATCAATAGAGAAAAAAGTACAAAATTTATAGTACTGCTTTTTTAATGAATTTGAGATAAATCCGTTTATACCTACGTTCGTCCAAGATCACCAAGACACTCGTTTTTATTAACCAATTTGAAAAATCACAATTATCCAACACACGTCGCACAATCAAGCAGAGATCTACGAGCGTTGCTCAGTAGGAGAACCACCACTCGGCCACTTTGCGGCGACACCTGTAGCCAGTGTCGAGCCGCCAGTCCACTGATAGCGAATGTGGAGCGCGCCAGTTGGCGATAACCAAACACTTGAATAATGTCTTCTTTCCGTGCCCGAGGAATATTTGTCTTATTGATCAGAATGCTCACGCCATGCGCTATCCGCTATCTTCACCGCTCTTACAGCCTTTGTTCTAAGACACTCACTGGATTAACAGAGGCGTGGCGTGCACGCTTGCTCTCTTTTCTACTTCTGTTTTCAGAATTATGATGAATTCCTGATACGTATTAAAAAACAATTCAAATATGATTTGTAAATCGCTTAGGGTGTGCACTTCTTTAAAGATGCTCGATTCTGTTCGTTTTAGTTGATATATCTTTTGGTTCTACATCCCACATTTGTTGCCGACCTGCACATAAACATTCTTAAATAATTAACTTTAGAGAAACTTTTAGTATCTTTTTGGTGTGTTTCGAGAGCAATTAGAAATAAAGAAGAACATTTTAATGTAAAAAAAAACTGTTAGCTAATTATTTTGTATGGCAAAAGAGTTTAACATTGGTTAGATGTTTAACATAATGTTCCAAGAGCAAAGTGAGAAGATTTTACCCTAGAAAAACTCACAGCAAAAAGATCGACATTTCTAAATAAATGTTAATTTGATTTAAAAAATTATACCCTCAGAATGAAAGTGAATTCAACGGTATTCATTTAAAAGATGGGTGTCTCGCCACCCCTGCAGCCACACGTTGCGGCGAAGCACGTTGAAATAGGTTTGTCTCCCGCTAATGGGCACGCCAGCGCCTCAATTAACCCATCCGCCAATAAAGCGGAATGATGAAACGAATCGGAGTTGCCGACATTAATTATAAGATTATTGGGTTCAGCACAGATGGCTAACGCGCGTGGATACCACTACTGACAGTGGTCGATATTAGTTTGCGTGGGTGCCCATGGCATCTACTAATTGGTCGGTGCATAAATTCTTGGCGTTTTTGGTTTCCAAACCACTGGTGACAAACACTATAGGGTTTGGATTATGTTCGATATGAACTATGACCCCATCGGACTCTGAGTCCGTTGACGTGTTGTGCTGGACACACAGTAGTTACTTATCAATTTCGGGGTGTAATTTATATTAATCCAGCACTCTGACAATACAATACCATAAAATTTATTTCCTAGCTCGGTCAGGAGTACAATTAAGTGGTCAAAGTTTTTGTAAACACTTCGAGTGTTCATGGCAAATGATTTTAATGCTTGCTAATTTTTTTCAAAATATGCGTTTGTGTTATTTGTTGTTTGTACCGAATATTGAATAAATTTTCAATTGAGTTATTAGAGTCCATTATAGATTTTTGTATATGGTGGATGGTTGGATTCAGCGAAAACATTGAATATACTGATTTGTAACATCAATGCAATACTGTAGACATAAAATTTAACAGAAATTTTCTACAACTGTAAGGTTTTCTAACAATATTAAATAAAAATTGAATAAGTATATTACAAACATTAGTTCCACGCTTATTGGTGAGAGTTGTTAGTGAGAAATTTAATTTACCCTTAGTCAAATTTTAAGGAAATCAGATTTATTCGTAATTTTTCCGGATAAAAACACGGCCTCATCTTTCTCCGTGGAGTCACCTGGTCAGATATGTTTATCGGTGTTGATTGTCCCATCCTTCTTTCTGGTAATCCCAAGGTTGATGTATTAATGTAATGATTCGCCCTTTGCTTTAATACATTAATTTAGTTTTATAAGCAAGAGGTGCGTCTTGAGTTTGCTTTCTAAAGAAACTATTATCTATTATTATCTCAAAGCTTTTTGTTGATATCTTCAAATCGGAGTATCCCCTCTATCCTTGATACGGCAGTTACGTTCTCTGGTTGGATTACTGACTTAACAAGATTGCTAGATATATTTAAACAAATTAAGATAAAGTATCAATTGGGAGTTTCGGGCAGGTTGCGTATCTCTAAGCTATTTATTTAGATTCTCGTATTCTTGAGAATCTATTTTAGATTCAAGATAATCCAGAGTTTTTTCAGGAAATACACATTGGAAGTACATCTCGAAGAGACATCAAGTGTCTTCTTCGAGATGTACTAAGCTCACATCGTCTCATTTAGTATAGGAACGACAAGGATTCAATTACAGATTTATTCAGAATTGATATTTTGTCATACCTGGATTTATTTTCTATCTGCGTTTTTTTCATCAATTTTTTGGAATATTTATTTTTTAATAGATTCAAGTTTTTTTGCCATAGCTTCCATCATTTTGTTTAAGTTTTTTTTCCTCGATAACAGGCACTCTGCTTCTTGTGTTTGACATGTTCAACAAAGTTAGCCAAAATAGAAACCGAAATAACACAAAATGACGACACTTTTGACCAATGACAGAACAGTTTTAATTCTTAGGCTTGAAGTTGAGTTACAATGAGAGACTTGATTTATCGACAAGTTTGGGATTCCACTTCACGCGCACTTATTTGAAGTAATCTAGTTTATCAGACATAACATTTAATTCCTTCAGATTTATAATACTTTCAACTGTTATTGGGTATTTAGCGCTAACTTTTATTGATTTTAAATTGGAGCCTTTCGAACGGTTTTGACACTTTTTGTTGACATATGATGACTGTCCGGAGCCAGAAAACTATGACGTCCCCAATTGGAGTATGTTGAGAAACTGAAGGAAGTGGGAACAGGAAGGAAATGACAAGTGTCTGGTTATTCAGATGTGGTCATCAAACACAGCTAAAGCCACTTCAAGCAACCTTCGGATTCTGAATGGTGATTTGAACTCACGACCTCTGGATTCGTAGTCGAGAAACATGTTAGCCGGCTTAAACACCATGCCTATTTTATTAAGACTCGCAATAATTTAATGCTGCGGAGTTTTGTGGTTAGGGGTTTGACCACTGTTTGATTTGATTGAAATTATTGCATTTGCTGTGAGTTGATTTTAATGCGTCGTGATTTCCAATTATTAGTTGGGTTATATCTAATAATCGCTTTCTATGGTATGTGTAGGATTGCACTGACGTCTAATATTCGGGAAAAATAAATTATTATTATTTTGAAGTTTTGCTTTCCTTTTCCGAGTAGTTCGGTACATTTTAAGGTTTCGAACTCAAACTCGAGCTGAAAATATGTTTAAAAAAATGATAATATTACTTAAATACTAAACGTTTGTATTTATACATAGTTCAAGACTAGCGGACTCCCTGGTACGAGACACGGCGGTAGAATCGAAGGGTGCGCCGGGCCTAGAGACAAATTACTCTGCCCGGGTAGTAGACAAATGTAGGGAATGACAATCATACATATGGTGGTGGCGAGTGGAGTTGTTGATTACATTTATTCACAGAGGTGAACTGGACACAGGTATGTTTTAGGTATTTAAAATGTGTTCTTTCAGTTACGTTTTGAGGTTTTCATATATTTTAATCTAAGTGTATACCTTTCTAGATATTATGAGGAAATTGCGTAACCGTTCTTAATAACTATGTTTCCACTGCACAAATGTATCCATAAAGTGTAACCATAGTTAAAAATCTGGGCTGCTATAAAAATAACTTTTTTATTTGATGTACATTTGAATACATGTAGTAAATTTTATTTTCCTCTAATCAATATTTAAATATATTCGCCTCTTCTTGTTGAAAATCATTAAAATACAATACTTTGCGTATACCAGATCCATAACACATTTTCTGTAAATATTTCTAATCTAAAACCCTTTCTAACCTCAATATTTTGCTTAGCATTTTCCTTTATAAACCGTCTTTCCCCCAATAGATTAACAGGTATAATGTTAAAATCACCTATTTCATAAGCCTCTTTTTAAAATGAAAAACTTAAAAATATCACTTTAAAGATTTACTTATTGTTTTCATGTACATACGAGTACAATAATAATAAACTAAAAAAATACGCCTGGGAATATGTTTAAGCCCAATGGTCCTGAAACTGAATAAAATCTTTGAAAAAAAGTGATAGTCTTTGTAGTACTATTGTTTAGGCATTTTACTTTGAGTGACAAAAAGTGCCCTACATAAGTGTACGAAAAATGGATAAAATATGTATTTAAAAATTAAAAATACTTTATTTTATTTGACAAATGGATCGTGTCTTAAATGTCTTGCTAAAAAGGGAAAAGCAAGTATATAGTCAACATTCATCAAAAAATACCCAATAGACATTTTGCTGTCAAAATAGTACATGATGGAATTCTAATTGATTGTTGACAGTTGATGCAGGTAGATGCAAAAGAAAATTACCGATGTGCTAAACTGACTGGATCTTATTAACGTCCAGAGTTTAGTCAGTGCTTGGTTTAAAAAAGCATTTAACACACTGAAGAATTAGAAGTGTCGTGTTAACCACTTATACCGAACATAATTTTATTTTGTGCAATAGAGCAATTGATCAAAAATATAACATACGTTTGGTTTAAATAAATAAATATTATTTAATAGAGTGGACTATTTCAACCTCGACAAAGGAGTATGAATATCGTGGGGTCTTTCTCCGTTACTAAACTGAACTAATTTGATTAATCAATCCGAAAAAATGGAGTTTTGATTTGGAAGTTCGAAAGGATTTCAATTTCGAATGAAGTATTTTTTTTAATCGTGACATATGTATGTTCGCACATTTAAGTCGCCATTAATGATTTTCAAAACACTTTTAATAAACATTATAAAACTCTCGCGGAGGGCGCTGGGAGTTATTTTAACTAATTAGTACAAATCAATGGCGATAATAAAAAAATATTGTGAATGTAAAATTCGGATAATTTACGTTTGGGTGTAAACATATCGAATATTTAGGGCCTAGCACGCCACCCATTACTGTCCATTGGGGATTTCTTCACACGCTACCTGGTTAAACAAGGAATGAATTATTTATTCTTAATTGAACGACAGTTACACATTAGTAGCGATAACTTCTATCAGGACCAATATCACATGAATAAGCTAATAACGATATTTTTTTAATTTGTACTATTTATTATTTTGATATCTTGCTAACTTGCTAGCAATCAATAGCAATCCCGATAGATTATTAAAAAAATCTCTGAGACAAAGGAAATTAAAGAATACATGAGTTACAACAATTATACAATACAGAGTAATCAACAAACATAAATCAAATAATACATACAAAATACAGTTTAAAAATGAGATAAATAAGTATTAAGATGAAATACAACTAAATTATAAATATAAATAAACAGAAAAAAAACCTTGTGCAAAGTGCAGTGAGTGAGGATGTTTTTACTCTGTTTTTTTTTTTTAAATTAATTAAAAAATATTCTTTTAAAGCATTACTTTATTTAAAAAAAATTAAGTTGACTGTTTTTATATTTATTTGGAAGCGAATTATAAAATGTATGGGCAATATATTCCAAAGATTTTATCCCCTACTTGGTGGTGTGTGTAAGTGGAATGTGAATTTTATTATTATTTTGTGTACTATGTTAGTGGATGTCTCAATTGTAAAGGGGTTTGATGTTAGTGTGCGTTGTTTGATGAGTAATTTGTAGAATGGTGTTTGTGATTTTATGTTTGGGAAGGATCTTGATTGGAAGTATGCGGGTATCTTACGGTGGGTTCGAACCCGCGCGCCAACAAAGTCAAATGTTTTATTCTTTGCAATTGCAATATACCGAATAATATCTTTCCATCGAAATTCAAATGTTTTGCCTTTAAAGAATCTGAGACAAAAAAACCATAAATAAATAAACATATTAATTTGCTTGTACTACCTTTAAATACCCCAATTCAACGATCCTGTTTTATAAAGCGCCTTCGTGATATTATTTCAGAATCTTTATTTTTGTTTTAAATTATTGTAAAAATAGTGCCATTGCAATATATGAGTCAGTTGAATAATGTATTGACTATGAATTGGAGTAGTTGATACGATTGTATACTTTATTTTAGTTATATTCTTGAAAAAGGCTTAGTTGGTAATTTAGGAAGTAGAATAAATAACCTCCTTAAAACCTTTGTAACAAACGAAATCCAATGTTTATCTTGGAAACTGATTAAATATTGATAGGCACATAATAAAACTATTCATTTCATATTCTATTACCAAAGTTGAGGTAATACCCAAACCAAAGAACTTCTACTGAACCACCTCGGCAGAAAGTTGTTCTAGAAAAAAACAGTGTTTAAACTTCAGCGAAGCCGGGTAGTACCAACCAGTCATATATCTATGTATGAAAACCTTTTGAATACATTTTTCTGATTTACATTATAATAATGTGAGTTATCTAATTATATTTTATTATTATTAAATTAGACGGGATGATGTTTTTTGAAGAACAATATATTTATTTTAAATCCAGCTTATACAAAACTATTAATTTTTCATATTGTTTTGTGAAAAGAAGGATTTTTTTTTGTAAAAATAAAGAACGAAGGTACGTACTGTCTGTTATAAAAAATGGCTTATTTTTTTCTTGAAATTCGTTTTTGGCTAATGCGAATTATTTATTTATTAATTAATTAACGGACTAAAGTCCAATTACAAAAAAGAAATAATACACGAAATATAGTTTTTTTTCTGATGCAACCAGTCGTTGGGCCGGGATTACCTTCAAAAGAGACCTACAATAATTAGGTCAATGTGTACCTAGTGACCTGCTATTTGATACATCGGCCCAACGTTATCGGAATATTCCTTTGTTCTGAATGTCTCTCGCGTATTAAAAAATCCCCACGGACTATTAAATAACCTTCTGAGCGAAAAAGTTTTTTTTTTAAATATTTAATCAAGAAGAATATCCATACAACCATCCACCATGACCGGAATAGGATTACGGCCCAGAATATTATGTTTTGTACGACGTATTAAAATAATACAGGTAGAACCTAATTTTAAATTAAATTACCAAGAGCGATACTAGTTGAAAATGTGGGAAAATGATAAAATATTGTGGCATCATTGCACGTTTCCCATGCATTATTATACAGAGAAATGTTTAAAAGGCATCCGATACAAAAAAACCCTTGTTAAGTATAGCTAAGACAAAAAACACTCCTTGTTTCAATCAAAACATTATTTGGTTCGATGTGATGGTTAATTGGTAACATTAAAAAAATAAAAAATAAAATAAAGAGAGAAAACAGAAACATGTCAAATAAAGCAAACAGAAACATTGAACCTCACCAAAACGCCGATTGAAGTGAGTTTTGTTAAACATAAAATTTGTTGTACATGAAAATAGTATGATATCAATTATATTGCCGACTAGTATTGTAACTTTATTATTGTATTTTAAGGATAATTTTTCCCTTAACTCTCAAATAAAAAGAGCTGTTAGCACAGGATTCTTTCAATTAAGACAGATAAAATCAGTGCGAAGAAACCTGCCAACAGGAGCAACCAAATCACTAGTAAACTCGTACGCCGTTTCGCGTTTAGATTACTGCAACGAAAGTCTTTCTTAATACCAAATTAACATAATCACAACTAGTGTTCAACGCCGTGGCAAGACTGGTATATCAAAATATCAAAAAAATATTACCGGCGTATCAAAATATCTCCATATTTCAGAGCACTTCAAAAATTTTCATCGGCTAAAATGTCCCGAAATAATCCAATTCAAGCTTTGTTGGATGGTGTTTAAATCAATTAACGAAATGGCTCCGGATTATTTATCGGAACTGTGTTTTCCTGAAAACTCCAATTTGTGACATTCAACCCTTAGATCGGCAGTGTCATCGGCTATCGGAAGGTTGAAGGAACCAAAGCGCACACCAGACACTAAGTTCGGAGAGCGCGCCTTTGGAGTTTCAGGTCCTAAACCCTGAAAAGACTACCACACGATCTGAGAACATAAAAGACTCAGAGTTCAGAGCTAAACTCAACACTCATCTTTTCAGAAAACCATATTCATAAATAATAGAGTTGCCCTAATTTACAAAGTTAGACCCGTCAGCATCTGAACACACCAGTATAATAATATCTTTTCATGCACCGATCCGCGATCCTCAAACCTCGATCTACGGCTAAACAAAAAGTTCAAAATTTAACACAGGCTGCGACAAATGTAAATAACTAATATGTAAATATCAATCAGGTAATTTTAGCTATAACTTTAGGTATTTAGATAGTTTTATGCTAAATTTAGCCATAGCTTTTAAGTTTTCTAAAGCGCCAGTGAGGTGATAATTAAAAAAAAATAGCGCTATCTAAATTAGTCAATTATTATTACTATACATAGACTGATAACAAAAAATATTTCCAAAGCTTTCATAGGTGTATTTGACATAAATTAACTTACCAATCCAAGGAACTCTGGTTGGTGGCGAAACTCAACTGAACTGCCGGAACTTCTTCTCGGCTTAGTGATGTCAACCCTTAAAATACCACCAGGTCTTATATCTGCAACCTTAAAGGTAGAATTCATTTATGATTCCTTAATTTAAAAAAAGCTTTTTGAATATAAAATAATTTAAACTAGTTTAAAAAAAACCCTTTATTTGTACCCATATAATCAACAGAAAAAACATGAATGTATATATATGGTAACATATTTGTAAAATACCCACACAATATATACATTTAAAATATAAAATAATTTGATATTGCTAAGATTAAAAAAATAATCAAAAACAACAGAATATGTTTCATGTAATACATATAATTAAAAAAAAAATCAGTAAAAAAAAAAACAAAACAGTACCATTTTTTTTTAAGTGTATCGATTAACTATTAAACGATAAATTTTCTGTTCTAATCAACTAAATCAACTCAACTAAATCTCCGCTCAAAAGACTTTTTTTAATGTTTCCACTCAAATTAAGGAGTCCCTAGTTTCCTATCCCCTCCAACCCGCGTTCTACATGAAGAAAATTTAAGCCCATTGAATTAACATTTTATTAATATTAGCACTTTGTTGGTAAAATAAGCAATAATAATTTAAACTAGTTTAAAAAAAACCCTTTATTTTTACCCATATAATCAACAGAAAAAACATGAATGTATATATATGGTAACATATTTGTAAAATACCCACACAATATATACATTTAAAATATAAAATAATTTGATATTGCTAAGATTAAAAAAATAATCAAAAACAACAGAATATGTTTCATGTAATACATATAATTTAAAAAAAAAAACAAAACAGTACAATTTTTTTTTAAGTGTACCGATAAACTATTAAACGATAAATTTTCTGTTCTAATCAACTAAATCAATTCAACTAAATCTCCGCTCAAAAGACTTTTTTTAATGTTTCCACTCAAATTAAGGAGTCCCTAGTTTCCTATCCCCTCCAACCCGCGTTCTACATGAAGAAAATTTAAGCCCATTGAATTAACATTTTATTAATATTAGCACTTTGTTGGTAAAATAAGCAACATAGTTATAATTTAAATTTTAGGTTATTTGAAAAAAATGTCACTGGATATTACGTCCACTTTTATGAATCCATATTTACTAAGATTAATGCTTATTAAAAAAAGTGTTTGAACAATATTTTTGTGGAACTCATTATGACGACTTTAAAATTATACTACATTTAAAAAAAAAACATCACAAATAGTAAAAAACTATTCGTTAAAAGTAATAATATCTCAATGTGAATGAATTGAATTGATATCTTCAAAAATCACGCTGAATAATAAATATAATTGTGAGGTAGTAAGAATTTTCCGATCAATCACATATGATATAGGTATACAAAGTAGATAACTTGTTGATTTTATAAAGTTTAAAACCTTTACCAAATAAATGTAACTGTAAGTTAGCGAAAATTTAGCAACTAATCACGTATTATATATGTTAGGTATACTAGGCAGATAACCTGTTGATTTTATAAAGTTAAATGCTAAACTGAAAACAAATCAACCAATTCAAAACATTTTCCACAGTAACAAAAATTTTATAAACCCTTAAAATGCAAATTAATCCGAAAAAGCTTTGAATACATTATTCGCCGTTGACGAAACATTTTAAGTAATGAAAAATATCTAACGATGAAAATATTTACCTGTTTAGCACTTCCACTAGGTTCCATAGCGCAGGAATCTACTATAAATCTACTAAGATTCTAAGTTTATTAAAATAAAATTGTATTTGCTCGCGATTGATTATTAACTAATCTAATTGAATTTTATTATACAGCGAGTCCCGGTATCGATCGAAGTCGACATCATTCAATAAAAAAGATGAAACGACTCGAGGGGTGTTGATTGTGGAAAAGTTCGATGTTGAATGGTGCGCGGTGACACAAATGCTTGCTCAGACTAATGGGTTCTGGGCAAAATATGTTTTCATAATCAACAGCTCATATCGTCAGCAAATAAATTAGGGCTGGTTTTGAATGCCGTTTTTCTGACAGCCAACGCCTAAAAAGTAAATTATAGTGAGCGTGAGTTTAACAAATAATAACCATTAAATACGAAAAGAAATGGTCAAAACGAATTCAATTGGAATGGTTATAAATTATTTTTATCAACAACAAAAAAACACATCAATTCCTAAGTGATGAACTATTTCTGCCCTTTCATATATTATGTTCTTCTGAAGCTCTGTATTTAATATAAAAAATAATCTAATTTGAGTATTTAGTGAAAAATATCTGATACTAATTTGATCAGAGCACAAATAAGAGAAAAGAGGACTATTTTTTCCAGTCGATGAAGTAATCTTGCTATGGAAAGAAAGTTCAGTCTCGTATACGCATTAATTGTAAAACTGATATCTATTGTTCAAAAGTAAATAAAGCACAAACTTTAGTAAACCCAAATATATATATAGAAAGTAATTACTTTGTGGTTTGACATATTTAATGAAATTTAAAAAAATAACTTGGTATATGCTTCTTACACGGTATTGCATGGACATTAGGGTGAGAAAGAGGCTATTATTCATATAATGAAATTGAACAATTATTGAAAATGTCTTCATTAGAAAAGCACAGGAAAGACTTTGATTTAATTTTCATTTACAAAATTATTAATTGTTTTATTGACTCACCTTCTCTGTTGCAACTTATCTAGTTCAACATTCCTTGCCGTAGACTCAGAAACAATGAATTGCTGTTCCTCAATCATCACAATACTAATTATGGGTATAATTCTCCAATGTCCAGAATGTCAAGACTTGTTAACTCAAGCCATGTTCTTGAAATTTTTGGTAGCAGTCTAAATGGTTTTCGTCATTCTTTACGACTCTACCAAAACTTTGACTAGACCATGGCTTGAATGTTCTCTCTTATGTTTATTTTACCTTATTTTTGTCATCGCTACATTTATTATTATGAATATGCTATTTCTTCTCTGTTGCTCTTTTTTCCATTTGGTGTTTTATATGTATTTTTTGTAATTGGACTTTGGTCCGTTAATTTATAAATAAATAAATATGACCACTGATTTTGTTTTATTTTTTTATGATCGACCGGTTTCGCTTAGGCTGAATCTTAATTTTTTATAATAAAATCTGTGGTCTTAAACCATATTTTTTCATTGTTTCTACTAAAATGTGAAAGGAAATTTTTACATAAAATTAAAGTAAAATGTTAATTTCTTTTGTTATAATAAGTAAGCAGGTGTTTTTTTTTGGTGTTGTAATTTGAAATGGTATTTTTTTTAATCCGTCCCAGACATTTGTCAATTGTAATTTTTGTAGAAGAGGTCATGATTGTGGAGTGAAATAGCAATTTTCTCGAATGTAGGGATTCATTAAATATATTTTACTCTGATTTTGTTAAAAAACATTAAAATTGGTTATGTTTTGAGGAGACACTCCGAACATTTTACAATACAAAATTCAAAAATACTTTTATTTTTAAATGAGATTTCGATAATTGAATAGAAAAATTTATTAAATAACAAGCAAAATAAACTTCGATTAGTAAACGGGGAACTGTGAGTGGGTAGTGGGCAGTGGGTAGTTAGTATCGTCACGAAGCTTGCAAATAGCACCCTTCTGTTTGTCACAGCCGCCCACAGCGCGCCACCCCCCAGGTGCTGGGAGGGATTTCACCCACTAATTGTACCTACATTTACATTACTTAATGTAAAAGGGGTGAATTAAATCAAATTTGTTTTAATTCATTAATATTTTCATTTTCTGATTATACGTAAAATGTATACCGTTGTTAGTAGGTATAAAGAGCTCAAAAAAAAGGTATGTTTTCATTTCAATTATGAAGAAGTGAGTGTGCATGTTAACTTGTGGACACTGATTTTGCGTTTTAATCATAATATATGGTTTGCAAAACGTCATTAAGTTAGCAAAGGGGACAATTAAGTTAAATGACAAATGTGACAAAGGGTTATATATTTGATAATATTGGGATAGTATATTTTTAATGATATACACAATTGTTCGGGGATAAAGTGCAGTAACTTTTGAAAGTGATTCTGAATACTCCATAGAAAAAGATATGTTTTAACATTATTAGTGTACATATTTTTACCCCTAATGTTCCTTAAAGCGTTGGATTTTCGAACAATGTCGTTTATCTTTTGTGCATGTACTATTGCGTAGAATCTACTACTGAAGTGACCTTATCTTAATGTATACGTATATACCAAACGCCCAACAAACGTTACATTAAAATACACAGTAGACGCCGTTTGCTCCTGATTACCAGTTTCTTAATTATAAGAAATACCTAAGCAGCTTCAATAACACCCTGTATTGTGTACTACTACTATCCTATTTAATAAACAATTTACAATATTTTACAGCATTTAGGTAAAACAAGGCCAGACCCAAAACAATGCAGAATTCTCCATTTTATTCTTGTTAAATGTCGCCAGCAGAGTTCATAGGGGAGTGACTTCCTAAAATCCTGACAAGTGACTTATCTAATACAATGCACACAAACATGTTATTTTAAACCTCTCATTTTTAATTTTAACTATTTAGAAGTTCAAAGCAATATTGATAGTAGAACTTCTAAAGGAATTATCAAAATGATTTCACATGCAATAGCGGGCGGTTGTTGTGCTGCATACAGCTATTTAAAAAATGTAATTGGTGAACTTTTTGTCATTGAAATGGTTGTACATAGGGGGTATTTTTTTTGGCAGTTGCATATTTTAAAAATAATTGTTGAATTTTTTTTCTGTAATTGATATTATAATGAAAGTGTAAAGTTTTGAAAGTTATTTTTAATACAATCTTTATTTATTTATTGAAGTCGATTGTGCAAATATATGAACTGCAATGTTCCAAATTAGAGTAAAAGTGTAACATATTAGACCAGTATACGTTAATGAACTAGTTTTTTGATCTGTAGCAAAGAGCAAAAGATTAATTTGATTGATTTGATTTCATGTCAGGGCTTGTTGGTCAGCCAAATCTGCTGAACCTGGTCATTTCATCGCGGTTGCAAACACTGGGTCCTCTGGAACAACAAACTCAGTCGATTGGTACTGGAGCCAGAGTTCTTCAATATTTTCGTCAAATCGTGTGTTTAATCTATTGATTACAGTTATGCATACAAATAATACAAAGATATGATAATATTGCATCTGCTTGTGAAATCTGATATATGTTTTTCAGAAGGTACAAATAAACAAAATTTTGTTGTTGTTCTGTAATGCATGAAGCCGATTTTAACGCCTAACACGTTATCAATGTATTGTGTACCCACCCGCAACTGTGTGGGTGAGAGCTACTATGCGAGGAAGAGAAAAAGTTATATGTAATGCAAGTACATTCCTAAACAACGGTGGCTTAGTAACGCTTGGATAGTACAACATCCGCAGTTGTTTCTTTTTATCATGCTTCAGAATGACGTTTTGTATTTAAAATGAATTTTAAACAATTTTTTAAAGCTATCATCATTATATTAAAAAAAATCGCATTGTTTAGCAAAACTATCGCCTGCAATTGCACAAGAATTAATAAATTAACAAATCTGGAGTACTGCAGCTCTTGAGTAGTTCCTGAAAATCCTTCATATACCAACAAGCCTTTCCATGCCATACAAAAGAAGAAAAAAAAAACTCCTGTATTTAGAAGAATGCTATACAAAAGAATAAAAAAAAACTCCTGTAATTAGAAGAATGGGTTAATCAATTACTTATATTGTATTAGGGTATCTCCATCAAAAGCCGTTTTCCAAGCCATGCATATGGGGGTACATTAAGTTAATGACAAATATAATAGTTACACAGTTTTTAATCACATTTCGCTACAGAAAATAAGAGTTGGAGCACGCGAATAAAGTTGAAAGGAAGTACCCAAGTACCCAACAACTGACACATTAGCATACTGAAACTATGTTCTCTTCTTTGGATTCTTCACTTTTGTTTTATGATAAATGTGATAAAATATGGTTTAAATACCCATAATGACAATACAATCTGGTTTGAGAAAACGACTTTGAAGTTTTTCTTCTTCTGTTAAACTATAAAATTTAAAAAAAAATTACAATGTGTACGTACAGTGGAACCTCGGACAGTGAGTAATTTGATTATTTAAAGTATTTCGCAATGCGAGAAAATTTAAAAAAATATGTTTTATAAAGAAACGAGGTTTTGCTATATGAACGAGAACAAACTTAGGTTGAAATGTTTCAAACTTTTGTCACATTTAACATTATTACAATTTAAATGCGCCATTTTGTTTTTTTTTTTACATTTTAATGGTCCCCGTTAAACTTCTATTCTTGGTCCGTTTCAGCTTTTGGATAAAATATGATCAGCTGACAAGTTAAAAAAGATGACAGTTATGCTTTTCAGCTGATCACAATTTGTTCAAAAGTTTAACGGGAACACTTCAAATATCAGGAAAACAAAATGGCGCTTATCAAATGAATTATAAATAATAATAACATTTAAGAAGAGCGCCCTGCACGCGTGGTTGCACTTTACTTGGAGCGTGCGCATGACTGCTTGTGTATATCTGGCCCAGAGTTCGCAAGCGTACAGGCTCATGCAGTACGTCTAGAACAACTGTCTCTTTACCGGAGAACTGCACCTATTGAATCTCCTGGCGAGCATGTTGGCTCACACGCTCAGTGCTCTTCTTTGGCGCTCTATATCCTTCTTTCAATCGTCAGTTACGACTTGACCCAATTATTTTATTTTATTACGATGTTTAAAACACACCAATCTTACCTAAACTTAAACAAAAGTCAAATAAATAAAGCTTTTCTATGGTGAAAGCGTTAAGGCTAAATAAAGAGCCGAAACGATATATAGAAAATATAAAAACCATTTGATAAAATCGTCACAACAGAAACATTTTAAAGTAGCATTAGGAAACGAGCACTTGGTTTAGGAGATTTTCTGTATTACCAACTTAATAATCGACTATTTGACTGGTCTTTGTCTTTTATTAGGGTTGCGACATGTTATGCTAGGTCACCTGCAAAGTAATTACATGCAAATTCAAAGACGCCGGTAGTGAATTCAACCTGAAATATTTAATCAATTATTCTGAGTGCTTATGGGTTCACTGAACATTGAACCTTTCCGCTACTAATTCCAACACCTCCAACCATGATATAAAATTGTAGGGTGCAGAACAGAGTCAAATATTTTATATAATAATTAAAATACTTGCGTGTTTCTCGGAGACGTTGGAATGGCGTGTATATAGTGCTTATCCAATAAATACTAAAATAGTAGTTTCTTAAAAAACAAAATACATTTGCTCTCTTTGGTCGGGTCGGGAATACCAACATAAATTTCTACACACAGTACATTTTTTTGGACGATGCATGATATTCCACAAAATAAAATCTCATGCCTAGGTGCCGTACATCATATAAGAGATTCTCGTTCGATATTTCTTGGACGACATTTCAACAGATTGATAAGAGTGGAAGTCAAGAGTTTTGAAAATACTCAAGCGCCAACTTTATTTGAGTTTTTTTTTTTTTAAATACTGTAGAAGTGTCTAAACTACTCGGAGCCAGTGGGATACGGTATTCTCAAAATGAGGAGTGTTGAAGCCTAATATAGTACGGAGGCGAAGGAAATGGGGAAGACAAAGGTTGAAAGCTGGCCATTCAGATCTACAAGTTATTTTAAGCGACGTTTTGTTTCGAAACGGACAATATCAAGGGTGTTAACTCTATAACGTGTCGCAAATACATGTACTATCTACTATCATACATATTTATTTAATATTTATATGTGACATATCATATATATATATTTTTTTTTTTGGCATGAATACCGCACAAGAGTCTCAACTGCTCCCAACCGTCTAGAGCCAGTGAGATATGGCATCCCCAAATTGGGTATGTTGTGAGGCTGAAGGTAGTGGGAGGGGAAGGAAATAGGAAGAGGAAGGTTGGAAGTACCTGGCTATTCAGATCTGGTCACCAAACACGGCTTAAGCCATTTCAAGCAACGTTTCGATTCTGAATGGTGGTCTTTCACCAGGGCGATACTTAGAGAGTATTCACCACTCTGGAACGTGCCGCAAATATACTTGTTATTATTTTTATATGAATTAAATGTGTTATGACACATATTTATTGAATAAAAGTTATTGGCGCACGCCGGGTTTGAACCCGCGACCTTTTGATTCGTAGTCGAGCGTCTTACCACTCGACCATGGAGGCCGTCAATATACTAAAGAAATTAAACTCATTTGCGTACCAGGGTTTCGAGCCCCCGATCTCTGAATCCTGAGTCGAGAATCTTGACCACTCAGAGACAGAGTATGTTCGATTCGGCCTAGAAATACTATTTTACTACTTATTATATTTGTACTTAAATTGCAATTTGTATTTAATTCAGAATTAATTTAATTGTTATTTTTTTATTTAATTCAGAACTTTTCGCAGTTTTAAAAGCACCGAAAGACGACAATGGGAAAGTCTTTTCAAGAAAAATAAGTTCATGTGACATATAAGTTCTTCTCTTTTGGTAACAGGTTGTCACCATTTTTAACGTGTGTGCCTTCTTTCTTCGGGAACTCATGTTAAGCGTGAGGGTTGTAGCAGGGGTATATTAGTATTTCGTGAAAAAATTTTGTTTTAGTCATGTACATAAATAAAGTAACAAAAAACTAAAAATAATATGTGTTTATAAAAAGTACAACATTTTTTTTTAAAGTATGCATTTTTTGTGCCAATTAAAAATAAATATCTTCTCTATTTTCATCTATACAAGTGTCAACTACTACCTTTTTTAAAACCTTTAATATGAGAAAAAAAACATTTTTCAGTAAGTTTTACCTGTGTGCGTACTATTCGTTCCTATATGCTGTTAACATTATTAATCTTTAGGAAGGCCATTTAATATGGCTATTGAAAACACAACTTTTTTGAGTTGGATAAAGAATTTTTTATGAACCTAACTTTCCATAGCAGATATGCGAAAGAATAAGGTCCAGTGTAATTGATGGGTGGTTTGTAATAAATGCAATTCAAAGCGGTCAGGACGGGAAAGGCGTAACCCATAAAAAATCCCAAACGAAAATAGCCTTTGGAAAGGGCTTTAACATATCGTCGCTAGAAAGGCAAAGGGGCTTAAACGACGCTTTGGTAAAAAATGAGTTAAATATGCTGTTTTGATCGGTTATTTTTTCTGGATAGAATGCTCTGACTTTTGTTGGATTCTGAAGACCTTTGTGGCCCTTCAGCCATCTAAATTATACTTACCATTTGGGAGAAGACTTGACTCAAGCGACACAAGTTTGAAACTTTTTTTAGCTTTTTGTCACTTCAGATAACTAAGTAAATTGAGTTACCTGAGATAACTTTTATTTTCAAAATCCAACCAAGTACTGACTACTGAAGATTTATGAATTTAATTGTAAAACAAAAAAAACTTGAAAGTGCTCTGGTGTCAACTTCCAAATAGTGCTTCAGTCTTTTTACCTTTCCGGCGACCATATGTGTTTCATCAAATGAAACCGGCTAGGACCCAAACAATACTTCTTTGTGAATTTAACGTTTTTTTCACGTTTTGTTTAAACTATTTCAATGTGCTTATCTCAACATAGTTTTTTTTATGGTTTACGCCTTCTACTCTGACTGGAACATTTCATAAAATAAAATTATGGCTATTTTTTTTTACTAATTTTTGGTTAAGCCTGACAAAGAAATTTAATTGAAAAGAGGGACAAAACTTATTTACGAGGTAACGTCAGTGTCTTCCCCACATAGCCGCCACGCCTCTGGGAACTTACGCCCCCCAGCCCGTATATTGTTCCTCGCGGCAAGCCAACACCCGCGAGCTATTATATATTTACAGCCATCTGTACAGTAGGGAGGCTACATCTCGAAAAACTCGCTAAGTTTGTTACTTCGTGGAAATCGAAACAAACTCAAGGGAGTTCAAAAGCAATGGGCCATCAAAGTTTTTTTTTTTAATATTCCATATTATTTCAAAAAATTCGAATAAAAGCAAAGATTTTTTTTAATATACCATATTACATTTGAGCAAAGATTAAAAAAATACAACAATTTCATACATCACATCCTCCATAACAAGCACATACTAAACATGTATTATTATTTATTTTTTTTATAGTTAGTACCACACAAGAGTCCCAACTGCTCCCGATTGGGGTATGCTGCGAGGCTGAAAATTGTGCGGAAGGGAAGGCGATAGGAAAGAAGAAGGTCGGGAAGTACCTGACTTTTCAGATTTGGTCACCAAACACGACTTAAGCCATTTCAAGCAACGTTTCTATTCTAAATGGTGATGGTCTTTATCGGGGCGATACTTAAGTAAATATACTATATGTAATTTTACATTTATTAAATGTGTATGATACATATTAATCAAATAAAATCTATTTTCGCACGCCGGACTTAAACCTGCGACTTCTAGATTCGTAGTCAAGCGTCTTACCACTCGACTACGGAGGCCGTCCGACTACGGAGGCCGGTTACTTAATTGAAAATTAATATTAATAATTTTCAATGAAGTATGAGATCGATTAAAATGCCGGTTTCTAACAAGGTTTCGGTAGCTCAATAGCAAAGGCGTAACTCCCGGATAGAGTAGAAATTTCGAGTTCGAGTCTAGATGGCAACTGTTGTTTTTTTTTTTAGTTTCTGGCTTTTTCTGTTTCATATTTGCGTCGAAAATTATTGAAATTATTTCAATAATCAATATCAAAATAAATAGAAAGCGTAATATAAAAGCATAATGCTTCAAAGTTAATTTTAATTTAATAGTTATTTATTCATATATTTTTTGCAAAATCCCTCTTACTGTTCCATTTTCAAGATTCGTTGTAGAACTAAAAGTACGTCCTATTTAATCTGATTTTTTTATCATTGATATAATTTAAAAAAATACATGCAAATTTTATAACAATATCTCAAAAAAAAAACATCTATGCATTGATTGTGTACTCCGCATTGCTTATAAATATATATTTTGTAACGTACTACTGAAAAAAAGACATATTTTGTCAAAATTCTTAGGCGATATATGCAGATCCACCCAGTGTACTAAAACGCTCCCAAACATTACGAACTATAAGGGACTACACGTTTTTAAATTAAATAAATATTTTTTAATTCCTAAAATTATTCATAAGTACATATCTCATTAGATTCGATTAACATCCGCAAAATTAAAAAAAAGTAAATAACCATATAAGTACTGCGATAGTTCAGTAGAAAAAAACAAACAAAAAAACATCGTAATAGGCTAAAGTTTATTTAGTATAGACTAAACATAATATGTACGTTAACTTGAGATGTGCTATTGGTGGGTGTTTTTTCAAACAGACACATTCTATCTAACGTAAACATTTTTTTTTTACTAATTGCAGTATAGTTGCGGAGGTGCGATATAACGAGGCATGCAAAAAATAATAATTTCGTAGTGCTTACTTCATTATATTAAAACTAAATTGAACATATATTTAAGAACAAAAAAGGTTGTTTTATTTACAACCTTTTTCAATAAAGTTTGTTTTCAATTTGATTAAGCTGCAGTGGTCTCACTAATAAATTAGCATTATTAATGAAACCCGAAATTTATTTCGGTACGTACCAACAAAGTTTTCTCAACAAGTATTGAAGGATGGCGAGTGAGGTAAGTACTAAAGAAAAAAAACATTGAGGTGGATAAGCAGCGGCTGATGATTTGTGAACAATGGAATACTGGGAGATGATTTGAGGGGCTTAGAAGCAAAGACAGCAATTTCCAAATACGGTTCTGTAGCATTGTCAACTTTTGAATGATTATTATAAAGAAATGGAGAATGAAGTGTACAAAAATATTAGTGCAGAATACTAGGAACAATTTGAAACAATTACCTCTAAATTTATCAACATATTCACAAAAAAAGTGCATAAAACTTTAAATCAACTTTCCAAGAAATAATTTAAAATGAAGGAGATTGCTGCCTTTGCTTCTAAGCCCCTCATTTCAATTTCATTGAAAAGTTCAATAGATATTGTCAACCTATGTAGCTTCAATGACCTAAAATCGTTGGAGGGGACGTAAAGCTCGCGTACGTTTGTCGTGCTATTGCATAGTTCAAGCGCTCCCGGGCCGAGTGAGTAGCTTGCTCAGATTTATCATAAATAGTCGTTTTATGCAGCTGGAATCCTGAAACCAAATCACAAGCACCACAACCTAAATCAATACTTTAGATACCGTGTCCTGCTTTTATTGCATACATATGCACTGTGTCCTCGACCCATATATCCTCTACATTCCAATACTAGCTTGTAGTTACTATCCAATACTACATTTTAGTTACTATTCACTTACTACCAATTCGGTTTCATGAGAATGTAATGGTTACTTGTAATACGTGTTCTCTCCGCAAGTGTATTGGTGCATGACGTGAACGATGGTGTGTGTGCATTAGGATGGAATATATTTGTTACAAAGCGTATCCGTAACAGGCAGTGGTGTCCTTGACCTATTCTTGAGTTTGGATGGTAATGTGTATGTTTCCCGGCCGAATTCCACGTTCAATGTGCGAAGTATTTTATCGTGTATTTAAAGTGACTTTTTTTTAGCTGTCGCTAATTTCAATAGGAATACATAATTGTATTCCAAAAAAAAATAATGAAAAATATTAACTCTCGGATTAAAAATGAATATCTATTTAAATTATTTGATGAGTTAATTTTTTTCCGTTTTGTTATAAATGGTTTTTAAGGAGAAAGAAACATAATTTTTTGATGGGATTTGTGACATTTTAATGTTTTTAATTTGTACTTTCGTCAAGTGTTCCGGGTTAGACTTCATTTTTCAAGAATAATTATTTCCCCTTTTGCTTTGTATTAACGACTTATTTTTCGTCATTTTTTTGAAATTCCTTTCCTTCGTACCACTTTTTTTGTCCCAACTATTTAAATATCTTTAAAAAATATATCATTCAAGTTAAAAAAAAAACGTCTTTTTAGAGTAATCTATTTAGAAAACTAATTAAAAATATTTAAGTTATTGAAATAAAATCAATAATCTTCAACGTAAGTATGAAACAGAAAAAATAACGGTCGTGACCGAGACTCGAGACTTGGGTTGGTATACAAAATTGCCGATGACTCGAACTCGGAACCTCTATTTTATCTCTAACTCGAACCTCTACTCCCGGATAGAGTAGAGGTTCCGAGTTCGAGTCATCGGCAATTTTGTATCATACCCAACCCAATGTACTAAATGATATCAAGTAATTTCATTTATCTTTTCCTTCTGTATGTGTATCCGGGAATAGAGGTTCGAGTTAGGGATATAGTAGATATTTCGAGTGCGAGTCTCGATCGGGACCGTTATTTTTTTCTGTTTCGTATTTACGTTGATGATCATTGATATTTTTTCAATAATTAAAATTAAAATAAGAAACATAAAAGCTTTAACGTTAATTCTAAATTAAGATGAATAATGTTTTATTTTTAATTAGAATTTTTTGACCTTGACGTTCCATAATAATGATTTTTTAAATAAAATTAAAAATATTCAATCAATAAGAATTAGAAAAATACACATACAGGGAGAAAGATGAATGAAATAACTAGATATCATTTGGTACATTGGGTTGGGTATGATAAAATATTGCTGATGAATTATGGAAAATATTGTGAGGTGGAAGTTAGCTTAATAACTCAAAGGCGAAAATTTAAGGAAAAGCAGGAGAACTTTAATAAGTTCAATCTTGAAACTCAAAATAATTTTTGAAATGTCTACCTTTCATGCTGTGACAATTATTGCCTTTCATTGCATCAAATGGATATATAAGTTGACATAATTATACCTTATTCGCGAAACAATTAGCCGATTTATATTTGATAAAAAAAAGATATATACAGGGACGATTCTTCACAGAATTAACACAACTGAAGCCCTTCTTGCTAGCAAAATAGAAAACTCTTAAATTGATCATACATTTAACCTTTATAATGTCACTGCAAAGGAAGTCCATGAATTAATTTTAACACTATAACCCAAACTGTTCCGCAGGAACGGATCAAATTTCTAGCAAGCTTCTAATAAATATAAGACATTCTATTCTTCTTCCTCTAACCCATATATTTAACCTAAGCTTTAAAACCGGTATTTTTCCAAACCATTTGAAGGAAGCACTTATAAGTCCAATTCATAAGAACGGTAGCAAAACAAGTATATCCAATTACAGACCAATATCAATCCTAAACTCTATAAAAAAGGCAGTAAAAAAATCGCATCACGAAGTACATAGAAAAATACAATCTACTCTCAACCAGTCAATATGGCTTCCGAGCTAAAATGGGAACCCAAGATGCTGTCACAACACTCATCGAATACATCGTGATCAACCTTGACAAAGGTTTTAAGGTTATGGGTATTTTTCTTGACCTAGCTAAAGCATTCGACTCCATATCATTAAGCATTATGGAACAAAAGCTTAAAAAAATAGGAATTATGGGTAAACCACTACAGTGGTTTAAAAGCTACATGAATAATAGGACCCAATGTATTAAACTAAATTATGAAAAAAATGAAGCATCAGTAATACATTTTGGAGTTCCACAAGGTAGCACGCTCGGCCCAATTCTATTTCTAATCTATATCAATGATCTATCCAACCTGAAGGACAAAGATGACGCTATAATTAACAATAAAATAACAGATGATACAGTGGTCCTAGTCAAAGAAAAAACTTGGGGTGAAGTATATGTAAAGGTTGAGCATACTATGAAAAGAATTAAATCATGGGTTGACCGTAACCTTCCTACCTTAAATGCAAGTAAAAGCAAATATTTAAACTTCAGTATGAACATGACAGGTCAGCAAAGGTTCCACCCTGATATTGTTATGCACGCATGTGACGCTACCAGAGAAAACCATTTCAACTGTGAGGCAATCAAACATGCACATAGTATTAAGTATCTAGGCATAACAATTGACGATAAGCTTCGTTGGGAATCGCATTTATAAATTTTAACGGAAAGCGTTAAAAAAAATAATATTTACTGTTTTAAAATACTAAAGAAAGTACTTGAACTGAAAGAATTGCGTAGTGTATACTTTGCCTTATGTCAAAACCATATAGGATATGGAATAGCTGGTTGGGGGAGGGGGGGGGAGTTGCTATTACCTTGCTAGGTTCTCTTATAAAAATACAAAAAGCAATTTTACGAATTGTATTTAGAAAGCCCTTCAGGCAGCCAACAACCCCACTCTTTGAAATTTTAGGAATCCTCAATATCAGACAGTTATATCTTAAAATAGTGTAAAATAACTCATTCTTCAAAATCTTTAATGTATATCACACATAATAAAAATACAAAGGTTAAAAAACAAAAAAGACGTTTAGTATCTAAATACAATACAGCTTTTGCACAAAAGCACCATATGTAGATTGCACCTCACACTTACAACAAACTCCAACCACAGACTGTAGCCATCACCAATATTTAATCAAAAATTTCCTTTAATCAAAACATTGCTAAATTGCTAATGAGTAAAGACCGCAAGGAAATTGAAGACCTCTTAAAATGGCACTTGAAATTCTTCACCATGACAAACTAGAACATTGTGTAACAAATATCATTTTTTTTTTTAAAATCATTCTACTTGTATTCACTGTCACTTACCTCAGAACAGGTTCTTATGACCTAGTGAGGTAGGTAACGAAATAACATAAATTTAGAGCTCTACAAATTAATACAAAAAATGATAATATTTGGCCAATTATTGTTTTTTACCGTTATAAAAAACAATTTTTTTATGATTTAATCTCTATACTTATTAACAAATAAATCACTTTTTTTTCACAAAGATATTTTTTTCTTTGTTCAGCTGTCGTGTATTTCCTTGTAACCAGTGGCGGCTCGTGAGTTTTTAGTGAACTAGAGTGCTAAGATTGAAAAGTACGACGTTGTTAGCGTTGTTGTAGCCGAAAATGATTTTTATTTTTTTACAAGATTTTATTTTATGTATGAAGATTTTCAGGATTTTTCAGTTTTGGTGGTGCACTGCACGGATTTCTGAAAAATCTTCATACAAAAAATTGAAATTTCGAAAAAAAAATGTTTTCGGCCACAACATCAATAATTCAATTTTCAATCTTAGCACTCTAGCACACTAAAAAGTCACGAGCCGCCACTTGCTTGTAACTCCTCTTCTCGTTTATGATGATTGTTGCAACTTTATTATTTTGGATATCATATTTGGAAATGACTTCTCAACTTACCTTTTCTCCCCACATTATTTTCTTAATTTTTTTTACAGCTTGCACATAAATATGTTTGTCATTAAATGTTTTATTTTCGTACTCGTCTCTCATCTTCCACATATACTTACCTATATTAATTACCTAGGATAATATAATCAAAAAAATGATATAAATTAAGTGTCTATTGCAATCTGGCATTTTGGATAGCGCTCTACAATATTATTCTAAAGCCAATAAACCAAAAGACATTAATTTATCTCATGAGACCTCAAAGCATAGCTCCTGGCATATAGGCAATATGTATAGCATCCATGAGGGTAGAACTGCGCGGGGTAGTGGGCAATTTTTTTTGTTCCGCTATATCACCGAAAAATTGCTTCAGTACATAAGAAAAGAAAATAAAATGAAAGACACCTTTCAATAGCGCATCACACCCAAATTTTAGAAAAACTGATTAATTTACACATTGCGTAATTGAGATTTTTTATTTCTTAAATACAATATTTTTAATAAAATATTAAATGGACGGTCAATTTTTTATTATATCTTAAGATAATATATAAATGTAAAATATTACAAGAAAAATAATTTCATAAAATTATCGTAGATTTCGTTTATCACAAAATGTATTTCTTTAAAAAGTGCAAATCTTACATTTGGACAGTAAATCGAACGACTAATAATGACAAACATTATTATGACAGTAGTATTTTATTACATATTTTCAACACTGCTTCTTGGTATCCCGATTTGTAAGAAAACTTAAGCATCATGCATTTTGACAGGAGAGTTCTTGTGAATCCAGCCCTAAACCAGTTTCGAGGACCTTATGTGACACCTTGAAGTGACAATATATGGAGGGATAGCTAATTTGTTTTACCCAACCCATCCGAAATTGTAATAAATCACTTTTTCCGAGTTTTTACATCGTACACCATGAGAGAGAAAGAGACAACAAATTTCTTGGATTGCTTCTACATACTGTCGTAATGATCTTAAGCTGGCTATTTTCGCTGGTTAACGGCGAGACTCCGCCCACATTTTTTATTTTGTCACTAAACTTGACACAACTAAACGGTTTTTTAGGTTAGATGCTATATTATTGTTGATAAAAATACTGTGAAAAAGTGGCTATACGAATACATAAAAACATTATGTCGATATGTGATATGAATGGATGTATAAATACCGTAGCCTTAGTCTTAGCCACGCCCATTTGCGCCGAGTCATGTTAAAATCATCAAAAACAAGTCCAAAACTGACTTCACTGCCTTGGCTTGGGCTACCTCTTGTATACTCTAAGTGTGACACTTTTGTCACAAACTTGATACACGGTACAACAAGGGCTTACATGTGATTAAGAAAGAATTGGAAGTTTAAGTAAAGTTAAAGCATCGAATTCTGATTTTGGGTTCAATATGCAGCGATAGAAAATAAATTTAATTCAATTTGTGAGGGTGCTTTCAAATACTATAAAAAAAATGTATTAAAGGCATGCTCCAAAATGGTACTATTGGTAATGCCTTAATGAAGAACAACTGCCAAAAATTGAGACGTTACAAGATATAACATAAGCCGTGTTTAGTGTGAAAGAAATTGTAAGGGAATCATATATTTGATTGAAAGATGCGAGATATTGGGATCAGAATTAAAATGCGGTTTTCCAAGGCGTTATTGCACCGAATAAAAAAAAACCTTGGAACTCTGTTGCAAATGACAAACTGCAGCAGATTCGATGAAAAAATTTGCGATTTCTAATATTTGTGAAAAAATTGTCGATTTTATTAAGAAGATGCGGGACTTTTAAGGTCGTAATTAAAATGCCGTTTTTCAGGCGTTATTCAACCGAATGACTTAAGCCTTTGGATTTCTAATGAAAATGATCAACTGAAGCAGATTCAATAAAATAATCTACAATTTCTAATATTTTTGAAAAATCATCGATTTTATTGAGAAGATGCAAGTCTTGGGGTCGGAATTAAAATACCGTTTCTCCGGCGTTTTTTAACAAATTTGATTAAAAGTTGATAATAAAAATGAACAACTGCAGCAGATTCAATGAAAAAATCTGCCATTTCTAAAATTTGTACATCATCGATTTTACTGAGTAAATGCGAGACTTGGGGTCGGAATTAAAATGCCGTTTTATCCGGGGTTTTGAACGAATTTCATTAAAATTTTGGGTTGATATTGAAAATGACCAACTGCAGCAGATTCAAAGAAACAATCTGTCATTTCTGACATTTGTGCAAAAATCATCAATTTTATTGTGAAAATGCAAGACTTGGGGTCAGAATTAAAATGCCATTTTTTCAGGGGTTATTGCACCGGGTAGAATCAAATTTTAAATATCTTTTAAAAATACCAAATTGCAGCAGATTTAATAAAAAAATCTGCCATTTCTAACATCGATTTTATTGAGAAAATGCGAGACTTGGGGTGGGAATTAAAATGCCGTTTTCTCAGGCGTTATTTCACCGAATTAAATCAAAATTTTGATTTCTATTAAAAATGTAAATTTGCAGCAGATTTCATGAAAAAATTTGCCATTTCTATATTTCTTGTAAAATCAATGATTTTATTGAGAAGATGCGAGACTTGGGGTCGGAATTAAAATGCCGTTTTCATGCCCTATGAGACCAAATGAATTTAAACTTTTGATTTCTATTAAAAATGAAAAACTGCAGCAGATTCCATGAAAAAATCCGCCATTTTTAACATTTGTGCAAAAATCATCAATTTTATTGAGAAAATGCGAGACTTGGGGTCAAACTACAGCAGAATCAATAAAAAATCTGCCATTTCTATCATTTGTGAAAAAACCATCGATTTTATTGAGAAAATGCGAGACCCCGGGTCGGAATAAAAATGCCGTTTTCTCAGGCGTCATTACGGAGAATGACTTTATTCTTCAAATTTCTATTCAATATGACAAACTGCCGCAGATTCAATGAAAAAATCCGCCATTTCTAGTATTTGTGAAAAAGCATCGATTTTATTGGGATCGGATTTAAAATGCTGTTTTCTCCGGCTTTTTTGAACAAATTTCCTTAAAATTTTGGATTGATATTTAAAATGACCAACTGCAGCAGATTCAATGAAGAAATCTGCCATTTATAACATTTGTGCCAAAATCATCGCTTTTATTGAGAAGATGCGAGACTTGGGGTTGGAATTAAAATGCCGTTTTCTCAGGACGTCATTACGGAGACTGACTTTATTCTTCAAATTTCTATTCAATATGACGAACTGCCACAGATTTTATGAAATTATCCGCCATTTCTAACAGTTGTGATAAAGGCATCGATTTCATTGGGAAAATGCGAGACTTGGGGTTGGATTTAAAATGCCGTTTTCTCCGGCGATTTACAACAAATTTCGATAAAATTTTGGATTAATATTAAAAATGACAAACTACAGCAGAATCAATAAAAAAATCTGCCATTTCTATCATTTGTGAAAAAAACCATCGATTTTATTGAGAAAATGCGAGACTTGGGGTCGGAATCAAAATGCCGTTTTCTCTGGCGTTATTACGGCGAATGACTTTATTCTTCCAATTTCTATTCAATATGACGAACTGCCACAGATTTTATGAAATTATCCGCCATTTCTAACAGTTGTGATAAAGGCATCGATTTCATTGGGAAAATGCGAGACTTGGGTTCGGATTTAAAATGCCGTTTTCTCCGGCGTTTACGAACAAATTTCGATAAAATTTTGGATTAATATTAAAAATGACAAACTACAGCAGAATCAATAAAAAATTCTGCCATTTCTATCATTTGTGAAAAAAACCATCGATTTTATTGAGAAAATGCGAGACCCCGGGTCGGAATAAAAATGCCGTTTTCTATGGCGTCATTACGGAGAATGACTTTATTCTTCAAATTTCTATTCAATATGACGAACTGCCACAGATTTTATGAAAAAATTCGCCATTTCTAACAGTTGTGATAAAGGCATCGATTTCATTGGGAAAATGCGAGACTTGGGTTCGGATTTAAAATGCCGTTTTCTCCGGCGTTTACGAACAAATTTCGATAAAATTTTGGATTAATATTAAAAATGACAAACTACAGCAGAATCAATAAAAAAATCTGCCATTTCTATCATTTGTGAAAAAACCATCGATTTTATTGAGAAAATGCGAGACTTGGGGTCGGAATCAAAATGCCGTTTTCTCTGGCGTTATTACGGCGAATGACTTTATTCTTCCAATTTCTATTCAATATGACGAACTGCCACAGATTTTATGAAATTATCCGCCATTTCTAACAGTTGTGATAAAGGCATCGATTTCATTGGGAAAATGCGAGACTTGGGTTCGGATTTAAAATGCCGTTTTCTCCGGCGTTTACGAACAAATTTCATTAAAATTTTGGATTAATATTAAAAATGACAAACTACAGCAGAATCAATAAAAAAATCTGCCATTTCTATCATTTGTGAAAAAAACCATCGATTTTATTGAGAAAATGCGAGACTTGGGGTCGGAATCAAAATGCCGTTTTCTCTGGCGTTATTACGGCGAATGACTTTATTCTTCCAATTTCTATTCAATATGACGAACTGCCACAGATTTTATGAAATTATCCGCCATTTCTAACAGTTGTGATAAAGGCATCGATTTCATTGGGAAAATGCGAGACTTGGGGTCGGATTTAAAATGCCGTTTTCTCCGGCGTTTACGAACAAATTTCGATAAAATTTTGGATTAATATTAAAAATGACAAACTACAGCAGAATCAATAAAAAAATCTGCCATTTTTATCATTTGTGAAAAAACCATCGATTTTATTGAGAAAATGCGAGACTCGGGGTCGGAATCAAAATGCCGTTTTCTCTGGCGTTATTACGGCGAATGACTTTATTCTTCCAATTTCTATTCAATATGACGAACTGCCACAGATTTTATGAAATTATCCGCCATTTCTAACAGTTGTGATAAAGGCATCGATTTCATTGGGAAAATGCGAGACTTGGGTTCGGATTTAAAATGCCGTTTTCTCCGGCGTTTACGAACAAATTTCGATAAAATTTTGGATTAATATTAAAAATTACAAACTACAGCAGAATCAATAAAAAAATCTGCCATTTCTATCATTTGTGAAAAAAACCATCGATTTTATTGAGAAAATGCGAGACCCCGGGTCGGAATAAAAATGCCGTTTTCTATGGCGTCATTACGGAGACTGACTTTATTCTTCAAATTTCTATTCAATATGACAAACTGCCGCAGATTCAATGAAAAAATTCGCCATTTCTAGTATTTGTGAAAAAAGCATCGATTTTATTGGGATCGGATTTAAAATGCTGTTTTCTCCGGCTTTTTTGAACAAATTTCCTTAAAATTTTGGATTGATATTTAAAATGACCAACTGCAGCAGATTCAATGAAGAAATCTGCCATTTATAACATTTGTGCCAAAATCATCGCTTTTATTGAGAAGATGCGAGACCTGGGGTCGGAATCAAAATGCCGTTTTCTCAGGCGTTATTGCGGCGAATGAC
Source organism: Drusus annulatus (assembly GCA_022651775.1). Taxonomy (NCBI): domain Eukaryota; kingdom Metazoa; phylum Arthropoda; class Insecta; order Trichoptera; family Limnephilidae; genus Drusus; species Drusus annulatus. The sequence goes on along the minus strand of JAGWCC010001207.1, from coordinate 34,579 downwards.
TTTATTCTTCCAATTTCTATTCAATATGACGAACTGCCACAGATTTTATGAAATTATCCGCCATTTCTAACAGTTGTGATAAAGGCATCGATTTCATTGGGAAAATGCGAGACTTGGGGTCGGATTTAAAATGCCGTTTTCTCCGGCGTTTACGAACAAATTTCATTAAAATTTTGGATTAATATTAAAAATGACAAACTACAGCAGAATCAATAAAAAATCTGCCATTTCTATCATTTGTGAAAAAAACCATCGATTTTATTGAGAAAATGCGAGACTTGGGGTCGGAATCAAAATGCCGTTTTCTCTGGCGTTATTACGGCGAATGACTTTATTCTTCCAATTTCTATTCAATATGACGAACTGCCACAGATTTTATGAAATTATCCGCCATTTCTAACAGTTGTGATAAAGGCATCGATTTCATTGGGAAAATGCGAGACTTGGGGTTCGGATTTAAAATGCCGTTTTCTCCGGCGTTTACGAACAAATTTCGATAAAATTTTGGATTAATATTAAAAATGACAAACTACAGCAGAATCAATAAAAAATCTGCCATTTCTATCATTTGTGAAAAAAACCATCGATTTTATTGAGAAAATGCGAGACTTGGGGTCGGAATCAAAATGCCGTTTTCTCTGGCGTTATTACGGCGAATGACTTTATTCTTTGGATTTCTATTCAATATGACGAACTGCCACAGATTTTATGAAAAAATCCGCCATTTCTAACATTTGTGCCAAAATCATCGATTTTATTGAAATGATGCGAGACTTGGGTTCGATTTAAAATGCCGTTTTCTCTGACGTTATTACGTCATTTGAATTTTATTTTTAAATTTCTAATCAATATGACAAACTGCCGCAGATTCCATGAAAAAAATCCGCCATTTCTAATATTTGTGAAAAAAGCATCAATTTCATTGGGAAAATGCGAGACTTGGGGTCGGATTTTAAATTCCGTTTTCTTCGGCATTTTTGAACAAATTTCACTAAGGATTTAGATTGATATTAAAAATGACCAACTGCAGCAGATTCAATGAAAAATTCTGCCATTTCTAACATTTATTCCAAAATCATCGTTTTTTGTGAAAAGATGCGAGACTTGGGGTCGGATTTAAAATGCCGTTTTCTCCGGCGTTTACGAACAAATTTCATAAAAATTTTGGATTAATATTAAAAATGACAAACTACAGCAGAACCAATAAAAAATCTGCCATTTCTATCATTTGTGAAAAAAACCATCGATTTTATTGAGAAAATGCGAGACTTGGGGTCGGAATCAAAATGCCGTTTTCTCTGGCTTTATTACGGCGAATGACTTTATTCTTCCAATTTCTATCATCGATTTCATTGGGAAAATGCGAGACACGGGGTCGGAATTAAAATGCCGTTTTCTCAGGTTGTAATGACTGGATTAATTGAAATTTGGTGTTTCCACTATCAATAATTTTTTTTATTGTTTCTAAACATATGCTTCATATTTAAAATTGTAATATTTTTGAAAACAATCCTCTGATACGATGCATTTCTTATTTTTGTAACAATTAACCCCGCCAACCGCTAATCGAATACTTAATTATTCTATAGAACCGAATTTCAACATTTACTTTTCTCAAATGGCGCTATGTTTTTTTTATAATAGATATTTTTAGTTAGCTTAGAGTTTGCTCCTCTTTACAACCTTTTATACGTTAATTTACTATCTATAAAACGGATTCCTTGATAAGTGTATTGAAAAAAACAAATTTCCACATGCAATTATCTCTTTTACAAAACTTTACAGAATAACAAGTTAGACTAAAGACTGTCGTAAAAAAATACGTGGAATCATTTATTTTTGGCAGTTATTCAATTTCTGAGCTTTGTTTATTGAACTGATGAATAAAGATAAACGTTTTTATTGAAATATTTATTTGCACAATGTAATGACGTTTTCATTTGAAGTGTATCCACCCCTGGTTTTTTATGTAGCATTTCAATAATAATTTTAAAAGAAAAAATAATATATTATAGAATACCAATAAATTGAGTAATTCACAACTCAAAGGACGGTAGATAAGAACCCATGGCAGTAGAAACTCTTCTATACGTTGGGGAGAGGGGGGATCGCGAGGAGTAAGAGGCGGTCGGGGGGAGGTCGGAGATATTCCTTGTTTACAACGAATATCTAATGCACCGCATTAGTAGCCGAAGTTTTCTTTAGTCACACGGATCAGGGACGCCTTATCCTAACAACTCACCATGGTAAGTGTCTCAGTCACTAATTGATATAATGTGATTATTTATCAGCAATTTATTTATTTATTAATACTTTTTTGGCATCTCGCTCACATTTCAAAAGAAAGTTAGATTTATTGATCAGTTTTATAAACAATGAAGTTAATTGGTAGTTTTTTGGTTTTCAGTCAGCGTTCGTGTTTAATCCAAGCGAGTGGGTGCTAATGAAAATGAAGCGAGAGGAGGGTTTACTGTTGACATCTACCAGGAAGTGGTTCTCCTCTACATTGTGGCAGACAGCAAGCATGAATTTGCAGCCACCGCCGCCGCCGGAATACCCGCCGTCCATGCATGACAAGCGCCATGAGAAAAGGATGGACAGGGAACGTGAATGGATCTTGTTTAAGAATCAAGGAATAGAGTTGTGGGCCTTCACGAAGGCCAGCGAGCCAAGCCTAGCCAGCCTAGCCAGCCTGACCGTCTCGTCCGGTCAGCTCCGCCTGCGGAAGGATCCGGCTAAGCCACAACCGCCGCGCCCCTCCGACCCCACCCCGCCGGAGGTCATCAGGACTGCGCCGCTGCCCATCCGCCCCATCCCGCGCCGCCCCGGAGATAACTATTGAAACGGCTCTGCCTCCCTGGCGCCAGAACTAAGAATTTGTGAATGTTACCGTGTTTACTTATTTTAGTGGTTATACTAATACAACACGTTTCATAATTTACTCATATAGCATGCGCCTCGTGTATATTAAGAAAAATAAAGTATTCAAATGGTTTTTTCTTTATTTGTGTTTTCAATATCATTCTATCTTTGGTTGATTTATAATTTCCACATTGATAATTGCAAAATTTTATGGTTCAATCCATATGAAAAATATATCTTGGGTATGATTTCTGACAAAAAAATATTTTTTATAAATAGTGTTTTTGATATAAAATTACCCTATAATACTTTTGGTAAACTTTTTATGTCATTGATTATTATATAAAATTACAGATATATTATTTAATCATAATAATTGGATTTTTTAAAACTATTTCTCAATAACAGAATTTAGGGTTCGATTCCCTGGATAAAAATATCATGATAGAGTTTATTTTTCACTAACGATAAAAGTAGGGAACAATTGAATTCAATTTTTAATAAGTTTCTAAACAATAGCGGGGCGGGGAGGGAGGGAAAGAAGATGGGGAAGAGGATGGTTGGGAAGTAGCTTACAAATATCAACTTGAGTTGCATTTTGTCCTGGTGGTTGATACTCGAGTGTAATCCCCTACATAACAAAATGTTTTCCGGGTTTGATAACGAGTAACACACGATTAGGTTAGATTATTTCTATAGAGTAAAAGTCCGGTACAAATAAGTTATCACAACTTATATATGAGGATACTTATTTTCTAGATAGAGGCCATGACGTTCAAAGTTATTTTACATTTAATTCACATTTATCCTAATTTGGTATGATCTTTATTTCCACACATGTTTTTTCACACCACACTTTCACGTTTTTTATAAAACAATAAATTGATGGTCAAGTCGAGTACATTACGATGATATTTTTTTAAAAAAAATCGTTAAAATGAAACCATATTAATATATTTTTTTAAATTGATTTATTTTATGATTCATTAACCTGACTACACCATTGAAAAGTCAAAAAATCTACATATAACTTTTCTTGATTGAGCAAATCTTATGGAAACAGGAATCTCTCAATCCGACTCTTCAAGATTTTCGATGTTTCTTACAACAGCTCTAAAGTCATTGTTACGGGTTTATCGAACTTAACAATTGCCAACATACCACCCAAATTGAGAGCGTCCATTTTAAATTGAAAAAAAATGTATCCAAATTTTAGGTATCTCTTATCCTTCTTCTGGTCCCTTTTTCTATGGAAGGTTGGCTATCATCAAGAAAATCCCTACTCAGTAGGCTACAGCCCGGAGCAACTATACGAGTTTCATTCGTACCAGTCGCTTATGTTTTATAGCCACGAAGTGCGCTGCCTTCCCGCGATACGTCTCCCATCAATATTCCCGTGGATTATTAATCGAGTAATCATGAATTTTTCGATCCTCTAAATGTCGTTTAGATGTCAGTACATACTTATAAAGGTTGGTAAGGTAACTTATTTTAAATTCTTAGAAAAACTCCGGCTAGTGCGTCATTGTATGGGAAGTGATAACTTTGCGAATTTGATTCCAACAATGTATTTCCGAGAATGCTTTCTAACTCTTTTTCATGATCAACATTATTATTTATCTTCTTATTATTATTCAGTCTAATTTCTAATCATATTAATAATGCGCTGGCTTATCAGTTTTTCGCTACGTGTGTATTTGTATTTCGATATCAAATAACAATGGGAAATATGTTTTATTTGAATTTAATACTCACAGAGGGTTTCGAGTTACTCTCCTCTCAACACGAGGAATGCTGAGCGAAGAACGTCTCTTCCATAAGTGTAAAAAGTACATTAATTTATTTACAATTACAATCGAGTAGTATCGGCTAGGTACCAATGCTTTTAACGATATTATAATATACCTTTATTAATTATTATATATTATATTTGTTGCAAAGCATTTGCTTTATCATCCATTGAAATTAAAAATAAGAAAAAATATGGGAAAACTGCACAAAAGTCACGACTGCTCTCAACCGTCTGGAACCAGTGGGACTATGGCATCCCCAATTCGAGTATGTTGTGAGGCTGAAAGAAGTGGAAAAAGAAGGTGGTGGGGAAGAGAAAAGTTGGAAAGTACCTAGATATTCAAATCTAGTCACCAAACATGGCTAAAGCCATTTTATAACGTTTTGATTCTAAATGGTGGTATTTCATTAGTTACTATCATTGACTTTGAATGACTTCATTTTAAAGTACGTGCGTATGTACCAGTGTGAACTGTTCAAATTTGGTACTAATTTTAACTGAAATCATTAATTTAAAAAAAAATCCTATCAAATACTCACCTACCCAATAAAGAAGACGCAAAAGTTAATGGTAGAAAAATACGGGGACCCCAAGGAAGGCATGGTATGGCCAAGTGTCAAGAGAGAGTAAAACAAGGAACGTATGTCAAGACAGAGTGGTGGTCGTCCATCCCTTCTTTCAATTTTTAGTTGCAATACTATTATTTAATTTAATGTGAACCGCACAAGAGTCCCAACTACTTTCAACGGTCTGAAGCCAGTGGGACGATGGTATCCCCAATTGCGGTATATTATGAAGTTGAAGGTATTGGGGAGGGGAACGAGATGGGGGAGAGGAAGATGAGGACATACCTGGCTATTCAAATCTGGTCATCACACACGGATTTAAGCACCGGTTCGTTTCTGAATAGTGATATTTTACCAGGGCGATACTGAAAGTAACTGCCACCAGAAATTTATTTATTATTATTGATTAAATAATAAAATCCATGATTCATTTTTCCACAACTCCAGGATGCTCAACGTCATTAACATCTTCTCGGCCTTCTGTAAAGCGCTTGTACCACTTATAAACACTTTTTTGAGGCAAAGTAGACTCGCCAAATGCCACAGTCAACATTTTAAGTGGGTTGGAGTACTTTATTCCATTTAAACGCAAAATTTAATACATATTCTTTGATCCATTTTTTTCAAAAGTAAAAAATCGAAGAACACACAAAAATGTGACTAACCTTTCTAGTTGTCAAAAACAAACCACTAATCCAAAATGGTTGATAATGGTAACATATGATAAACATATATGTACCAACATAAAAAAAATCGATAATCGAATGTACACAGCTCGCGAAAATTCAAAACTTACCATTTCTTTTGAACAGGCCTCGTATATTAAAAAAATCAACAAACTTAACGTAATTCGGCCTCATCTATGAGTCTTTGTTTTGATAGCAATCTTTATTTGAAGATGTACTTTATTTAATGAGCTGGAATATGTACGTTATGTTGACTAAAAGAAGTAATTTTCCATTAGTAACTTTTTTAACATATTTCATTATTGCGCAAGAGTTTCAGCTGCCTTTTTTAAAATTTAATTTTAATTAGAATTTATTTTTTATAGTCATTACCGTACAAGAGTCCCACCTGCTCCCAACCCTTTAGAACCAGTACGAATGCGGCATCCCAAATCGGAGTATTGAAGTACGTGGATTTTCGGATCAGAATAATCGTCTTTTATTTGCTATATTAAAAGTATCTCCTACTCTACATCCGTTTTGTAGAGTTCTGTAAAAGCATCATTTTTTTTAATATAATGCTTTTTGCATTGTTTAAAAAAATATGTATTTCGTTTAGCGTCTGAACACGACGTTGTTGCTTGAAGATTACTTTGTGCAACTTTTTAAATGTTTGTTACATCATTAGGTGCGATAGCTTACACGCGTGGATTGCCATCTATCGAAATAATAGAGAATCTTAAAAGAAAAAGGGGTTTGAAAATATATTAATCAAGCATTTTTTTAGTACAGAAAAACATTTATGTGTTACAAAGAAAGGTTTGACTGTCCAACTAGAATTTTTTTCCGTTATAAGACAGTCAGATTTAAACGTTCATAAAATGTTACGGTAAATGCCAATATGGGTTTTATTAGTGCAGGGATAAAAACGAACATTGGCATCACAATATAAATAGATACATATGTTTATGCTAAATTAAATAATAAACATAGATTAAAAAAAGAAATACGTGCGTTATACCAGCAGATGTAAAAAACCGAAATTACCATTACCGACAAGAGCGGAAATTAAAAATTGCATTTATAATATAAACATATCGTCGCCAAGAAAGTAAATGGACTGAAGCGCCATTTTGGGAAGTTCATACTAGAGCACTTACAAGTTTTTTTTGTTTTGCAATAAGTCTTCAGTACCAGGTTGTATTTTGAAAAGAAAAGTTGATTCAGGTAACTCAATGCTCTCACCAATTTACCTGAAGCGACAAAAGTACTTGTGTCGTTTGAGTCAAGCCTTCTCCCAAATGGCAAATATATTTTAGGTGGGTGAAGGGACACAAAAGTGTTCAAAATCAAACGAGAGTCAGAGCATTCGATGCAGAAAAAAAAAACTGATAAAACCTGCATATTTAACACATTTTTAACCAAAACGTCGTTTAAGCCCTTTTGTCTTTCCAGCGACGATATTATCTTCTTAAATTTATACATGTATATAATACAAAAAACAATTAATTAAATTAAAGCACAAAAATAAATCAAATAACATGAAAGCTACCGGTCGGTAGCTGAGTGGAGAACGCGTCGGATTCCCACCCGGGCGTCGTGCGTTCAATTCCTCTGCTGGCTAAGTCCTCCATCATTGCACAAGCAACATCTTCCGCTTTTTATGATGGCAGTAGGAGTTTTTGTCAGGTTATTCGTAACCCGGGAATGTTTGTCTTACTTAAAAAAAAAAAAAAAAAGGACGGTAAAATAAAAATCGAAACATTGCATTGTAAGGTCTAACTTTCCAGATAAATACGCCGGAATTGAAGAGTGGCAACATCGCTCAGTAATATTTGCCTCTATTCAAAGAAACTTTAAAAAAATATTAAAATTAACTAAGTAATTCACTTTCTCGACCTCGACCTGTTCTTTTTATTTTCTGGCTTTTTTTCTGTTTCATATTTGTGTTTAAGATTAATAATGTTATTTAAAAAAATAATTTGTAAATTACCTCACGTTTAATACCTTGAATCAACACTTTATTTCTATTTAAGTAAGTTAAAACGTTAGAATTTTGAACAAAATTACTATTTTTTATGCTTGCACCTTGTACCTATATATATATATATTTTTTTTTCGCTGTACCATACGTAAGTTAATTAATGATCAATATGCAATAAAAAATAGTGACTAAAACACTTTGTTCGTATTTATAAAGATATTTATTATTTTTCACTTTGTAAAAATAAAATATAAATTACGATGTAAAACATAGGGTTAATTTCTTACAGATTATAAATTATAAATAAATATGTAGTAATTATTTTATAAACTAAAGGTAAGGGTATTAAAATTCAATTTAAAAATCTCCTAATATAGTGGACTGTTTTTCTTAAGGTTAAAAAACATGTGTTTTGAAATCGCTGAAGTAAAAATCGGGATGAAACTGGGGTTCCGCCAATATCCAAGCGGCTTTTTAGGGATCTGTGGCCGAAATTGTTCCGGAAACACTGGTTTAGTAATCTCCGAGAGTGGCTGAAAGGATCTTTTCCGGATCGCATGTCTCAAGGGCTTATGTGTTCATTATGTCGCTTCTACATGTTGGAGAGGTACAAGAAGAAGAAGTAAAGCTTCGTTAAAAATAAGACCTTGTGCACTGATGTTTAAATATATATTTTTGCATTAGCTCCAAACACGTCAAAAGTGTTGATCTAATCGTTAAAAATCTATCAGTAAAATCCACATTCCAGTTTGGGACTTTATCGATGACCTTCGTGGTCGAGCGGTTAAGATCCTCAAATAAGAATCCAGAGGTCGTTGGTTGGAATCCAAAGGGCGCGCATATAAATTTTTTTAAAGTTAAATGTATTAAAAAAGATAAAATAATTAATACTATTTTCTGGCCCGTTCCAGAGTGGCGTATACTCTCAGTATCAGCATAGTGAAAAACAATTATCCAGAACTGAAGCATTGCTCGAAATGGCTCTAGCCCAACCCTCCGTTTGTCTATTTTCTTCCCTTCCCCAATCTCTCTAACCTCACAATACACCTCATTCACAACAAAAAGAATCATCGTTAGCGGATGAAAGCCAAACATCATTAAAACACGCCAACCATGGGGGAGTATTTCGAAAAAGTACTACTTTTACGGTCTTAGTATGTTTATGGAAGCTGGTTGTATGGGTGCTTAAGTAATCGGGCACCGTGCTTAGGTAAGATGGTTTAAAAAATACGACGTCTTAGCAACGAGGCGACCAGAACGACCTGTTATATAAAGATAATTTCTAAGTATTGTACAGGTGAAACATTTTCCAATACGACTCCCCTTACCTAATTTGACTCAATAACAGATGAAAAGCAGTAATCGCATTTCAACGAAAAACTATAGCAATTTTTTAACGAAGTGTGAATAATTATTGGAAAATAAGTAAAATTACGATAAAATTTTACAATTACAGTGGCTTTCGATTAATGTTTTTATCGAACGGAACAAATCCATTTTCGCACGGTGTTTTTTCATTCTGATTTTAATTTTCTTTCGTGGTGTACTGTTTTAACCAAAAGAAACCACACGGAACCATTATAAAAATGTTTATTTTACCGTTATTTAAAACTAATTAATTAAAGTTTTTTTGAAATGGAACTCTCCCTTATTTTTATGCATCCTTGCATCATTTTGCACATCCTTCTGGTACTTTGTCAAAAGGGTAGACGTGTAAATTGAAACATTTAAATATTTAATCTGTAATACTATTTTGATTCTAGAATGAGGTAGAAACGTTACAAGTAGGTCCGTAAAGTTCACGATAAAACGTTTTATTTTGACAGTACATCAAAGGTCAAAAGAATTTAAAAGATAAAATATTTACAATTGAGGAGCGTTTTTCCAAAACTGTATATATGTTGGAATTCACATTGTCCGATAGATTTTTTTTATTGCTTTGTATATAAAATAATAACGGTAGGTAATAAAACTTGAATATTATTGTTAAAATGTGAAAAGAAACAACAAGTTTTGATGTCGAGTTGAACGGTAAAAAAAAAACAAAAGTTCCTTTTGAGTTTTGAAAAACAAACCGAAGGATTTACAAACACTGAACGATAAATGCAAAACTCGTATATTTTCCAACAAAAAAAAAAAATAGTGCCCAAAAAAACCTCTGTAGGGAAGACCGGGGCTAGTAGACTCATCGTTAATAACTCGTTTGATTCTCAAAAGAGAGCCCTTCCCGTATAGGGCCGGGTCCGGATTAGTATTTGTGTTCCTTTGAGTAACGATTTTGTGTTCTGAGTAACTTTTTTACATCAATTTCATTAGTTTTTGCTGTGCCCCAAGAAGTCAAGATCATATATGTGTATAGTGTATGCTAATGGTGGGTTTTTGTGAGTAAATAACGATATTTTATTTTTACCGGGCCGACAGTCTACTGGCCAAAATGGTTGAAAATTAAAAATGGAGACTAAGGTTAGTCAATTCAGTGGTATTGGGGTTACAGTGATTGATTGCCTGTTATTCATATGAGGATATGTCATAAATAATTACACTACTAATTGATTTCTCCTTTATCAAATGTTACGAATCATCGGTATTCAGCGGCACGTAGGTCTCAGACGCGACAAATCAGAGACCGACTGCAAGGCTGCAGGACACTAATCAAGATAATGATAGTACTTATAACAGTAAAAAAGTGCTGGATATTTACATCGAATTATTTACGTGTTGTATTTCTTTTAATTCAATAAAATTGTATTTGCAACCTGCATACTTTTTTTATTTACAAAGTGAGACCGTTTTAGGTAACACTGAAAAATATATACTGGTCCGTACACCGAAAAAAAGATTAACACAGTACTGAAACATGTCAAGATCTGATCAAACCTAAGATTTATAAAAAACCTTTAAAAAAAATATTATTGTTGTTTTTTAAAAACTAACGTTCCCAGGTTTCGCATAACCTGACAGTATTTGAAAAACTCCTACGGCCGTCATAATAAGCGGAAAATGTTGCTTGTGCAATTATGGAGGACTTAGGTAGCAGAAGAATTGAACCCAAGACGCCCGGATGGGAATCCAACGCGTTTGTCTGCTCAGCTACTAAGTGGTTACTATTCAGCTACTAAACTCAAAAGTTAACATTGAAAATTTTGGTCAGTGAAGGGTTATTTAATGCGTGTATTAATCATATAAATACCCGTTGACCTGTTTAACTAACTTTTGTTGAATTTAACAAGCGCTTAATCAAAATGTGTTCACAATGGTAATAAAATTAAATTTGTGGTTTGGTTTGTATTTTCTTTCAATTGGTGAGCATAAAATAAAGATAAAATGTTTTCACATATTATTCTACAATATATAACTCGTTGAAGTAATCCCCGCTGAGTGATACTCTTAAGGTATCGGTAATATAAATGAGGTCCATAAAGTTTATCTGCTGATCCCATTCGAACTTTTTATTAATTGTCAAAGCGACTGCAACGCGATTTAAATATTCTCGTTGATAATATAAAAAAATAGGTACCTAATTAAGTTTTGAGTGGAATAAAAACAGCTTAAAATTGTGTTTGAAGTTTTTTTTTTAAGACAGGAACCCATAATTTGCCATAACAACGGAACGGAGTAATAACATGCAATAAAAACATTATTATTTACACAAATATGGTTAGTGCTTAAAACAATAGTTATTTTAATTAGATTAAAAAAAAACTAATTGATCTTAAAAGAACATGGAATGAAAGCGACAAGTTTTTCAATGATTGTTATCGGTAATTTTTTCCAATTGTCCAGGAGGAATAATTTGTGTGCAGAAAATTACATATTTATTAAATGTACACGTCAAATGCACCACATTAATCAACTGATGTCTCTGGACAGTATATATTTTTTTTGACTCAACGCATTCCTTAAATAATTTAATACTTGGGTTCGGCATAATTTTTTTTTTCCACATTAGTTTAGCATAATTTCATTGCGGAAACATTTATAAAATAAGCGCTAAAGGGAAAACCTGGCTGAAGTACCCATTTATAAGCGTGGTCGAAAACATCACGTTCCCACCTAAGGGTCGCGGGTTCAACCCTATGCTTTAGTCTTACATCATTGATCATACAAAAAAATCGCATATGTCGATGGAAATAGGAGGAATTAATAAATTTATAACGAAACCCGGGTATATTTTTTTCAATGCATTCTTTATCTGTTCCGATTACTGATTTTATTGCCGTTGTATGCTCAGATCCTATCAAAAAAATTCAAAATCTAAATAACCTCAATTTAGAAAGATTGATTTCTTTTCAGTAATCAATTCTAACTGCTTTCTTTCTTTCAGGCTCATTAACTTCTGCGCTGCTATGCAGAAGGGACTGCGGGGAAGCGTGCGGAATCTGCTTCAAGGAGCCGATCGCTGTGCTGAAGTGCTGCCCGGCCATGGACATTAGAGGCGGCTGGGAAGTGGACTATGGAGAGTTCAGCTACGCCAGCCACCCCACCCACGGGTTCTTCCTCCCGATTCCCCCCCCGCGTTGCTTCATTTGTGGGACGAGCTGCTCCCGCTTCTGCCGGGACATTGCCAGATTCAGATTGTGCTGCCGCGGAGAAATTAGGCCATGAAATATAATAGACTTACATTACGAAAATATGCTTCAAATACAAAATACTAAGTAATATACATAAATGCACGAACTTACCAATAAATTAATAATATGATATTATTATTATCATTACTTTAAATCAGTATATATATATTGAAATGTTTGGAATGTAACTTTTCTTTTTTTTTTATAATTCTCTTAGCTTTAATGCCAATAACGGACGACATTTAGTGGGTTTTCTACATGATTATGCCAGTAAGCATGCTGCTAAGTTTATATAATTTGTGTTAATCGGCCTAGCTGTTGTACATTTGTCCCATTATCTTAATCTTGCCGTATCAAATTTATCTTTTCTCTCTAATTAGTCCCTTGTGAATTAATTGTAAGAACAATTGAAAGTTCCCCCTAACTCCGTTCTAACCATCAAATTGGTAAAAATAAAGGTGGAATTACGTTTCAACAGTGCTCACGGACAGTTGGAAAATTCTATTTTTTTTTCCAATTATTGTAAAATTGTCTTTGACCGCCGTTTTTTTTTTTTTAAATTATGGTTATTATCATTTAATTTTTTAATCATATATTTTTTTTTACCACAAGGATATCAGATTTATTTATTAAAATATAAATAAATTACTAAAAAATACACACCGACTCGAAGGTTAGAACGTTATTCGGTGGACCCCTTCGATTTTCGTTCTTCGAGATTGGCCGAATGACTTTTTCAATACTGGCATAAGAGTCTTAACTGCCCGGAGCCAGTGAGACTATGACATCCCCGATCAAAAAATGTTGTGTGGCTGAAGGAGTAGGTAGCGAATTGTGATGGAGAAGAGGAAAGTCGAAAAATCTAGGAAGAAAATTAGAACTACCATGTTTTTTCTTAAAATTTACTAAAAAAAAACTGTTATTTAATTAAATACCGTATTCAAGTAATTCTGAATTTTCTTAGAAAAACGTTTTTATTAAAAATTCCCCTCACCTTCTCGTCCTCGACTTCCCTCAGCGTCACCATATTTCCTAAATAATGATACCATAGTCCGACTGGCTCCGGTTACTTCAGATTTTTTGCGGTCCTCTTTAAAAAAAACTGTTTCCAAATACCGTTATTACCCCTTTTACTTATCTAATATTACGAATGTATGACTAAACGGGTACATACGGTATTTGTCGCAAATACACCCAACCGTCTAAACCACAAAACTTGCAGCTTTAAAAAAACCCCTTATATTGCCTAGAGAAAAGGGCTCGCAAATAAAAGATTTCACACTATTTTTACGGACCTGAAACATTATCTCCTTGAAATGACATTAGTTTTGTTTGAGGTCAGACCTGAATAGGCACTTTAACCAACATTTCTCTTCCCCATAGTTCATATTGATCTTCAGCCTTATAACATACTTCATTTGAAAATGTCATGGTCTCACGGGTTTTGCGGAGTTGGGACTCAACAATCAACTCAACACAGATCACGGCAGCAGACTGAGATTGAAATATGGCCCATATATACGAGTAGGCAATCAAGCTTTTCAAACAAGTATTTTTAAAAAATGAAGTCGTCCGCCGATAAGTAAGCATAAGAAACTTCACTTTATGCAATATGTAACGGAACACACTTGAAACATGTAAAAGAGAAAAAAAATCTTGTGATATCATTAATGGGTTACGATATTTTTATGCGTGCCTTATTTTTAGCAATTATTTCGTAAAAGTAATAATAATAATAACTTTATTCCAGAAGGAATAGAGCGCAATGCAATAAATTCCGTAATTAACAATAATACAAAAATACTAAATAACAATACATTAAACAAAAGCACGAATTGTTGTACATATATGCAGTAGAATAAATTGAATTAAACATGATAAATAACTTCAATCGAGTGTGCTTCAAGGTGGTCTCCGCATTATCTGCATCAATTGCTCGCTGAGAGCTGAGCCACTCAGAGTAATGAAATGCTTATCTTTTTTTTTTTCGCAGCCTTATCCACCATGGTTGTTACGTCTACGCTAAATAAAAGATTAGACATTCCGGCTGAGATGAATCAGTATGTAGGATGTGTACCTTGACTACACTAACGTGCATCACCATAAGTCATTCATCCCGTTCCTTTACACTCTCGTTATCAGATCGTCCTTATCTCATCTATTGTAATAATCATCACAGTAGGTACCGTAATATTTATACTCGCACGGATGAATAACACCCTCTCCAAACACATCATACATACAAATCAATTGTTAAATTGATTACAATATTACTTTAAAGTGAGATAACACCAATATAAAAAACGTATTTTTTAAATAAACTCTTTCGCTGATTTATTTTTGTACTTTTTTTTTGGTTTTTAAAACCTAATGGGGACATTGGTAGTTAAAAATAAAAATAATAATAACATTAAACATGATATAAATAGTCCATCTGTATGTGGCTTCTCCACAGTTTGATAATGCCCTCAGAAGGCGAAACAGCCGTCACGCGTAAAAATAATTATATCGCAGAGCTTTTAACTAAAAATTGTTTAAAAAAAAAATTCAAATAATAATAATTATTGTTTAAATAAAATTAAAAAACCTAAAATTAACAATGGAGTTCTACAAAATAAACTTTAAAACCATAAATAATTTTTGTACTTTTACCTAAATTTTCTTCTAAAACTAAAAAAAAAAAAAACTTCTTTGTCTTACTTTTTTTTCCACTGAGATGTTTATATTCATGTATTTTATTGAAAGCATTTTATCTGGAGACTTCCGAACAGTGCACAATGTGTAAGTTTCTCAATATAGTTGAGAAAATCGCCCAAAAAAAGCTCATATTCCCTATCTTGATGTACCAACGGGTATAATGCACTTCGCAGTATTCAATCAAAATATGTTAGGTAGACTAGTAAAAACCAAATTTTACCAAAATTTAAAAACCTAGTTCGTGAATTAGCTTCAGCTTAGGATAGATAAAGCGCCTGGGAGATGTCACAATGCCGGTATACCTGTATATAATCTTTTAAAACGAAAACCTATTTTAAAGAATCTTGTCGGCGAGAAAGCACCGACACAAACAATAATAAGTAAACAATATTAAACATAAAGTATAGAGAATTTGCCTGCATCCTAACTATTTCACACAGATTAAGTCTATTCTCAAACTCTAAACAAAAATAGTTTTTATGGCAACTGAAGTTTACAGTTTCGTATTTTCTCATTGTTAGTACCTACCTTAGTGTTTGGAGGCCTATCTCCATTTACACGTCAAAGGGATGTCACAATCTTGTGTTCTGATTCAAATATTCGATTATTTTGTTTTTTTACGTTTAATTTGTAGAACCAAAACACATTTATTGAATGCAAGAAAAACAACACCTTAGCGCGTTTTGCTGTGACCAAGGTAAACAGGTGAATGCTTAGAAATCTACTGAATTAGGTAATATTGAATGACACAAGAGAGGTGTCCACTTGTCCAGAATAAGTGTCATAAGAGACATCCACAAGTCAAAGGGTTTGGGGCGTTATATTTATGCATTCTCATATAAGGGTGTGTCTCATGAAAAAAGAGGTAGATTGTGATGAAAAATATATTGCAAAATTGGCTAACTGAGAAACGTATTTTCATAAAGCTTAGGTAATCAATCAAACTGCATCATTTTAAGTCATTGCGGAAGAGAAGTTTTTGCCGACCACCAAATATATTTCTATGGCCAGAAGTAGAATGATTTCGTGGTGATTATTTTTTATCGCGATTGAGTCGTGTAGTTTCTATATCTCCCATGTCAACTTTCACATGTTCGGAGAAAACATCAGTTTCGCATTATTTTCAGATTTCTACATTATTAAGGGTCAGCACTTAAGAATGACGCTAAACGTTACTTTGTAGTATTATACAAGCAATATTATTAATGATTTATCTGCAAATTTCTATGGTTAGTTATAAAAATGTCTGAAGTTTCCAGTGAATACAATTTTTTTACTGTAATACTTTAAATTCTATGAAAAGCATACTAAAATGTCAGTAAAAGGTACCGTTTGAAAACCAGCAAATGCATTTTTGAATATTTTAATTTAAATTCCAATGTGCATTTCATAAAGAATTTAAAAGATTACTTTTTAAGAATTGTATTTACTGGAAACCGTGGACATTTTTAGAACTACCCGGATATAATGAACGGATAAATAATTTGTAGTTTTGCTGGTGCTAGAAAGCCAAAAAATGTACGTTTGTGGGTGCTCACCCTTAATACAGTCATACATAGTTTTATAATATACGTGCAACAGGAATCTAAGGAAAAATAATATCATTGTGCTACTAAATAACCTAATATTTGTATTAATATCGTAAGTGGGAAGATCCTCAAACCAATATCTTCAACCTTAAATGTTGCATTATGAATCATTTGCATGTCTTAGATAAAGAATATGTTTTTTTTAAATATTATATTGAAACATCCATTATACATAAAAATTAAAGACGGTATAGTTTGCTTTACACGCAACATGTTGAATTTGATGCTACATAATAATTAGATATCTATTTTGTTGATATTGAAATGAGTCATGTAGTTTCTATATCTGGCATATCAGCTTTGATTGATTCGTAGAAAACTGCAAAAAACTGTCACAGTTCTATCAGACAGTTACAATGTTATTTAAATGTAACGATTTGGAAATTATTTAGGAAAAAGAGATATAGTCGAAAATCTTCATCTCAGTCTGACATATTTTCGTCTTCGTAGAAAGCTGATTACTGAAAAATTCACAGGGTTGAACATTTTACTGAATTTACACATACACTTTTTCTTGAAGGTATTTATTTTGTGTTCTGGATAAATGCACAAATACAATACTAAAGAGTCAAAAAGAAGCGCGCGGTTATCTCGGTACTTGCAGCAGCACCCGCGTCAGGGCAGCAGTGTCAGCGGGAGTGGGGGTATCACATAAACGGTCGAAGTATGGTGCAGTTATCTCATTTATTAAAAAGCATCGGCTGAATCACGAGGCTCCAGTGCATAACGCAATCATGGTAAGTTTTAAAAATTTAAAAATATTTAGTGTTTTTATTGGTTAACTTTATAGCAGTAATATTTTAAAGTAAATCTTTTTTAAGCTTAACAACCAAACACAAAATAACGATAAAGTTCAAGCTGAATACTTGTGATTTATTAAGGATAACGTAACAATTGCATTCAATAAAGTGTTCAAACACAACATCTTTAAACACATAAAAATGTTACAAAAATTGGATAACAGAATATACCAACTTCTTCATACTATAACTGTTTAAATTCATAATTTTTAAAATAACTTATCTGCAACGTAATTGAAAAAAATATATTCTTGGCTTAATTTGAAATTTCTTTATTGTATTTTTTTTTTGATTTTAATTAAATTCTGTTTATTTATTTATTTTTTTGCCATAGAGAGCCTACTGTTGATTTGTAGAAGTAATAAGTTATGTGCATTCCAAGGTAGGTGGGTTCTCCCTGCTATTTGACTGATCACAAGTAAACCCACGCACTGGTTTTGCCTATGTGGGATTTTTTGTTGTATCTACATTATACATAAGTATATGGGTATTTATGTATTGTTGTTTTTTTTGTTATAAATTGTTTTTTTATAATTTTTCCTCCATGATATATTTATTTTTATTCTGCTTATTATTCATAAAAAAGCTTATTTTAATAATCTTTTCCCTTTCAAAAAGTATGTAACAAAAAAAGGAAGTTATGCGAATGAAATGAAAACAATAAAGACTTGCTATGTTTTAAACATATTCCACTGCTGTTCGTTTTTTACAACTTTTTATTATATATCTACTAGACAATACGCTGTTACTACCTATATTGTAGATTTGTATAACTGTTGTAACTGTTTGTTATACACATTTACTCTACTTCTTTGAACAATTTTAAAGATGTTTTTTTTTTTAAATCTATTAGAGTTTTTTGTTTTTATGATTTTTCATCAGCATCGCTTTTGGATAATATTAATTTCCCCAAAAAACAATTTTGTTTTCAATCCTTAGAAATATCCATAATATGCAGATATTGTGTAATTAATATTTATATTTTTGTATGTGCCTAGTATAAAAGAGAAGATGCTGATTTTTGTTATTATTTTTTAAACAATCTGAATCTAGATGTATTCCCAGGAATAAGCAATTTTGGGGGGGGGGGGTTAAATTTTATGATTATTTGAGTTAATTTTAATGTTTGTGGAAATAACTTGTAGGAAAGGAAATTTTGGAACTTTTGTTTTGTTTGTGTTGAGTGTTAAATTTTACGAAAACTAAAATAATAGTAGTAATAATAGTAAATGTATTTACTAAGTTTCTTTATTTTTTCAGGGTTATTATTCATATGCGATGTTAACGAGAGATAGGATTCGCGATGAAATATCCTGGATACAAGAACATGCGAATAGTCGTTCAGAACTTCTGTTTCTGCTGGGAGAGATGGTCTTTCAGGAGTCCCGCTTGCGGAACCGAGAACTTGGCGGAGAAAATGTTTTCCCACCCGTCCACCAGGAGCGCCCCGTTGGCCACCCCCACGTTGGTCCTCCCACCACGCCGCCTCCTTCGTCGACCCCCGGCCCGCAGTCCACAAAGCCGCAGACTCCGGGGCCGCACCGCTAAATTATCACGATTGTTTCTGCCGCTGAGAGCTCCGTTGTAACCTCTCTTTCTATTACATGTGTCGTTGTGCAGAAAAAATGAAAGGTTACAATAGAGTTATAAGTTACCAATACGCCTCGGTTGTAGATACCCTTTCCACAGCAGCGTGTTGGGCATCTTTGTCACTCGCAGTTTCTTTTTCATCTTCCTGGCAATGTGCGCTTCAAAATGAACACGACACAAAATATGCTCTATTGGACCATGGTCCAGCCGCTGAGAGTTTAGTAACGTAGCTTACTTATTATTTGTGTCTGTTACGTGCGTCGTTAAAAATCACAATGAAGAGGTTACAATGGAGTCAGCAGCGGTACAACTTTTATTAAAAATAATAACCCTAAAATAAAGTGTTCTAGTGTTCACCCTATGCACAAAGCATTAGTTCTGCAAAACCCACCAAATCTTGAGACTGTATTTACTTCAGTGAATGTTACCATTTGAGAAAAATATCAGCAAGTTATCTCGACCTAGATTTGTTAGATCTATAATCAAGTGTCGTCGCGCTTCCTAATGACGAATGCAGAAGAGAGTTGGACAAGGTGCTCAACTACACACGTGTATATCAATTTGTAATCCAAACACATGTATGGAATAAGTGGATGGGGAGGGATGGGAGAGCCCAGCTTCCACCGCGCTGAGTGCACAGACTAACAATTATCACTAACTACCTGGCGCCAGCTCAATGCCACTCGCACGCGCCGCGACGGCCAGCGTCAAACACGTCCATCCAATTGTATGGTTCAAATCACCCCTTTGGCCATCCGAATCAGTTCAACATTTAAAATTTTGTCCTTCAATATATTTGACAAATTTGACGAGTCTCACTGTAATAATTTTTACTATGACACACGCAATCAAAACCTAACTCTACTGAAAGAAGCTGAATATATACTAAATGAATTTTAATTCCAATCTAGTTCACTTATTTTGTTTATTTATTGACAAGTTTAACATTTGATGTAGTATCCAAATAAATAAAAAAATTAAGAATATTCACAAATTCGAAAGTGAGAGGTATTTTTTTTGTTGTTAAAATCTAGCTGTGTTCATACCTACAAAAGTTTTGTCAAATTTATGAAATGTCTATTAAAATTTTTTAAATATTATCTAACAATCTGTGTTTAGGCGGTTTGAAGTATGCTTATCGAAAATTTCTAACCAATGCTTTTTTTATATATCTACTCATATATTGAAATTTACATATAACCTAAATCGTACAAATTTGTGATATTTTGTAAAAATCGCTGATTATGCGGTGGGCTGTGATTTTTTTTCATAAATAAATCTTATATCCATAACAATGACTACTTTTATTAGGTTAAACCCAAAATATTTTATCAAAACGGGGAACAGGTAAGTGAGTTGAAAATTTAAAAAGAGCCATGTTATCTTTTTCCGCAACTACGAATGATGTTAAAACAGAATTGGCTATGTTCACCAAAAATACAGATCAAGGCACATCTAGTCAATTGGTATCGCGCATTGATTTCTCACAGAGAAGTAAAAACAGAAGGGCATCGGATTTCCATTGAATTTTACATACTTTTTTAAATATATATAATTTTTTTGAATCTTCATATCATTTTACATGATCATTCTTATACACAATATGAAACAAATAACCGTCAGTCAAAAACAGTTGATCAAATGAAATATCTAAGGATAATTATTGTCAAGAACCTAAAATGGAAAAATCCCATACAAATAAGGAATAATATTTTTATTTTTAATTTTTTTCATACCCAAAAACTAAATACTTGTAATTTTACTCACCAAAAAAAAAATCTGCTTTGAATATTATGTACATATATATATATATATATATATATATATATATATATATATATATATATATATATATATATATATATATATATATATATATATATATATATATATATATATATATATATATAATAAAATAAAATTTATATATATGTGTATATATATATATATATTTTAAAATAATATACATATATATATATATATATATATATGTATATATTATTTAAAAAAATATATATATATATACACATATATATAAATTTTATTTTATATGTATATATATATATATATAGAATTCTCGGTTTACCCACAGTAGTCCTTAAAGTGATTTTTAACTCCTGACGTTTCAAAACAGATCAGACACTGTCCATCTTCAGCCTTATGTCTTGAGTTTCTGTAGAAACTTCAGAAACTCAAGACATAAGGCCTCTGAAGATGGACAGTGTGATCTGTCCGAAACGTCAGGAGTTAAAAAAGTCCTTTTAAGGACTACGTTACGCGGGTAAACCGAGAAAATTGTTCTACATCTTACACCCGTGAAAACCTTAATCATAACATATATATATATATATATATATAAATATATATATATATATATATATATATATATATATATATTTATATACATATATATATATATATACATATATATATATATATATATATATATATATATATATATATATATATATATATATATATATATATATATATATATATATATATATATATATATATATATACATATATAAAATAAAATTTATATATATGTGTATATATATATATATATATATATTTAAAAAAAATAATATACATACATATATAATAATATATATACATAATATAATAATATATTTGTGTGAATTTTTATTATTTTAAAACAATATTTTTGTAATTGTTAATAAATGGTTAATTTGAGGAATATTAATACTTACCTATGAGGCAGGATAAGGGAGTTCAGCTTTAAGTTTCACCAATTTATGCACACAGCTTGGAATTTGGTGAGAGATAGATAGAGCTCAAAGATGTTAGGGTCCAGAGAATCCTGTGATCTACAGTAACAATAAGTCGACCTTACTATGTGGGACATGGTGAGGTGGGTAAGACAACAAGTGACCTGGCTATTTTCGGTTTAAGAAGGGTTTTTTTTACATAAAGTTGGTTTTATGAAAACACAGCTTACAAAAACTAAATCGTTGAATTAATGAATACTGGCGACCTTTTGTTACAGATGTCATTTTCCATTTAGAGGATCATTGAAGTTTGTATTTTTATTTTTAAAGATTCCTGTAAAAAAATAACAACGGTCATTTATTATTAAAAAAATTACGGAATTGCCCTTCTTGTTAATCTATATTTATAGAAAGGATTTTTTTTTAAATATACGGTATTGAACTTCTCTCCCGTTTTTATTGAATAAATATTTAAATAAAATGATCGACCAAAGAATGGGGACCCGGATGAAAATGACTAAAGCGATTGGTAAAACACCTTAGAATAATCGTTTAAAACTTTTAATGCGCCTGAAAAATGAATGTACGCAATACGCATAGCTCTCAAGTCATTGAATAGCAGAGAACCGAGCAACTGATTCAACAGACTCGACAAATGCCAAAATGGTTTACTATTTGATCGCCAGACAGTTTATTATATTTTCGTAGAAAGCAATCACTTTGTGGTTTGACATATTAAAATAAATGAACAAAAAATATTCGTGGTCTTACACAAAGTAATTTTTTTCATTTCTTTAGTTTATTTAAAATTTTAAACCCGAAATATTGACACATGTTTTACCGATGTTCATGTTTTTCTTTCAATTTTTAACTTTTTCATATAAAAATCTACTGTGTTTAGGTGAAAGGCGTTACTTTACATTTTTTCGCAAGGAAATTTAGGTGAAGTGTCAAGACTTGATCATAATTTGATCAAATGCTGAAACAGGCTGAAAAATGGTGGTTGACGGGGGTGACTACTTGAAGTGGGATCGGTAACTAAATCACTATGGCGCTAATCATCGATTTGCGATGGCGTAAAATATAACAGCGGTTCAAACTACTGGGCCTAAGTTTGTTGCAAAAAAATGTGGAATAACATCTTCACCCAAAACACAATCGATATAATGAAATATCCTTATGATAACCATAAATATCAACTCTAAATTCGGAAAAAACTTCTCACCTAATTACTCTTATTTAAACAAACTAGTTATGGTGAGCGACTTTAATGTCAGGACCACCATTTTGAACTTTTAGGCTTCCTGTTATTATCGTCATCTTTTGTAGCTTCTTTTGATTCATCTGGACATCATTGAAAGTTTTCTTATAACCTTTTAATTCATGTTACTTTTTTCTAGAGATATATTTTTTTTAAATATACATTCTCATCATCATGCCCTTCTCAAAATAAAAGATTTTATTACATTCCGCCAGCTGCCTTCGAAATTACTCTCAGAATTTTATTAAAACATTTAGTAAGTTATTTTATTTTACAAAATGGGATAAGCAGTCATTGACCATAATTGTTAGTATTTTGTAATTTTTTTAATAAAATAATAACGTATTTTTGCCATTTTAAAATCTTACAAGTTTTTTTGACTGTCTGTCATTTTTTCCTTTATCTTATCACACTGTACCTGAAATGGGAACACCATTTTCCAAACGTTTGAACCTGAACAAAATTGATGGCATCCTCCAGACAGTTTTTTTATTCATAAATTGAGTAGTTAATGTTTTCCTTAAACTTATTAAGTTATGTAGGTATATTAAATAGATTTCAATTGTATTTTACACTATATCGCATAATAATATATCGAGCATATGAGGTACGCAGGAGATCCGTTCTGTACTATTCTAGCCGGCCTATTCTCCAGCCTCCTGAGACACACACATGGCGATGAACATGAGCTAAACCATAATCACACCAATCTTGAAATTCAATCAACTGGATGCATTGGCGATCGTTTTGGCGACAATGGTTTCAAGATGCTCTGAAAAAATCTTTTTTGTTAATAAAGAACAAACTTTTTACCCTGGATAACCAATTTGGAATCAAGAGCGCTTCATCAATCGACATGGCTATTTATGAACCTAAGCAAACAACAAGTACGGGAAGTAGAAAAGTTACATTCAATGGGAAGGAGCTTATTTTAAACCCTTATTCCTCAAAAGCGAAGGCAGGCAAGGGGGCAATATGTCGCCTTTTCTATTTAAGGTGTACATAAACGACCTCCTACAAGAACTCAACGACTCAAGGATTGGTTGTCATATCTGTGGACAAGGTAGTAACAACATCAACTACGCTGATGGACATGGTACTGCTGGCCCCCTACATTATTTTGAGACGATTTGTGCAAATATGCAAAGAATACGCAAACTTGCATAACTTGTTGCATAACCTTAAAAAGTCTGTCATGGTCGTATTCAAACACAATAAGGAGTCATAAAATATTTCACCAATCTAGAAAGAAACAAACTGCTTGTGGCCCTACAGGCTAAATACCTGGGACATATCTTTACAGAAGATTTAACGGTATAGAATATATGGAACGACAAAAAAGTGCTATTAATATACAGTCCAAAATGCTCTCAAGGCGGTTCTACCACTGTAGTGACGATGTCAGGAAACTGCTTTTTAAAGACGTACTGCACTGCCCTATATACTCGTAAATCTGAACTGCGAACACAATAACCAACAGCACAATGGAACAAGTTGAGGGTTTGCTACAACAATGCCTATGGGCAACTTCTGCAACTTCCAAGGTTCTGCAGTGCCTCTACAATGTTCAGCGAAGGGAGGGTGCACTCATTCTCCGCCTTACTTCGCAACCGACTGACTAGCCAGCTTCTGGGGCAGGACATGGAATTCAACCTACGTCATTGTCGCGACTGGATCTGAGTAGCTCAGCTCTCCTCTCAAAGATCGATGGATGCAAATGATGCGGAGACCACTTTGAAGCGAACTTCATCAAAGCAAAAGTTTTAATAAAGTTTTTTTTCTCCTTATTACTTTAAATATGGTATATGTGTTACAATTCTTACTTTTATTTTATGTATTTTTAATAAGTTATTGTTAAATATTTGATATAAAAAAATATTTTCAATTAATACAGAAGTTTCTTGATCGTAAAGTTTTTGCAACTTGGATTAAAATAGAGTACATACACAATATTAAGTCACTCCGAAAGTTTTTTTTAATTAAAAAGTTATGGAAAATTCGCTCTTATGAAATAATTGTAGTATATATCAAAAAATTCCCTTATTTATTAACATAGAAAGTAGATAGTAAGAGGAAGGTTTATAAATTAATGGTTTCAATGTTGTTTTGCAAATATTTTATTTTATATCTTGTAGGTACTATCTACTACACGAAATATTTATAACATTAGATAAATATGTGGTCAGCATTCATTGTAGGTACACAAGTTATTTGAACAAATATTAAAATGCAAATGCGAAAAAATTGACTTGGTTTCAATATTAAATAAAACTGTTGAAAATAACTAATGCAAAGATAAAAACTGTTGAAAAACACATACATGGAGATATTCATTATAAAACTAGTTTATTTTATCTTTGGGGAAAATAAACGCCTTTAAATACAAAAGAAACTAAAAAAAATATAATTGATATAAATATCATGGCCTTTAAATTTAACTAAACAAATCCAAATAAAAAAATAAAGTCAGTCGTCAATCTTATAAAATAATAATTTTAGGAATTACTTAAAAATTTGGTTTAATCAAAAATCTTAAAATTAAATACATATAAATCATGGCTAACAGCAAATTATTGAGATAAAACATTATGAATCTTTACTTAATTTTAATTTTATAATGTCGTTAATTTTATAATTAAACCGAAAATCTATGGATCCACAGCAAAAAAAAAATTTACAAAATAATATTACATAGCTAAAACAAATCAATTATCTACCATCATTGACATTGCTTTCTTATTAAGAAGTGTTGCTATGCTTTCAGTAAAAAAAAATCTACTTCGTAACGAAACCAGAAAATTCTACTACGGTTATATTTCGATAAATTAATGTCAAGATGTAAATTTAACGAAATTATTAAATTACACTTAGCAAAATACGCGTTTTCTTATTTGTAAACATAAATAGACATTAACATAATATGCTGTACTTGTCATCCTTGTCATTCTGCTGCAGGTTCTTACAATACAGTAAAATATAAAAAATCTGTCTTGAGTTGGATTTTCCAATCCATTGATAGTAAATTTTATAGTTTTATTTTCGATTTTAACATTTTTCAAATATTTTTTTCTTAGAAATTTTGTTTTAGGATTTTCCCATATGACATAAACATGCGTATGTAAAGACACGTTACAAATGAACTCCCATAATCGCAATCATCATTTTTAAAAACAATCATTTAACTTAAATACATATATATATAATCATTTCACACAAGCGATTTTTTTAAATACACAAAAATTAAAGACTTAAATAAGCCAATATTTGTATTACTAAAAATTGATGCTACTTTCGTACTAAGTGAACCTAAGCTATATTAAGACTAGGAATGTATTTTAACAAATATTTCGCTGATGCGAAATATATTTAAAATAAATTTGTTATAATGGAATGTGAGACTATTCCCCAAGAAAAAAAACAAAAAACATGAAATAATTTCAAGCAACGCTTTAACTCTTTGAAGTTGACACGAATTAATTAAATAAAGCGCAAAAAAAAATTATATTCCAAAACGGAAGAAAAGAGAGGCAAAAAGTAATATTTAACAATGTAAAATTGATGAGATATTAAACAAGTGTGCAAATACGTTATTTATTAAGAACTAGTATAAGTATTATTAAGAACTAGTATAAGTATTATTAAGAACTAGTATAAGTATTTTTAATTTTCGCTTTAAATTGAACAGGACTACAATAAATTCTCTATTTAAAAAGATCTAGCAAATTATTAATAAAATTACAATCTCATCAGAAATAAAAAAACGCAATTTTAAGTTTAAATCTTAATCTTATCAAATACTACACAGGTATTTCAGAATAACCTTGATAGTTAATTATAAATCAAATGTATAAAGTTTTATAAATACTGTTTGTACTATCCAATTATTTTAAAAAGTATTATTTCGGGTATATTTCACTTATAAAACCATAATACACAATTAAAAAAAAAACACTAAGAATTAAAAGAATATTTTCACGATCGGGATTTGAACACCGAGACCTTCCACTATCTAGGCGATTGCTCTAGCCACTGAACTATTAGTTTTCAACCTTCAAAAACCCCGTGTTTCTCCAATATGTAGTGAATTATTGTAGTCACTATGGTAAAATTAAAATTACTATGGCAGCTAATAAGGAAGTTACTTAAACGATTTTTTTGAGATTCAAGAAATAGACAGTGATGCCGTGATAATGTATTCAAGTCATCTGCATTAAGTGTGTTAAAGTTTTTTTTTTTTTAAATTTCTGTTGGAAATATTATGTTTTATAAATATAAATCAATTGCGTCAAAAATTATTCTGAAACACCTAGTACTTATTAATTTAGTTTAATGTAACATTATTTATTTAACACCCTTCTTGAAGCAGCATAATTTAAAAAAAATTGCAAGTCAGAAGCAAAGCACATTCATGAGAATACTTTTCTATTGTTTATTTCATGGCATAAAATTTAGAGAAGTTTTAAATTTTACATCGCAAATCAATAAATAATATTCTGAGGGGGTCCTGTCGGAAGAGTGCTCGCTCTTACCTTCGATAATGGATAAAATGGGTAGTCCGCTGCTGAAAAGTGAGCCAAGCGTAGCGTGGGGAAAGGAAGATTCTCAGTTGGGCAATGTGCGAGGGTCCCTGGCGCAGGTGGAAGTGCCGACGGAGCAAATTGAACAGATTGCACAGGGAATGATGATCCAGGAGTAAGTTGCAGCATAAATAGAAAGTTTATCGTGATCCAGCCTATTGATGTATTGTTCGGTTGAAACGACATGGTGACTGAGTTATGTCGTTTATCGAATGTCCACTTTATGTCACTTCACTTGATGCTTGTCAATGAATGCGAATCTTCTTCAGGTTAATTTTGATTTGCTGGCTCGGAATCGACTTCTTGGTAGGGGCTCGTCCAGATGAGGTTCCAGAAGGATCTTCTATGCCAGAGGAAATAGCCTCTGCAAATCCACTCTCGTCGCGACTGGTAGCTGCCAGGCCGGGGGTCAGACGAAACCATCTCGCTATTTTAGCCCGAGGTGACATCTAGAAACATTTTGGTTACAGTCACCAGTACAAGGATGGCAAGAGCTATCACAAATACCCACAAGATAAAACCAGGAAGACACTGCATGGAAGTATGCCTGATGTGTGGTCTATTAATTTCAGGATTCATATTTTTTTAATGTTTAACTTTTGTTAACTTTGTGTTTACGGTGGGAAATGGTTTTAAACTTTGTTTTTGAATTCGTTTGCTTTAATGTTATATCGGTTTGCACGAAGCGATCAACAAGTATTTGAGATGTGGATGTTGGGAAGGCGGTCCCGGGGAAAGAGTGCGAGCTTCGACTGAATGCAGTTGGGGTAGCTCTGCGCTTTCCGGTCGGCGGCTGCGCGGGGAGGCTGTGGCGCGCGAGTGTTGGTTCGAGAGTCCGTACACCGCGTGTGCACTCTGCTTCCCACGCCGCTGTATGCGCAAGCACACACAGCTACAGCTCAGCTCTGATACTGCTACAGTCGAGGCTCTGTGATATTACCTCTCTATCGGTGAAAATATACAAATTGCAATCAGCTTGGGCCGCTAAAGACAGAGCATGACGCATCACGATCTCATTTTTGATAGATATTTTTATTTATGATTACTTTTCGTGTTGTTTTAAACGCATATTCATATGGTAAATTCGATATTTTCGTTAGTGACTTAGGTTTTTTTTGTCTCTTTTAATGAGGTTTATTGTGACAATTCGAATGTAGTATCACAACTTTATACTCCCGTACGTTGTATCCAGAATTCCCGAAATATTTTTAAAAGCATTATTTATATATTCAACTCATCACTAATATATTTTTTTAAGCTCTTAATAACATTTTTTCGGCAAGTAGAATTGATTTGTCCATAAATATGTGAGAATTTTTTTTTGTGAATTTAATGATAATTTTATATTTATTAATTCAATAATTCTTATACTTACTCCTACTTATTCTTTGCTATTTTTTTTTTACTCCATTCCCATACTATTGTTTTTTTTTTAGATAATTTTCTTTGCTATTTTTTGCTTTAAATCAACATTAAATATTATTATTTTGTATTATGCGAACTATACTGATAAATATGTTAAATGATTGCTCATTTTCAATATCTTCTGTCTATGGGAGCAGTATTTGCAACTATTACAGGATTTATTAATCGACAGTCATTGATGGTAAACAACTTGAGCCAATTGTTTAAAAGAACTGATTCAAAGAGTTTCCGACAGTGACCTGTTACAATCACAAAGAACGCAAAATAAAGGATGTGGTCTAGATTTAAAACAAAACCTCAAAATGAAACATAAGAAAAATAGTAGGAACAAGCTTTTATGCAACGTTGTCATCAAAGCATCACCAAAAAATGGGGACCATTGGTAGATGATGAACGAGTAAACGTGGATAATAAACGTCTGATGGTTGATGATCAACAACTTTCGATACGATGTTTCCAATGTCTAGCTTTCGGACCCACAACGTATTTGCACGGAAAAACTGTCATGTGTCCATTGTGGCAAATGCAACAAATATGACTCATGCCCCACATGGCTGAAGAATCAACGTGTTCAAATTGCAGAAGAGGTAAGAAAAACCACCGGGCAACAAATCCGGGATGCCCACTTTGGAAGTTGATGGATGAGCGTTTCAGAGAAATGGTAGACTACATGAGTCACTGTTCAAGACAGCTTCAAGGAGAGCTTATGTTTCAAAGTACAAGAATACACCACAACACTTTCTTCGCATTATGTATATGAACGCTAAAAGTATGAGAAATAAAAATGATGAAATGAAAAAATCTCTAAAAAAAATTACAGAATTAATACGTTTTCTTGTGATTACTAAAACCTGGCTACATAAGGGAGAGGATTTTTTTGTCAAAATTGCAACTATTACTAACTCTTTAAATTAACTTCTTTGGAGTTTTTATTTTCCGTGAGGTGGATAGAGAAGTGAGGTAAAATAGGAACTCTATATCCCTATGCGGACGATATAATAACTTTTTATAGAAAACTTTTTTTTTGATTTTATGGATTCTTTCGTAATCCTCTACTAACTAGCTGGGGCTTATACAAATACCCCTCATAATGTCTATCTAACTAGTACTGCGGCTCATTAGGCCTTATTACTATCACCATCTGATGGTTTTATTTACTTGACTGAGTTTATTTTTACATTAACGGAAACTAGCGGAGTTTGAAACGGAAATGAATAATGATGTTTTCCATCTCACAAGCTAATTGAAAATTAACAAGTTGACCCTAAACGTATTAAACGCATTTTCTATTATACTTTTCGGTAGCATGAAAAATACAGTCCGAACATCAAAATCGGTGATAATTATCTCGGGAAGAAAACAAGCACAAGATATTTGGGTCTTATCATAGATTTTCAGCTCTCGTGGGATCTCCACATGAATTATATAAACGAGAAAATCACGATTGAATTAGAATTAACTTAAAGAAATTATGCTTTTTATTTTTGATTTTAATTATTGAAATAATATGCAACAATAAAATACCATAGCAAAGATGACAGCCTTTATAAAAAAAAATTGAAAAAAATAAAATTAATAATTTTTAATGAAGTATGATATCGATTAAAATGCCGGTTTCTAATAAGGTCTTGGTAGTTCCATTGGCAGAGACGTTACTCCTGGATAGAGTAGATGTTCTGAGTTCGAGCCTCGGTCGCGACCGTTATTTTTTTTAGTTTTTGGCCTTTTTTGTATATTATCATATTTACGTTGAAGATTATTGATATTATTTCAATAAGAAAATTACCCCCATAACTGGTGTTTTATATAAGCTACAGGGATTAATTCCCACCGCATCACGAACTTTAGTTTACTACGCCATGATACATGCACATCTATCCTATCTGTGATGTATCTGGGGCATTTCTGACCTGCAGGTGGTCCAAAACGAGCTCTAAGAAATGTCCTTGGTCTATCGTGGGACATACGTGTCAGGGATATTTATTCAGATACCGGTAACCTTCTAATCAAAATCATTTCCAAACATGAAATCACAAGCACCCCCCCTACAAATTACTCGCACACAACGCACAATAACATCAAACCCCTTTACTATAAAAAACTACCAGCATAACATTTGAAATAACTATAAAATTAATTTCTCTTAAATCTTTGGAATATATTGCCCATACACTACATAACTCGCTTCTAGATAAATATATAAACAATCAACTTAAACGATATTTTTTAATTCATTTAAAGTGTAAAAGTATAATTTTCTAATCAGTTTTCTTTTCCCGTTAGAGTAAAAACATCCTCATTCGTTGCACTTTAAGATCAAAGCTGACCTCGATTGTGATAAAACTCTCATCGGCGTAAAGCTGCGGTGTTCCAAAAATATTTGTTTTTGTTTTTTATTTAGGTACATATGATAGAAGGGGCGGAGGTTCGGAAGTCGGGTGGTGGTGATGATCAACTCTATCGAAGACCGTTGCGGGATCTACAATATATCTGCCACGTATTCGCTCTGGTCGACGTACATACTTATAAGGGCTAGCAGAAGAGGCTAATTTTATGTTGCGCTTCATATTAAAACCGAATCTCTAGAAAGTTTTTATTTATTATTTTGATGTTGTTTTCTATTTCCTATAAATTAAATTCATTAGACTACTAATTGTACTTGTATATCTGGTATATGTGTGTATAATTAAATACTTACGTGGGCTATTTTTATTGGCTTCTTTATAATAAAATAAGATTATCCGTTCGTTATTAATTTGCTACAACATTGTCGTGTATACACATGCACAAACACCTTTGTATATTTACTTACTACCATTTTTTAGGTATTTTTTACTTAATGTCTTCTTGGTTTCTATTTGTAATAAAGTTGTTTTTTTTTCATATTAATATTTATTTCATCTTAATAATTAATGTATTTTCGTAAAAGTATATCATTTTCTCTTTTTGAAAAACATAGACGATTTTTCAAGTTTGTTACGAAGAGTTTTTTATGTATTATTTTTACGACATATCGTACGTAAGCTTTGATTCGTTAAATGCGTAAACTCGGGATTAGGGACTTGCGTAATATTTGCAAGTAGAAATTACACCACAGTGATAAGCATTAACCAATTCGTATAAGAATATAAAGTTGTCAGATTTTTTACGGAGAGTTTACCCACTAGAAACGGAACTGTTTTTAACAGCAAGATGGCATTTAAATTTTACTTTTAAGAATAACGAAGTGACGCATTTTACAAATCAAGCTGACAATATGTTAGGTTTAATATATCCAATACCCCGTTTGAAAACAAAATAGTTTGTACTTTCAGAAACCATATTGTGATTATTATGTCAGATATAAATGAAAGGGTGCTATAAAAAACATTTTGAAAAATTGGTTCTCAAAGATCCATTTTTATTGATACAGTTACATAAATTAATTTCAGTTTTTTACTACCTTCTAAACAATAAATATTTAAAGAAAATCAAGGCAGAAAAAATGTAATTTTCTCTGCCAAATGTTAACATATTTTGATATGCCCATATATGTTTTTGCTTAAGAACTAACCTACAATTATTACTACATCAATTCAATATAAACATATAATTTTATAAACAAATATAATTTCAAACATGGGAAGGGTATTTATTTTCAATTGACAATTTTTAAAATTACAAATACCGTATTCTCACTACTCTCGCTGCTTACTTAAACAATTTAAAACATGTTAAGATTTTATAAATCCTTTGCATTTGAATGGCGTTAAGGTTAGGTTTTATATTTTACGTGAAACATTGGTTTTGAATTCAATTAAAATTGAACTATTTCTATAAGTTTATAAACTAAATATAGATGTCTTTAGTATTTAACAACATATCTCCTTCTATTTATTCTTAACCATTCTTAATCTTGGCACAAAAATATCAGTACGCGTTGGAAATGTTCAAGACAAAATTTCCAAATAGACAATCTTATAACAACATTTTACCTCTCTCATTACAAACAATTTCACCACCGAGAATAGTTATTTCAAAATAACTGTCAGTAAACGGTAACAGCTTATAAAATAAAGACACTGACATTCATTATAACTTACCTACCCCTGATCCTACTCCAGACGAATTTTGTATTAGTTCAAATATTTTATGGCGATCGCCTTCGCATAGAGTCAAAGAAATGCCACCTAAGAATGACGAAAAACTCGTCTGCTCTTTACTAATTGTAACAGGGCTGGAAACATTTTTAAACTGGAATACCTAATTAAGGTATGTTAATGATTTGGCTGCCAAACAAAATATAATTTTTCACCAGCTTCGTAATTACTAGATCCTCGAAGGATAATTTATTATGCTGAATAGTACAATGAAGAAAGGGTTGGTTTTTTCTACATTTAATATATCCTGGGTTATAATAATTACACTAAGATAGTTACGTCAGTGTAGTAATTTGAAGATTGTGCCTCAAAAAAACAATTTCCAATAAATTTCAGTTGATTTGATTAAACTACGGTAGATCAATACATTTTATACAAATCGGTAGGTCTACCAAATAAGTATAACTGACTTAATCAGTCTTTCGATATAATGACGAGAAACAATTGCAATTGCCAAATGCACAGTAAAGCTTTTCTATCAGATGTATTTTTGGTGTTAATATATATATTTTTTTATATTTAAGTACTGTTATCTTAATATATGGCTATAGTTTGCCCAGCCCTTCTACTGAATCACTGGTGAAATATACTGACTTTCATATGACAATGTGCGGGTTGGATCAGAATACAAGGTTGCCACAGGGCATGCGACTTTGTCGTTCAGCCACTGCATTAAATGCTCAACCCATATAAGTTTAGGACATAATATCAATATGATTAATCTCGATGTTGGTTTAGTTACTTTTAGAAGCAATAAATCATTGCATACGAATGCTAATGGACATTTTTGATATGAATGCAATACTGATATGAATTTTGAGAAAACAAAATAGTGATTTGATATTACACTTCAAGATGATAAGTTTATAATAATACATACTTTAATATAATCTATTTTGTGAATATGCTGGGTAAATAATGTATTTGTCTTTATGTGGTAAGTTCGTTACTAGACTGAAAATTAAATGAACATAACTAAGGTACACACAGAATATATCATGTTTTATCTAGTTATTAAATTACTCTTTAAAATACTTCACTCTTAATGACT
Source organism: Drusus annulatus (assembly GCA_022651775.1). Lineage (NCBI taxonomy): Eukaryota > Metazoa > Arthropoda > Insecta > Trichoptera > Limnephilidae > Drusus > Drusus annulatus. The sequence continues at coordinate 278 of JAGWCC010001207.1, read as the reverse complement.
CAAACATAAATAATAACATTTGTCTTCAAAATAATTTCTGTTTCTTATCGGTAATTATATGATATTATTTTTTAAGTACAATTAAAATAATAAATCAATACGTAGAGTAAGGAATATGATATAGGTATTGAATACAAAACTCAATTGTAAATTTGAAATAGAACACAACTTGTCAAGGTTCAAATGTTGTATTGTTCCACAAAGTAATTATTTTTGAATCCGAGCTAAATTATTAAAAATTGTAGAATAACTTTAGTATAGATAATAACGAAGAAAAA
>JAGWCC010001206.1:0-163525 GCA_022651775.1 Drusus annulatus | reverse complement strand
TAACAAAAACCACAGAACAATATAAATTCGACAGTTCATGTATTACGTCCACTGAACAGACAATTCCTAGAAGTGCGATTTATACAAATTTAAGGAAGATTTTTCGACCTCTAAGCCTCTGACAGGACAAATCAATTGGATATCTGTTAAAGAAAAAAAAATCAAAAATTTGAAAATGTACACAACACAATTTCATAATTATTTTGTTTTTGTTTTTTATTATTCAAATTGAAAAAAAAAATACATTACAATTTCCATACAAAGCTTGTATTTTAAGCATATGCTTGTGTAGAGAAGTGAAGCATACATCTTGAAAAAGTTTAGTGTTGTTTACAACAATGATAAGGTAGTACATTATAAATATAATGGAGAAAGGTAGACAGAAGAAAATGAATAGAGGTACAATTTTGAAGAAGTGGAGTGTACATCTAGAAAAGATAGTGTTTACAGGAACGATATAATATAAGTAATACATACGAGTTATGAAAAAAAATCGTAAAGGTATACAGATACACGCTTAGGGGGTAGACTTACATGCATGTATTGTTAATTATTTAATGAGATTGTCGTTTCTTTTTTTGGCTTAAATTAAAAAAAATAATAATTGCATTTGAGAGTTCTTTGCCATCGATTTTTTTCCAATATCTTTTAGGAAGTCATTGAATAATTATAGTCCTTTGGTTTTTGTGCATGAAAATTCAAATTTAAGTGTGGTGCGATTTAATAAAATCGAAAGATATTTTTTTCTTTTAAGTTTTGATGTATCAAAGTTTTTTGTTAAATAGGTCAATAAATATCGGTACATAAAATTCTTCAAAAATAAAAATTTGTTGAGAAATATTTTTGTGTTTTTAAATAATTTTAATAATTAGTTCTTGTGCATTATTTTACCGGAATTCAATAATAATAATTATTATTACATCGACATTATGTTTTATTCTCTATGGTATGAGTAATTTTTCTTACAATGAAAAAGGAATGAGGTAATATAATTCGGAGACGGCGCTTTCAGAGTATCAGGCCTAAAACTTATAATAGACTCCCACCTGAACTAAGATGAGTTGAATAAAGAAACTTTAGAAGAGCAAAACTCGTCTCTTCGGATAAGTAATCAAATCCATAAATATAAAGTAAAACACTTTAAAATGAAAGTTAGTCCTAACTGCTTATTATACTAACATATATTTTTTTTTCCACTTAGTGTAACTATCGAACAACAATAGCTTTTCATTTCCTTTGCTTTGTTTACTCTTGAAAGCTTAACATATTTACAGATATAAATACCCAAGTTAAATAATCATCTTTTTAGAAATCATCTAGTATTTATTATTTAAAATATTGGAAAATACTAAAATTGATAAGAATAATAAAAGTTTTCTAGAAGTATGTGATCGTTGAAAATGATGATTAATGAATTAGTTGGTATGGCAGAGTTGGTAGATGCGCCATTCTCGGATAAATTGGAGGTTCCGAGTTCGAGTGTCGGCACAACTCAATCTTTTTTTATATTTGGTATCTTTTTTTTATTTTTGTATTATTTCAATAATTTAAGTAATGACATTTCGTTTAATTTAAATACAAGTAGTAAGTAAATTATTCCCTTATAGTATCAAGAAGTATCTAGATATTTCTTACCTAAATAACACACCATTGAGCTGATAATAATAAAATAGTTCTAATATTATAAATCACTATATAAGTACGTAACATATAGACCTAAACCATACAAACGCCCAGGCATTTCTGCCTCCCCGCAGACTAAGCGAGCTTTGTCGTATGAACTATGCGCAAAACTCTATTTTCGCATCATGCGTAGTACCCAGTAATACTTCACATCAGTCTCGTATGATTGTAGACACAAAATTAATGATATTTCATGTTAGCTTTACTATTTTAGTAATCACTTTTCTCAATGAACTTTAGAAAAATATGGAACAAGCTAATTAGTTGTTTTTGAAATCATTTAGATATTTTCGTGTGGTACTGGAAATGACGTTGCAGCCAGAAAATAGTTCCGTTGCAAAAACATTCAGGTCAATATATTTTCTGTTCTATTCTTAGTGTCCAAGTACAGGAAATTTTTTATAGTCATTATTAGTCATGGCACTGAATAGTTGAGTATAGTTCGACCGGTTAGTAGCTGAGTAGCTGAGTGAATATAGGCCTTAAATTCCCACTCGGGCGTGGTAGATCAAATTCCTCTGCTAGCTCCTGCATCTTTGCATAAGTAAAATTTTCCGCTTTTAAGGTTTTCAAATATTATCAGGTTATTCGTAACTCGGGAATGTTTGTCTTTAAAAAAAAAAAATGTAAAGTTGTTATAGGCGATACTTTTTAAAACTATAATATACCTTCAAAGATTTGTTTTGGATTACTTTAAATAGTATAAAAAGCATAATACTAAAGTACGAAAGCGAACGACTACGCACCGTGTACCAATAAAGTGTTGCCAAGCCTTGGCGACCAAATGTTCCGTTGTTTAGTTAGAGCACCTACCTACGTACTTGCATTACTTTCTCGCGTTTCTGGTATCGTTTCATAATTCATTTATAAGGAGTCATTAGTATAAGCATGACCCGTAACTCGCATTGAGCGATCAACGTGGCCGTAACAGTAGAATAAAAAGAAAAGCTAATAACCCCCAAGTCATCAAGAAACTAATCAGTAAAATGTTCCCCCGTTACCCATTTGAGACTGATTGAGTTACACGGATGGATCACCAAGACGATGGACCCCACACGATGGCAGGTTGCACAAACTACGTCACGCCAAACCTTAATCTGCTAATAGAGGAAGAAGAGGAATTAGCGGTAACTAACTTCACTTCATTCTTGATTCATGCGATATTCTTCTTATTGCAGTTCCATTATTGGTGGAGTTGGTTAAACAAATTAGTTAAACATATGTTGAGTACTACTTTCCATACCTACCTAAAAATAATAATATATTTTTTAAATTGTCCAGGAAAAAATACAACATTTCTAAGAAAAGGCATATTGTTGCCAGAAAGCAAAAGGGCTGAAGCGCCATTTTGGAAAGATTACACCAGAGCACTTTAAAGTTTTTTTTGCTTTGCAATAAAATTCATAAATCTTCAGTACCTAGTTGGATTTTCAAAAAAAAAATTAACTTCGGTAACTTAATGTTTTCACTGAGTTATCTGAAGCGACAAAAAATTTTAAAAAACGTTTCAAACTTGTGTCGCTTGAGTCAAGCCTTCTGCCAAATGTTAAATATATTTTAGATGGCTGAAGGGCCACAAAAGTCATCAGAATCAAACGAGAGTCAGAGAATTCGATGCAAGAAACTGACCAAAACTGCATATTTAACTCATTTTTATATCAAAGTGTTGCTTTTGCCTTTCCAGGAACGATATTTTAAACCAATTAAGTTTCAAATTAAACACATGACTGCAGTTAAGGAATATGTAGGTACCTACATGCCATCACAAAGAAAAAAAAAGAAAGTAAATGGATACAATTGTAAGATCATTTTAATTTAAAATTTGGTGAGCCATGTTTTATTGGTTTTCAAGGTACAGTTGAAAATGTCTATCTAAAAAACCTGTTGGGATATTGTGAGTTTTGCAGATACGTCCTATCACAGAGTTTATCACGCATTTAGAATCACATTGTGGTATATTAAATAAGTCTGGTATTGTGTCTAGAGCAACGAAACGCAACCATTTTTGATAGATGTGATGAATCAACTAGACAGTTCATAATATGTCGTAAAGAAACAATACTACGATACAAGTAAAAAAAAATACGTAGTAAAAAAAACTGAAAAAAGAAATTAACTGTACATGGAAACTTCGTATTTCAAGGGACCCTGATAGTTTGATGCATAAGCTCTAATTAAGTGCCTGAACTCAGCTGTAATAATATGAGCAGATACTCGGCTTACAACTAGAATAGTTTTCAAACGTTTCTCAGTAAAAACGTCTGTACTGTACAAAAGCTATGTTAATATATATTTTTTAAGAAACAAATTGATCATACTTTCATACTCTTTACATTAAACCAACATTTTTTTGGTTTGTCAAGTTAGTAATATTAGTCATTTATGTTATTGTAAGTGAAGTAATTAATTAATTTATAATTTTATGTTGAACTATTGTTTTTAACGATCGTGTTGCAAAGTTTTTTACAATTAATTACAAATGGTCGCAAAATGATAATATTAATAAATGGACTACTAGTGTAATGTCGTTTTCGTGGGAAAATCACCCTAAGGCGCAAGAATAAAGATTTTTAAATTTAAATTGCTCTCAGAAACACACAAAAAGCATGAAGATTCAACGATTATTCGAAAAACGTATGATTTTATACTTCTATTATTTCTGACTACCATTCGTAGCTCGGCAATTATTCTCTTCTCACTAATTTAATCTACGAAGGTTGTTGAGTTAATTTGTACACAATATCTTACCAATAACCCTTTATGGCTTTACGGAATAGGCAATGATGAAAACAATCTACTACGTGGTATATTACTCAGTATTATCGTCAATATCAGAGAACCTTCATCATTGTAATGAAAATATAAAGAAAAAAATTCGCCCTTTTAGTTTAAATGTTGTATTCCTAAATCATACAAAATATTATTTATGTAAAATGGGGAGGGGGGGGAGGCACGAATTTAGGGGAATTTTTACGCTATTTCTCCAGAGGATCTTTCATTAAAATGTCAGTAGAACAAGCAGTATTCCTACCTGACATCTTTTACAGTAATCCACCTATAAAAAGAGGGGATTGTATAATAAATTTGTTCGTTGTAAAATGAATTGGATTTTATTACAAGAAGTGAATTTCAAAGAACCCAAAAGTTTTGTATTTTAACAACACAAAAAATAAGACCAAGCACGTAAGATGTAATATACTATGTTCAATGTGATATATATTAAGATGAACATAAGGTTTTACCGCACAAGACTCCCAATTCCCAAATGAAACTCCCAACGGAATGCCAAGGGGAGAAAGGGTTTGGGGGTGGAAAAGGAGAGGGAAGTGGGAGCCGAAGGGCTAGATAAAGCTCGATGGTTTAATACTCCAATGGAGCTACCTGACCGGCGGAGACTAGGGAATCATCCGGAAAGCCATCACATCACCGTGTTTCATAATGAATTAACAAATAATTAGGTCACGGACGGCTTCCGCGCGCTCGGCAGGATAAAGTGAGGCGGATCAATATCCCATAAGACACATCAAATTGGTACATAAACACGTTGATACTTTATTACATAAAAAATTTCAGGCATTACCTACAAAAATCATTCAGTGGTATCATACTCTTCTTAATAATGGTGCTTGTTTTTTCTTTTGATATTCTATCATAACAAATTTGGTATCTATAAAGCAGAATCGGGTATTCGAAGGAATATTTTTTTTTGATGGGTAAAAGCTAGCTCTTTGATAGAGCTATAAAACCTGTATATTATATATATACATTTTGCCGCAAATATGTGTTTTTACCGAACCAAAACGAGATCAGTAATCAAAATTTGTTGCCAACCTTTAGTTTATTTTTATATATCTCATTAGGGATCAAATACAAAAAAAAACTTTGCTGGATATTTGAATATAAAATAATGATATCTTCATATGGCTTTGTAATATCAAAGATGGAAATCGGCAAGAAGAAAATAAACATAGCAATTTAGAGAATGTCAAGTATCCCTGGAACTCCCTGTCTAACGATGTGCCGGGGGTTTTGAGGTTCAATTACCATCTGAACAGCTTAAAAATGGGTTGGTATTGTATAATATTGAAAATTTAACAAAATATGTGATACGCCTTGCTTGTTACTATACTCTTGTTTTAGACTAAGCACTTAGAAATCATTTCGTTATTTGCATAGTGTGACGACGGGGGTGTTGTTGGCTATTGCTTTTTTGTGCTTTCTCTGATTTTTTCTGGGGGTGAAGGGAACCAAATAAACCCCATAGAAGAGAGAACGGCATGACGAGGGTTCTCACATTTTTCCGATTTGGGTCCACCAAGCAAGGCCTACCGTTTTGTTCTTATAACGCTCGATATTCTGTTTGTATAATTATGTGATACTTACATCATCATTCATGATTATCATTGTTATCTGGATCACCTGTATAATTTTGGTGATGAAGTCTATTAGAAGGAGTAATAATTACTACTTATCAACATGCTTGCTGACATCTGTGTAAACATGTGAATCAAATTAAATACATACTCGTGTATATATATATATATATATAATAGATATTGTGATTCACATTTACAATCCTACTTCAACTACTATATAATAAAATTCAACTAGAAATCACCAAAAATATACAATATTCGTCAATTTAAAAAAGAATCAAGAAAAATTTATTGGGCATAACCATTTATGTTGGTATATTGCACGGTTAACTTTTGTAACCGAATTATTTTCAATTTATAAATTGTCGTCAAAAAAATATGTTTGAAATAATCGTGTCTGTATAAATATTTAATGTTTTATAATAGGACGCTGTGATGTGATCTAATGAAGGATAAATAAATAAATAATATAAATTTAAAAAATGGTGCACTACCCCTAAATTTTTCGAAGGAAAAAGGGTGGACAAAGTTTTTTTAGAGGAGAGCCCTTCATCCAGCAGTTAAGACTATAAGTTTCAAATCAAGTTAGTACCTGCTTGGAGGAAACACCGACATAAGTGTGTGTGTTCCTACCAACACCACCTTCCTACCTACTACCTCTTCTATAGTATGAAACGTTTTTAAATTGGCTACTTGAGGGAAGAGCTTTCATCTCAACTTTGTGGACAAAGCAATTAAATCGCGATCACGGAGAAAAGTTTCACACACCGATCTTCACTTAAAAGTAAGGATATAAAATACCACCAACATTCATAGAAGTATTAAACAACATTATATTTTAATAAACTTCGCCAGCTCAGAAAACGTAAAGAAACTTCGCCCAAGAAATTATAGAACCATATCCAGAATATAACATTTTGAAGAAAGCAAATTTTGTTAGAAATTAATGATGCTTGAAATAACCTTTAATGGGCTTCTAAAGCTATTAATAAAATATAATGTGAGCTGAAAATTTCCTAATTTATTATTTCAATAATTCACGGCTTACAATGCCCGTTATAACATTTTGAATGCGATTTTATTCACATTTTGCTAATATTTAAAAAAAATTGTATTTACCAATTATATTGGCAGTACCTATGTTTGTTATTGACTAGGCCGTATGTTGAGTCTGCTCATTCAGAATTAAATTCAACTGGCTATTTTTTGTTTGCTATGTAAACAAATTTAGTATTTTGTGCAAAAAAAACACTATTTCGAATGGAGCACCTGTATTTCCGTGCATTGATGATTTTAGACAACTTTTGGTTCGGGTCGAATCCTGAACGAAAAATAGTATCTACGGTGTTAATACACAGTTTTCGTACTATGTACTATCAGCCGTTAAATGTAACATATTTTTGATACATCGGGAAGAAGCGTGTGAATCGCGGGAATTGATCAGATCGCAATTTGTATTACCACCGCTCCGTGATTGTACATTAGTCCCACTTTCTAATATAGTTCAACCAGAAACATATTATGTTTCTTCACGAAAAAAGACTAGGAGGCTGGTGGAAGGAAGCGTCAATATCAACAGAGTGCAGGCTTATTTGTATTTAATGTTGATGTATTATGTTAAGTTTATTATTTATTGTTATTATTTATATATTTTTACTTTCCTGAAGATGTCGTGAACATATGATGAAACTAGAAGGCGATATTTTTTTTATTAAGAAATCTGCACGTTGACCATGAAATGCTAGCTTGGTTCCAAATGGCTTGACCTCCCACATCGTCTTGATGAATGTCTTTCTCCTTTAACACGAATGGTCAGTCTACTCAAACGCTGCTGATTACGAGGGTTGTTGGGTCGAGAAACGTAGGTATATAATTATATTGGTTGCTTCTGTAACTCCACGATTCGACTACAATAAGTTGTCTCGGCCTGGAATAATTTAAGAAGCTCGGTTGCTCTGTACATTTTGCTGTTTTATAGTCATGCTAGTCCATGATTGTACCATTGTTGTCTACTGGTTTGATAATTTTTATTTTATTTTTTATTTTTTTATTATTGTACAACAGATATAAACCCAATAACAGTACAATGTAACAACAAGTAAACAATTTCAAATTATAACATTTTTAAATTAACAAGTTTTTTGAACTTTTGTAAATTATCTGAAAATATATCAATATATATAGATGATGTATTTAACAGAATTATACCTCTTGTCATGCTATGCTGAGCCAAAACATCTGTCCGACCATAGGGTATTCTGAACATTGCATGATTTCTGCTGCGACAGTATTTTTCTGGTACGAATAAGCAGTAGCATGCCAAGAGGTATGGACAGTCGATTAAGTAATTTATAATTTTAAAGCCTATTGTCATGAGACCATCATTGCGCCTAGCCTCTAAGCTTTGATAATGTGTCTCCTCGAGTAGTTCCATGTGATGCATGAACATAGGGTATGTTCCGTGCGAACGCATGTACACATACCTGAGGAATTTTTTTTGAATCTGTTCCAACATATTTATGTATTTGGTTTGATGTGGAGACCAGACAGTGCTAGCATACTCCAACTTGCTTCTGATCACTCCATTGAAGAGGGCTGTCATCGCATTTGTGTTATTAAACTCTTTGCACCTTCTGATTACAAAACCAAGAAGTTTATAACAATTTGAAGTAAGCTGCACTATATGACTCGAAAACGTTAGCCTGGGATCAAAAACCACCCCGAGATCTTTGATGGTAAATACTCGGGTTAAAATTTCACTATTCATAATATATTTGAAAAAAAAAGGATTTTTAGATCGGCTATATGTCATAATGACGCATTTTTTTATATTAAAATTTAAATTATTGTTTCTAGACCAGTTCGAAATTGCATAATAGAACCGTTCTCTAAAAAATTAAGCATAATATTTGAAGAAAAAAGCGCATTTGACTTTTCATCACATTTTTTTGTAATAGTGTATAAATATGAGGATACAAAAGCATATATATTCGTAATAGGCATTTGTAAAGATAATATCAGTGTTTTTTTTCTCTGTAAAAAAATTATAAATAAGTCATTTGTAATCAATCAATAAATTCATTTAAAAAAAAATAAGTTTCCTAAGTTACCCTTCATTTCAATGTTTTTAAAATTATATAAAATTCAAATATTAGTAAGAAAATTAATTACAAATCTATTGCTTTTGGAGCTTGGATGTTTGCAGCAGATATAAATCTCTTATTTAGCTGTAGGAAATAAATTAAACCCGAAATTATGGGTTGGATGCTTTTTGTAAGACAACGTCCAATTTATACTTAAAAAACAATAAGTGATTCCATGTAAAGTTGGTAAACTCTTTAAATACCCTTATTTATACTAATGTTGTGTAATTTTTTGGAGCACACAAGACAGCCTATTCATTGCTGGGAATGCAGAATCAGTTAAATCGTGAGTTATAAAGAACTAGTGCCAATTACAATATTAACCATGGCTCAATTTAATCTATCGGCGCTTTTTCCCAACCTTTCTAAAAAAAAAATTCTTTAAGACTAAGGATGACTTCTGCCTCTCCTGATAAAAACGGTTGCAATGGCGTGGAGGATACTTACCCTAAATGACTCAGCCCCGAAAAAAGAAACTCGTTTATGGACAATTTCAAATGTTTGTAATTTATTCTACTATGAGCTTAAGATAAAATAGATGGCTGTGTAAATATTTTATTCGAAATTAGTATAAATATTTTCCTGGAGTTTTAAAAAACAATATCAACACTCGAAAAAAAATTACAATTCCTTCTGAGAACGTTGTTTATAGCGCCTGTAAACAAAATATATTATGATCAATATCAGATAGGAGAAAAGGATTTTTCTTACAATAGAAATACGTATGGTTTTATTATATTTATTCAATGAAAATTAAATAATAATTTTGTAAAAGAACATAGATTTTATTTTAATATATATATATATTTTTTGTTTTCGTTTTTTTTTGCCTATATCATTTCATAATATCTGTCCCTTTCTCTCTGTTCCTTTGTTATAAATATGTAAATTCTATTGTTTTCTCGCTGTTCTATTATTTTATTTTATATTGTGTTCTCTCTCTCTGTATGTATACGAGTATATAATCACATACTTTGTATTTTTTGTTTGGTTTAATTTTGTACCCCGATGATGCTTAGATTAAGACAAACCATTCGGTCATAGAAAATAAAATCTGTGGTCTTATACAAAATAATTTTATCATTTTCATTAAATATGTCAATACACAAAGTGATTGCGTTCTACTGGATAGAAATCAATGCGTATTTTATTAACATTGGGTTCAGCCCGGTTGATATTATAAAAAATAAATATGAATTTCACAGAAAGCCAACACTTCATGGTTAAACACAGCAATTTAGAATAAAAATGTTATCTTAAATAGAAATTATTTTTAGTTGGGACATTGATTTTGTCCTTAAATTGTCTTCTAAACTACAGTCCCTATCGAAAATGTAAAAAAAACTAAATATTTGTAAAATGATCTAATATGAGCTGATAGTGATGACTGCGTTGTGTCCACGGCGGTAAGTCTGAACAGTTGTCACATGAACGGGCAATGTAATTATTGGTTAGATACACATCGAAACGTATGCAGCCTCTGAATCCACATTCGCCGCAATTACCCGGCCCAGTCAGGATCGAATCGGGCGGGTTTCGCTTGATTGCCGACAGTCGGTTTCGACGTTTCGTGATTGCCAATCTTCCACCGCATTTCAGATACTGAATTGGCTTGTTCAGGCACGTCTTCAAAGAGATCACTTCAAAGAAATCACAAAGATACAGTTAAAAAGTAGAATAAAATTCATACTTCCTGATTCCCAAGCAATCTTCCATCTCATTTACACACTCCTCGGGTGGGTACAAATCACGCTTTGTTATTTCCATGTCTATTTTACGCTGTACTATTTATTCGTTCCCTCAGTTATTAGCCTAAAATAGCTTAGATTTTTTGCCGCTTGCAAGGAAAAACACGTAAAGCTGTGGTAACGTTCATCAACAATTCTAAAATGGGACATTCTTATACCAAATGACAATGGCCTCCATGGTCGAGTGGTAAGACACTCGACTACGAATCCAAAGGTCGCGGATTCAAACCCGGTGTGCGCCAATAAATTTTATTTAATTGATATGTGTCATAACACATTTAATTCATATAAAATAATGTATAGTTTTTTTGCGGCACGTTACAGAGAGGTAGATACTCCAAGTATCGCCCTTGTGAAAGACCACCATTCGAAATCGAAACGTTGCTTGGAATGGTTTTAGCCGTGTTTGGTGACCAGATCTGAATAGCCAGGGACCTTCCAACCCTCCTATTTCCCATCTCCTCCCCCTTCCCACTACATTCAGCCCTACAATATACCCCAATTGGGGATGCCATAGTTCCACTGGCTCTAGACGGTTGGGAGCAGTTGGGACTCTTGTGCAGTATTCACTATTAAAAAAAGAAAAACAATTTTCAACGCACTATGTATCACAACCGATAAAGTTGCATTAGAGATCAATTTACTGTAAGCTATCATAGAGGATCTATATCTCTATGTCAAATCAATTCCATAAATCGAAACGTTTTTTAGTAAAACGAGCCGGATCAAAAAAGCAAGTTGTTTTTTAATCCCGACGATTCGGTTGCCAGCGTTTGATGTTGTCATCTGGGTAAGTACCATCCAACATACAGGTTGATAGCTGGCTGAACACATTTGTAAAGGGATACTTGATGACTTGTCGATGAAATGCTTTTTGTGAGTAAGGACGACTTTAGAAGAGATACAAGTAAAACATAATACTTGTGTTGTGTATATTTTCCTGACGAATTGTATGAATTACCTCGAATCATGTCCTTGGCCCAAGAGAAAAAAGGTGATTACTCGAATGTTGTTTCACAATTTCCACTGTGCTCAAAATTTAGGGCAAAACATTACGAATGAAATTGCGTTCACACTTCACACTGATAATTTGCACAATGACCCTTTTGCATTTGGGGTGACGAAATTACATGGGATCTAGTCATTTACATTTAACTAATAATAAAATGTACATTGGATTATTTAACGGAATGCGAGTAGGTATTTAATGTTATTTTAACTCCTGGGATGCAACTTAATTGTAAAGCTCCTTCGGTTAACTGTATAATAGCTTGATGCATAAGTGTCGATCACCAAAATAAATTGAATTTAACCAATGAGTTAAGGTATTGCTATACTACTCGTACACAAATTGTGACGTGTACGGGAATACCCCATTAAAACGTTCACATTTCAAATGTAAATATTTATATATTTCATATTCGTAAAAAGCATTTACTTTATGGATTGCCATATTTATAAATAAAACACATACATTTTGTTTATAACCACTTTATTATTTAATATAACGTCTACCGGTTTCAAAAATACCCTTTCATCGTAAGAACAATATTAAAATCAATTTTAATATTCTCCTGACGATGAAAGGGTATTTTCGAAACCGGTAGACGTTATGATTAAAAATAAAATTTATAAACAAAATATTTATTTTATTTATATTTATATATTTTTTTGTCAACCCGTTAAATGTATCAAATAAATACACCTCTTAGAATATAATAAAAATGTGTTTTGTGTTGTCATCCATACTGCACCAGTCATCTGCACGGAAGTGCTGCCGACGGCGTTCAAACAAAACTGACTATTGACTACAATAAAATGTAAATACGACTTTCTTTTCAAATACAGCCAATGACTTTATAGAGGGATAAATGAAGCCGGCATTCGCCGCAGCCCCGTCAAGCCACGTGCGTAACATAAAAAATAATGACAAGATAAAATCGTAACGACGCACATTTTCAGTTTGGCAAATTTCAACTTGTCCAAGTTTCCCTGATGGACGTGATGTATTATGAACATTTTGTTACGACCAGTCTGGCGGCTCTAACGGTGGAAACATCCCGTGGCCCATACCGCAGCGCTATTAAAGCCCAACAAAAAGGTCACCGACACTTAGCATATGACCCTCGGACCGCCGCTGTTGACATAAATTAATGCCGGGTAGTATTTAAAGCAACGCTGAATGGACGGGAGATAATCGCAATGGGGCGAGCGCAAAGTTCGTGGTGTAGGAGAAGTTGCATGTCAAATACCAGATGTTAAATTACATGTATATCTAGGAGTTGGTGTTACAAGTCCCAATGTCAAATATCATATTATTATGTGAATTTTTTTTTGGAAAGGTGATCATTTGCCGATTGGTCGGTGAAAATATTTTTTGACATTTGCATTAAACAGTTCGTGGTGTATGAGAAGTTACATGTCAAATACCAGATGTTAAATTACATGTATATCTAGGAGTTGGTGTTACAAGTCCCAATGTCAAATATCATATTATTATGTGAATTTTTGGGGAAAGGTGATCATTTGCCGATTGGTCGGTGAAAATATTTTTTGACATTGGCATTAAACAGTTCGTGGTGTAGGAGAAGTTGCATGTCAAATACCAGATGTTAAATTACATGTATATCTAGGATTTAGTGCTACAAGTTCCAGTGTCAAATATCGTAATTATTAATTATTAAAAATATTATTTAGTGATAAAAAAATGGTTTTTAATAAAAAAAATCTGCGATCTAAGTATTTTTACACATCAAAATAATAATTTAACTAACTAAGTAGTTAAATATCACAAGGGTGGGCAGAAGGATATACTGCCACACAACTTTGTCTTGGCACATACTCCTTGATTGATATTCATACCATATCAATAAGTTCTCATGCGGAATAATATCGTCACTGAGCGGATCCGGACGTCGGTGTGAATCCAGCTTTACTCTCAATATGTTGGTAATTAATTATTTTTTATTTTTTATTATTGTTATTATTATTATTTTGTTTTCCATTTTATTTTAAAATATATATTATTAGTGCAAACTTCACTGGTGAATGCAACATACTTCTTTTTTTTATTTGAATAAAACTGTATGTTTTCTAAATAAAATTATAAAAAAATTAAATTGCGAAATGGTAGTAGGCAAACTACAATATTTTATCGATCACCCAACCAACTTTTTCTGACTGAATTCCTCAGTTGGAAAAATACCCAAGTGGTGGTCGAGTCCTGAAGTAATATAACACCAGAAGTAGAAGAATAATTTGTTGGTTACATGATATTTAAAAAAAATAAACCATAATTTTTAATTTTATATTTGAATATCGCACAAGATTTAGAGAATTTTATGAAGCCGAAGGGTGTATGGTATAGAAAGAGATGAGGAAGATGAACGTCAGAAAATACCTGGCTTTTCAGATCTTTTAACCAAAACAGCTAAAGCCATTTCAAGCAACTTTCGCCAGGGTGATACAGAGATTATTTACCACTTGTAGTTAAATATCAATAGTTATTATAATTGGATGGTGTTTTACATTTACCAGTGAAACACAAAAATAGATTTTGACTTAAAATTAATTTGAATTTCAAACATGCATACTTTAATTTGCATAATTTATGCAGTTTTTTATTCGTTTTCTTTGTATTTATAATACGGTTCCTGCATATTTTGAAGATATTTTTTGACCCGTTTACATTTAAAAAACTATATATCTATAAAATTTTCCTAACATTTCTTACGTCATATTGCCGTTAAACATAAACCCTAAAAATCACCACATTAGCGGGCCAAGGATTATTGCATAACAGTCACCTATTTCATTCAACTTTTGCATTCTAGATTATCGATGAGTCATTATTTTGAAATAAATTTCTCAAGGGTTGCATCGCGTATCGATATAGATCTTAATAGTTTTATTCTAATGCATTTTCAAAAACACTTTTATTCATAGGTTATTCTCAAACTGAACAGAAATTCGATGTCTGGGGTGAGTAAATTACTAAACAACAATACTTAGAATTAATGCTTAGGATCCACTCAACCGCTTGCTGCAATATTCCATTAGAATGCGTGTCATCTCCATGCGGATTAGTATCTTCTTTGTAAGTGTGCAATAGCAGTGTCGGGAAGCTATCTCCAGCCCCTCTGAACAAACGAAAGGGACACGGCCATTAGCCACCCCCCAACCCTCTGCATTCGGCAGCCCAGCTAGACAAGGGATCAGCGAAGACCTGTCAACATATTGGCCACGTATCTCTCTCTACTTCCCCGCCCGCCTATCAGGGAACAACGGCTAAGCCTCGTGTAGTGTTATAAGTGTAAAAGATGCCGCAATGAACCTTAGAATTTTCTAGCGTTGTGACCGCTCTCAAAGAACTACTTCAAAGAACTACTTATTTTGGCAGCAGTTCCGACTTCATTCATTGTTCATTGAATAAATTCTTCAATTGAAGTTGGTAGTTCATTTTAGCGTTCATTCATTTCATTAACTTCATTTATTTTATTTCATTGAACAAATGCTTCAATGGAAGTTATATTACAAAAAACTACTTCAATTTGCAGCAGTTCAGTTGTGAAGTTGAACTTCAAAGCCTACAAAGAAGTACTTCATTACAATTACTTCCATTGAAGTTCAACTTCAAAATACTTCGATCTAAAGGAACGCGATCTTTTGGGAGTTCTTTTCGTTTTCAAATTTCTTATGTTTATTTTGGCGATGCCCGTCATAAGGTGAAACCGATCAGGTCTTAAATAAAAAAATAGTGGAATAAAGTAAAAAAATCGGTGTTATTAAAAATCACTTACAAAGCTGTTTATAAATAAAATAATTCACAATACCATGTGCCCTGATGATGACACAGGCAGTGTGAAAATTATTTCGCGTTTGTAAGAAATAATGTGTTTTGCTATCATATAAAAAACCGTGATAAAGTGATGTAGGTACACAAAGTTGTTGGTTTTTTCAAAAAAATATTGAAATTAAAGCAAAAAATGTGTTTTACATTGACAAAATTTTGAAAAGTGAACTATTGCGTAATGAATTTTAAACGCCTGTTTATTTATTTTAAGGTTGACACTACTGTTTTTTGCTAGCAATTTCAATTTTGTCTTGAACTTTGATATATTATGTAATCAACTGTCAATAAAATTAGCCACAACGCCATATGGCTGATCAATATTCCTCCATAACTTTTTCAATAATATATATGATTTGAAACAAAAGGGTTTTGAAACTCAGGCAGAGCCGAGATGTAAATAACGGTATTGCATAAACGCCTTACTTTATATTTACAGCAAAGTTTTTTTTACACATACAAATTAAAGTCTAAATTTGAATGAACGTAGATACTTATACGATACCTAATGATTGTATTGTTTCCTTATTTATTTATATTATAATTCTAACATCGTCATACGCAGTTTGATTTATAAATGTTACATCAAATATGATATATTAAAAAAATATTAAAATTTTAAACAGTTTTTTTTTTCTTGAACAACGTATCCAATGGTTTTTCATCCCAACGCTAAACTATGGGAAAGCTCAAAGCGCGATTATTCATGGAAAGTACGAAGCTTTCGTTGGAAATTTCTAAACGGGGCTGTTACGGAAAATTTATTCAGGAAATTATTTACGATATTTTAAGAGGTTTTCCGTCAGAACAGTTAATGTGAAGAGTTCTCTTTTCATTCACCTGTGTAATTACCACTATTGTCGATCTTTGAATGGGAAACGGTAATAATGTGACCTTCAACTAACCTTAACTAGGGAAAATTTTATGGATCGTGCAGAATAATTTAAATTGCTTTCGGTACGAAGGTATAGCAAATATAGTATATATGTATATATTTTGATATATATATATATAAATATATATATATATGTATATATATATATATATTTATATATATATATATATATATATATATACTGCTCTTGCTACTATATATTTTCCTGCCATATATATATATGTGCTTCTTAGAAATGATAGAACAATTTATATATTAATATATGTATTGTTCTATCATTTTTCTGAAGTGGAATATATTTGTTTATCGATATCAGCTCCGCTGGTGATGTGCATCAATGATAAGTTAAATTTATTTTTCTAGGTATTTTTTCCGCCATAAAAATGGAGAAACTAAAATCAAGTAATGATGGTCCCCGTAATTTGAAAATATTGTATTATTTTATTTACAATTTTTTTTTAAATGATAATAATAATTTTATTTAAAATTTTGCAACTGCTCCCAACTGTCTAGAGCCAGTGATATTAAAGCATCCCCAGGTATGGTGTGAGGTTGAAGGTGGTGGGGAGAGGAAAGAGATGGAGAAGAGGAAGATTGGGAAGTACCTTGCTATTCAGATCTGGTTAATCAATTGGTGGTCTTTCGCCAGGAAGAGTATCTACCATCCTTGAACGTGCCGCAAATAAACTCTCTTTTTATTTATATGAATTAAATGTGTTTTGACACATGCATTCAAGTTAATTTTACTAGCGCACGCCGGGTTTGAACCCGTGACCTCTGGGTTCGTAGTCGAGCGTTTTATCACTCGTCCACGCAGGCCCTCAATTCTTTTTGTGAATACCGCACAAGAGTCCCAACTGTATGGAGCTTCAAAGCGCATGATTGAAATGAAGTTGTGAGGGGAAAATAGTTGTGTTGATTTAAGAAATCTAAAGCCGCTTTAGTTTCTTAAAGTTGAAACTCATCGTTTGAAAATTTTCGGTATTTCTGAATAAACCAACAGAATTACTGTTTCAAATTTATGCATATTATTAAAGACTCAAGAGAGTCGAATCAAAAACTAATGACTCATGAACAAAACAATTTTCACTCAGTGTCAAGTAATTTGCGATAATTTAATAGTGCCAAAAGTTGAATGTTTAATGACGAATGCGAGCTTTTCGTTTAATTTGTTTGACGTGGAATTTCATGGGCGTTTGTTTGATGTTGTTTGTTGAAAGTTTCCCCTGCCGGAACTAAATGGAAACACTTTCAGTTTATCGCCAAAGTTTGTAGCGATTTCGGTTGATTTAAATATTTCCACACCCGTTGAAAGCTTTACTCCACTCACTGCTGGAAGAGTTTGACACAAAGGCGTGTTACGCTGCCTTTGTCTCAAAATCAGAAAATAAAATGCGACTTTTATGACGACCTCCGTGGCAAAGCGGTATGTATTTCGACTCTGGACCTAAAGTAGTGGGTTCAAAATCTGGCGTGTAATTTTGATGAGGTTTTTCACATATGAGAACATAAAATACATTAATTTTGGACCTTATCACAAGTATTTCCATCAATAGTGGATAAACTTACGATTACTCTCAGTGTTCCCTGGTAAGAGACCACAATTCAGAAACCATTCAATGGTTGAGCATGCTTTAGCTTTGCTTAAATATGTCAGAGAAAACATATTTATCCTCTAATTGTTTTTTTTTCCAATAACAATGAATCTGATACCAAATAAATGGAGATATTGGTAAACCATTATTTTTTATAAGATTTTCTGCGATTTGGTTTGTGGGATATTGTCTTAGAAATAAGTGTACACGTTATTCCGCCATTCGGCATTCCGTGAGAATACATATGAAGGTAAAAAAAGTTAAGCTTTCGTTGGGAAATTTATTTTATTCACTATTACCTGGCTCTATTAATAAACATGTTAATCATAATATTTAATACCCGAAGATATTTTCTCATTTAACATTATCAAGACATCTAGTGAGAAGGTTGAAAATAAATTGAACATATTTTTTTTTTTGAAGAGATAAACAAAAAATGAATTGGTCCTAAGCCTGAAAAATAGCTAGATAGACAAAGGTATTTTTTTTTCAAAAGTACCATAATTCAAAACAAATAATATTCTTTTGAACATTAGTCTGAAAATCATCAAATAATATACGGCATCTCTAGAATTCTGTAGAGCGAACATGACGACTCGCAGGTATACTATATAAAGGAGACGTCAAAAACAAAGGGAACGTAACCATCTGTCAAACGCAAAAATTGGAAAGTCACTGAGGGGCAATCAAATAAACTAGAACTTTGTTTGCGCGAAGAGTGAAAGGTTTCGGTTCCAACCTGCGATTTAAAGACAAATAAAAAACAAATTTACCGAGGTATAAAAATAAATTCTAAACTAAAACGAACAACAGATGTTTACGAGAGAGTGTATAGGCTGTAGCAGGGGTCCTAAAACGTATATCTAGAGATCTAGTATAATGATTGAGAGGCAAGCAATCGACTATAGATGAACGCACAAACAATATGAGTAAAATCATATAAGTGCAAGAGAGGTCAACTTCCCGGACTATATCTGATTAGGAAGCATTTTGAGGCAGAAAAAGGTGAAGAAGGAAAAATGGAGAAAGAAGTTGGATTCAAAATACATGGCTAGTTAGATCTGGTCACTAAATACGACTAAAACTATTTCAAGCAGTGTACATTCTAAATGGTGTTTCCGCATTGGGGAAATTTACTGGTACTATCAACCACCCCTAAAATCTTCCACCAAATAACACAAATACGTCAGTTTCTCGGGTGTTAATAAGTTAAATACACGAGAAAGGCGCATCTATCAACAAATAAGCCGTTTTAATAAGAATCATTGAAAATTTATACATTTGTAATTTGCCGTTTTGATAGTATGAAAGAACACAGACAACAGGTTTTTTCTTACTCGACACTGGCCGATATTTAAAAATATACACCGGTATTGATACATTCAAACGCATTTCCTTGACTGACTCTCTCGAATCTCTCCCGATCGGCCGTTTGAGCACCCCTGTAGTACCCTGGAAATGTGTTTATAGGGGGGCCAGGACACATTTGTGTATATTGTGTATCGACAGGGAGGAATTCCTTTACTCCTTAGTTTATGGGCAATAAATTTTCATGGAAATGGAACATAACATTTTTGTCTGATACAACCATTATATAAATCATTAATCGATCCGCATTGAGCTCTTACCTCAACGGGGGCAGAACACACATTTGAAAAAATACCGGAGAACAAAGGCGGCGGGGCTCAAGGGGTCTGTTTGCTGCTGTCGAATATACGTAGATACACATGAAATACAACGGTCGAAATTATTTATAGATATTTTAAAGTGTTGTTTTGTGCACAAAGAAAATCGCAATTGAATGGTTGTACATCAACTGCCTTATCTAGAATGTACTAACTTCTCAAATGTATGATACTTACTTCCCTCATACTTATTGTCAATGTGTAAGTAGGTGTCTTACCTTTTATTTTTGTATTTAATTAACATTTTCCTTGTAGCGTATGTACTAATGCTAAAGTATTCTAACAGTAACGATATATTTACTGGTTTTGTTAACAATTTATATATCATTAATAATTAAGAGGGCCCATAAGATGGGCAAACTTATAAATCAAGCTTGGAGTAAGAATATCTATATATAGAGAGCTAAATATTTTTACTCAACCTATTCCAATTTACGATAAATCACTTTCACTGAGTCTTTACATCGTTAACCGTGAGAGAGAAAGAGACAATACAAGTTGTCACATACTATCGCACCACTTTTAGGTATGTTAACATATTTTCTGCCTCCCGCGTCTTCGGTGACTCCACTCACTATGTTTTGTTATGCGACATAACCAATCTGTTTTTGAGTGTATATTCTATATTTTTATTGAATCCAAAACTATGAAAAAGTGGTTATACAAATAATCGAAACATTATGTCGACTTGCGCTATGAATGGATGTAAAAGGGTGTGTCCATGAAAACTCTAGCCACGCCCGAGTCAGGAAAAAAACAACAATCCGGACTACACTGTTTCGCACAGCTATCCCTCCTGGTATATTATTGCTTTCAGAAATTCATGTTAGAACATAAACGTTTGTAATTTCAGTATTATTCATTTACCATAAGATATCGAAATATAACTTCTTTCAGCATCCTTCAAGATCTACAGAAAAATAATACTTGAAGCATTACATATGTTTTTATCAAAATGACCAGCAATTTAGCTCACTGAAGATACATACCGATGGAAATGTGTTCATAGCAAGGTCAATATTCCCTTCAGACGATTTTTTCAAATTTTCAGATGTCAAAGTTCTTTCTTTAACAGAAAATATATCGTTTAACTACTGACATATTTTTGAAGAATTTTCCTCCAAAGTACCTATCTGAAACTGTTTGAAATCGGTAATATGAAACTTGATGAGACCTGTTCATTTTGGTGAAGCGTGATTTTCTTTTTTACCTAACATTGTATGCGATGCCAAGGCGCAGTACTGTTTATGTGTTGTGATTTCGACTAATAGTGATATAATATGCATTCAGTCCTCTAGCATTACGGTTACGCTGTTGTGCTTAGAGGCTGATCACAAAGTAATCAAAAGCTGAGACAAAGTCAAATGTGATGTGAGGTCGAAAATCTCAACCTAAGTATTTAACAGCAAAGTTAAAACGATCAAATTTATATCATGCTAACTGTAGCGTATAACGTGATAACTGCCTGACAAAGAATGCAAGTATGACTTAAAGGTCAGCACTCAAGAACGACGCTAAACGTCCCTTTGTAGCATTATAATACAAGCAATACTACAAATGATTTATTTGGACATCTGAGTAGTTAGAAAAATGTCTGAGGTTTCCAGTGAACAAAATATTTTAACTGTAATACTTAAATTTTTTATGAAAAACATACTAAAATATAAGGAAAAGTGCATTTTGAAAACCAGCACAGGTATTTTTGAACGTTTTACCCAAAATTTCAGTATGCATTTTATAAATAATTAAAAAGATTTATATTTAAGAATTGTATTCAGTGGATATTGTATTCACATGTTCTTAACTACCCGTATATAATTAACAGATAAATGATTTGTAGTTTTGCTTGTACTAAAAGCCTGAAAGTGTATATTTTTAGGTGCTGACACTTAATATCGTTATTCTTTAATCATTTAAATAATGATAAAATCAAAAAGATATTTGTGCATTTACTTAAAAAATAATATAATATAAAAAAAACATTTTCAATTAAAGTTTGTGCGATTACATAGTATTATTTTATAAAAAAATATTTTTCAGAAACAAATATAGTTGATCAAAATATTTTATTTTCTCTATATTATAACTGTAAGCTTTTGATGTCTATCCATGCTGATGCCAAACACATTGTTCCATTTGTGCGATAGTGTCAGTTATCCAATACTGCAAGTTTTTTTATAATGCCCGATGTCAGTCGGACGATGTATTTGTTACTGTACTGCAGTACAACCCAACTAGAGCAACAACGTAATATTCATAACACCGTATACAATATATTAGTTTTCTTTATTCATGATTACATAAATGCTTAAAATAATCAAATGGGGATTTTACATCGGTGAGAGTATAATCATATGCTTCATACTCAGAGAAATCGGCCTCACTGTCTAACGACGTGTGCAGAGGTGACGGAGGCAGAGGCTTCAGCAGAGGAGGGATCTGAAAAAAAAACATTAATTAATTTCATAAACTAAATATTCACAATATAATTAGAGTATTCAAAGTACGAAAACATTTTTATTAGTAAATTTGGTAAACCATAGAAAGAGAGTTAGATACATAGACAGTTTTCATGAGGTGCCATGAGGAAGAATAAAAATCATCTGAAAACAATGTTTTGAATTAATACCTATCCTCTTCAGAATGGTACATTAATTGCATTGGTATATTGTATAAAAAATAATCTTAACGATGAGAAGTCAAATTTGCAGCCAGGATTTGGTACAGCGCCAGCTGCTACGGGTTGTACTTAAAACATGTGATCTTTGAAAGTAGACTACTAAAAAGTACATCAACCCTAAACCAAAAAAGCAGTATAATTGGCCTCAGACAAGGAAACCCAATCTCACCAATCTTTTTCACTATCTCCATAGACCAAACCAGCTGACATAGCCACCGGATGCATGAATAGTTGGTGATACAACAATCAGTTTATTATTATTTGCTGATGACCCCACAAGATTTAGCTCTTCCCAAAGGGGGCTATACTTGTGCAAAACTATTTCCGGAAAACTTTCAAATTCTCGCTTAGTTTCGTGATCAAAACTTTAGTGTAATAAAATATTATACTGTCAACAATTTAAATAACCTTCTACGAATAAGTTTAATATCTAGTTTATTATATTTTTTTGAGATTAAAGTGTAGCTATCGTAAGAATCGTTATATTTTTCTACTGTTATCATGAATTCAGCCCCTTGGTGCACTATGTGAACTTGAGGCAAAATGAATAAATTGACCGTAGAAAAGGTTCTGCAAGCGGTTTGCTGCGTTCTGTTTACAGCTCGGTGATGATAAAAGCAGGGTTAAATATTGAGACGAAGTTATCAGTGTATCGCCCCACCTTTGCATACGGTCACCAAATCTGGATGATAATAAAATAGTGTGTTCCAGGATCCAAGTTGCCGAAATGAGATGAGTGGCAAAATTAGTACTAGTGAGAAGCTCGACGATCTGATGTGTGCTCAGCATAGGACTTGAACTTGTATTCAGAATGCTAGAAGACCAACTTGTCGTGTCGATATGTCAATAAAATGAGATGAAAAGTGAAATTCACAAAGAAATTCGAAATCACTAACATTTCAAAAATACTTTATTTCTCCAGTTTAATTGTCAATCGGTAAATTAATTTGAAGTCGTGTATTTTTAAGGTTATTTGGATAGCTTTAAATCATCCTTGACCAAATTTATTTAGATTTTGAATAAAACAGCTGCCGATTGCAGCCCTAGAATTATGTTGGTCAATTGTGTCACTTCACTAGTTGTGCAATACGAATAGGACATTAATGATCCAAATTTAATAAAAATAATGATTATATCAATTAATATATCTTACATAAAACATACTAGTTATATTGATGCCATTGCCATTATGGGCGATGTTTAGGCTCCCAATTAGATCTGGTGGTCCTTCGTCGATCTCCTGATCCTCCTGGCAATGGGGGGATGCATCCGCAGCAGGCTGTTGAGATGACGTGGAGAAGTCAAAGTCATCAGTTACTTCATCGGTTTCATCAGTTCCTTCGTTGACTTCGTCATTAAATTCATTAAGGTGGACGACTTCGTAATCAGAATCGTTAAGCGGAATCCCCTGGGCATCCTTCTCAGCAATCTTTTTCAATCTCTCTCTTTCCAAAAATTCAATAAGTTTGATTGCCATTTTGTAGTGTCACAACCTGTTTATAACTTAAGCAAACTACGAATATCACTTGGAGCAAAAACTGCCCCTTTATACTAATGTGTTTGATTGAGAACAGCATAATTTGCACTTCTTTTGTTTTGGTTTGCGAAATCCACTGTTATGACCTGGATCCTATTAAAAACAATATGTTGCAGTAATTTTAACTATAGGTTACTCATTCATTCCACATAACCGGGAGTTGTGGTTTGACAAAATAATAATTATTAAAGTTAGTTTTATTTATTTAAATTGCGTCCATTGCAATAAGACAGAATGGTGTTACAATCGGTTTAAATAAATGAGTATTTTATTTTACAATCACTGCAATGAACTGACAGAAAACTTTTAAAAAATACTAAAAAACAGTCCCCATAATTTTGAAATTACAAATAGGGCACAATGTTTAATTTATTATTTTTAAAGGCATAATATTATAAAATTGCAAGAAAAAAACATAGATAAGGAACTTTTCACCTTTTCTAAGAATTACATATATAATATATCATCACATGCCACCAAAAGATAATAAAAGAGTCATATCGGGTAGTCGTCTAAGAAAAATCTTTTCATTCCTATTTGGTTTGAATTCACTTAATATATAATAATAATTACAACTTAAGAAAATTTACAGATGGTAACCCTACGTCGAGGTATTGTTGTAAGCAACGTGGATAATTTTGGTAATGCAAATTTAGCTATGACCCAATTATTTTTCGTAGTTAGCGTATTTTTTGTTACGAAACGTTTATGTTGAAAAAAAAACAGGTTACAAAAACATTTATTTATTTTATAATTGGCTACAACAGAAAAACATTTTTTTTATTAGAATTAACTTATGAAAGCTCCACATTTCATTGTGATATTAATTATTGAAACGATATTAATAATATTAAAAAAAAACAAAAAGAAGACAATTTTTTTTTTAAAAGATTTCGGCAAATTTTTATTTTCTGTGCCTTTTTTTGTTTCAGATTCTTTATTTATTATTGACTTTGTTTCAATAAAATAAATATATTTTCAATGAAAGCAATCAGTGGCTCAGATAGTCTGTGTTTCGGAGATTCTTTATTTATTTATTCACGGTACATTAATAAAATTTATAATTCTTTTAGGAATCTCTTACACACGTTGGACGGATGAGGATGATGATGATGATAGAGGAGTCGTCGTGAAGTCGATTGAAGCCGATGATTGCCTCCCAAATCTTCGCAGCAATCAGTGATCTGTAAGAGTTTTGATTCGACATTATGGGAAATCAGCAAACTTGTAAGTAGAACCCGGAATTTCTAACTTATGGCATGGGGCTGCGTGCAGAACTTTTTTTATTTTCCGTTGAAACATTTCTTTATATATGCTTAAAAGTACATGATAATGTGAAAAACAAAATCTTTTAGAGTTTTTCTGTAATAAAAAAAGCAAAAATCACCGAACATACCTCTTAACTAAGCATAACTTAAAATAATATAAAAATAAGCCTCTTATAAGTGTAATTTTTAGCTTTAACGCAAAAAGAAAGTTACAAGACAGTATCTACTGTATTACTGTATTGACGATTCTTTTTCAACCTCAAGATATTACACCCCTATGCGACGAATTCAACATCTGGGAAACAAATACTCCGATTTTAATAATACTAATTTTTTATCTTTATTTCACTATTTTTTATTTAATACCTGATCGGTTTCACCTTATGACGGGCACCTTTAAATTGTCTGAAGATGACCCTCATAAGGTGAAACCGGTCAGGTCTCAAATAAAAAATAGTGGAATAAAGTAAAAAAATTGTACTATTAAAATCTTTAAAATGGAGATCCACCACGAATTAACAGTTTCAAAATGAGAAATACTCCGTTGTTGATATATTTATTACGTTAATATCACAATATAAGTATGTACCTTAGTACAGTTTATTTCATCTAGTAGAGCTACATTAATTGTAGAAACTATTTAACTCTGGATGTACCTGTTATTCAATACTTCTTTTTCTTTCTTGTACAAATATTTTTTGCACTATTTATGAATTTATTGTTTAAAAAAAAAAGAAAATACTTGTGTAAAAAGTTTTTAACGAGCGTCAATAAACAAAACAAAATGAATAAATTAACAAATAATAATATTAATCCAAAATAAATACTTCACTTGTTTTATGTTTCATATTTAATAGTAAAATTATTTTTCTCTTCATATTAAGCGCCAGCTTTGCAACAAAAAATGGGTTCAAGGTACAAGAAATCCACTTCAAATATCGTATTATGAGTACGATCATTTGTTTTTATATTATACTATCAAAAAGTTATGTAGTTACGATATGCCTTGTAAATACACACAGGCACACAGCTGTGTGAGAGATATGCCTTTGTCGCGTCTTTGAATAGGCTTAACTTTAATTTTATACAATATAGTTACTAAAATATACCAGGAAAGCATTTAACCCTAATGGGATTTGACGCAACAGTAGATAAAATGTAGTTAAGAGTCTCGTTTTATGTTAGATACTATACAGACCGCATATCTTCTGGACATATTTCATGTTTCCTTTATAGTTCAGACCGTGGTAAATGAAATACGTCGCTGTAAAAATATTGAGTAAGAAAATGTTCAGGGAGAGACATTTTGATAATTATGAGAATGTATGTTTAGTTGGTGCTTTTCATCAGTGTATAAATTTGTTTAGACTATATCAATAGTATACAAGTAATTTTTTTTTTGTCAATAACATTTTTAAGCCTTTGTGAGTACGCTTAAGAACTGTATGTAAAAGCCTACAGGGTGTATAAATAATAATATATAATATTAAGTATATTACCAATATAAGTACGTTGCGGGCGTGTCCGGTGATCCCGAAGATATTTTATAAAATCGCTCGGTAAAACTTTGTCAAATACCGTTTTTTTTTTTACACCTTACAAGAGCGCCCTTGCTTGTATAGTGTACAGACGGGAACTAAATACTTGGCTAATTTAAATACCGTCATTTTTGTGAAATATCTCCTCAAGGGCGTTAATAATAATTGAGTATCAACTAAGTTAATAATAATATTTTATTTCAGTGGAACAGAGCGGTGCGCGCAATACTTTGTCTGCTATATACATAATAATATACAAGAGAAAACAATGAATAAATAACATAAAAAATTTTAAAAATAGGAAAATAACATAAAATGATAATAATAATAATATAAGAGCATAAGTAATTACATAAATAAATAATAATGCAAAAAAGAGAAAAAATATATACAAATAAAACTATATTACCACTCGGTTGGGAAACATTGTGGGTCGGGACTGATTATCAACAGCATTGTTTGTTTGGGGCCTAGGAGTCGAAAGGTCTTATGTGAATTCACAATATTTGTTTTCTTTCAAATTGGTACAGATCACATTTCTAGGAAACTATCTGTTCAGTGGATGTTACACTTTCTCGTTAGTCGTATGTTCCATTCAGAATGTTCTAAACACTTCTATCCAGAATTGAAACGTTGTTTTAAATGGCACTATCCTATATCCAGTTAGATGCTTCTTCATCTTTGTCTTCTCAAATTTTTTCCCTTGCGGTCTAACAATATACCCTAATGAAAAGACCATGGTCCTACTGGCTTCGAGCAGTGTTCACATGATGTTAAAAGGTTTTCGATATTGAAGTGAAGTGCATCATTTATTTATCACTCAAGCTTCCGTTTGCTGTTAATATGGAATCACTACAGTATAATAAAAGTACATTTTTACTGTTCTTCTGGCTCGATCTATTATTTCTCATACTTGTTTACTCACTGGAATTTTAAGTAAAACGGTAAATTACACCTATTACATATACTTAAGTATGTATTTTATAGAGTTTAAAAGATTACAGTTTAAAAATGGAATGCGCTGGAAACCTGAAACACCACACATATAGAATTAAAAGATATATCATTTGTAGTAATGTTTGAATTAGAATCCCATAAAGTGACATTTAGCGCTATTTTTTAGTGTTGAGGTTAAACTGCTTCATGAATCAATGGCCATCATCTTTTACAACCTGTTTGGTAGACATTTTAACGAGACATTTGAGGAAGAAATTTAAGTTAAGAATTTAACTCGTAATGATAGATTTCTTTTACTCAGAAAAAATTATAAAGATCGACATATTTTCATCGGTCCCTACATGTTTAGAAATTCCTATCTTGTTACAAGTGCAGAATGAAATTCAAACTGCGAGACATTCAATTTATATTCGTGTTTCCAGTGCATTATTTTATATAACACTTCATGTCCAAAATCGAGGAACAGTTCTGCATTTTCTTGTTTGCACCTGTGTAGAAACAAATTTTCGCAAATCTTCCGGGAACTTTGTCGATATAAAATATACTGCTAAAAAGAAAGGTAACAATACATCGCCTGCTTCGAATCAAGTTGTCCAAAGTCCTATTTATTTTCGTTTTTTAATGGCTCAGTATTCTAATTCTAGTCTGCCATCATAAAAAAAATCACAAAGAAAGATTTTTCATGTTCGAAAATTAAAAAAAATATAAAGTGTATTCTAACTCCATTACAGTTAACAAAATGAATTACAAAATAAATTTGCAAACAGTACTAAGAAGCGTTTTATTGGGTCAAAATTAGAAATTGCAAACGACAAATTTACGTTAGAACACATACTAAAAATGAATTCGTATATAAGTTAGAAATTTGCATGAAACAGGCACCGAGAGGCACCGGAGTGCCTAAATTAAATGACAAGACGAACATATATAGTATATTAAATACAATAACTCAGATTATGAAAAATGCAAAAACAGACATCTTGGTTGTCAACAAACTTGCATAAAAAACTGATTATATTAAAATGTGAATTATGAATAAATAACAATCCTTTTTGATAAATTTCGATTCGGATAAAAAAATGCGAAAAGGGCGTATTTTGCGAAATAATAATTTTATAAAATCAATTCCTCTGCTAGCTAAGTCTGCCGCCATTGCGCAAGCAAAATATTCCGCTTATTATGATGGCAGTAAGAGTTTTTCAAATAATGCCAGTTTATTAAAAAAAAAAATAAAAAAATAATAAATTTAGGAACTGGGGAAGATTCTTCGTTATTTTATTCTAAAATCTTTGGCGGTGCTTATGTTCTGATTTCGAATACTTAATATTTTTCGAAAACAAAAAAGCGTTTAAAGACGAGAGTTGTCAATAATCACAAATCTGAATATTATTAGAAAACCTCAACTATTGGTGTTTTAAATCATCTGGACTGTAATAATAACGTAAGTTTCTTATATCGCACTTTTGTAAACAATATTATTATACATTATTTGTTCAAATAATTAGTAAATTTTTCTTATAGATGAATAAAAACGCAGCTAACATGATTCCACTAACAGAAGTCTACAAGCAACCAAATTCGCAGTCTATTCCAGCAACAACTTTCATATTGGTAGATGAATCAAGACCCAGCCCAAGGCCAAAGCTGGCTTTCACTCCATCATTAGGAAAAACGATTCTATGTTTTGGCGTGTTCTGTTGTATTGGGTGGTACGCTTACATCCTGCTTGCGAAGGCTTAGATCATTTTTCTACACGCGTTCTTCATAAAATATTTTTACTTCTTAAAAAAATACAATAAAAGCATTTTTAAATATCTTATGGTTTAATTTCACCCGTACACCGTACCTGGCAACTAAGAAAAATATTGACACGGATCATATCTAGAATAGTTCAACCACCATAGCGATACATGTTTCAGATCGCCAGCGTAAAAACGTTGGTAATTTTTATTTATGTGAATACCGCAAAATTAATAAATACTGTTTAAAGCCGGTGGGACTATGACATCCCCGATCGTGGTATGTTGCGAGGCCGAAGAGAGTAAAGAAGGAGATGTTGAAGGTTAAGAAGTAACTGGTTATTCAGACATGGACACCAAACACAGTTCTTGAGATTTCAAGTAACGTTTTGATTCTGAATGGTGGTCTTTGACCATGGCAATACTAAGAGTATATACCACTCTAGAACATGCCGCAAATATACAATATATTATTTTATATGAATTGAATGTGAAATAACATATATTATATATATAGATTTGAACCCGCGACCTCGGAGTCAATGTCAAAGATCTCAGTCGCTCGATCACGGAGGTTGCTAAATAAGCAAAGGTCTAACCCCAAATTTGCATAGTGTGGATGTTTTAAAAATAGTATTTTAAAAGATGTGAAAATATCGAGTTCAAAATGGTTTTATGGTTAGCCCACTATTGGAAGTAGACACTCTAAGTATCGGCCTGGTGAAAGGAAAAGAATTGAAACCTTACTTAAAATGGCAACGGCCGTCTTTAGCGACCTGACCTAAATAGCCAGGTACTTCCTTAGATGAATTAAATAATGGGTACTTCACAACCTTTCTCTTCCTCAATCTATTTTTTCTACGCAATTCTCACAACTTGAAGGATTTACTCCTATAACGGTTTAACGTCAATACGGTAAACTAATTATGCAGGTAAGTTTATTTTCGGATCGGGAGCATCTTCAACAGTTTCCAAGGCTTTTACACTTACCCCACTCTCCCTGACATGTATCTAACTTAGCAAGCAGGTGTATTTAACCAGCGACCTGCGGGCTAATAGCTAATAAAGGGACCCACAAAATCGATGGAAAACACGTTTTAAGGATGATGCACACGAAGAGAAGTGATAGAAAAAAAATACAAAATAACACCTTGGAACTCACAGTGAATCGTAACCACTTTCAATAAACAATCAGTTCTATTTACAAAAAAATGCTCTAATATTAAACTGTGGTACTGCCTTTCTTTCCGTCACACGTGCTGTAAGAGACAGGTGGATGGGAAAACAACGGAGCTCTCGATGACTTACCTTTAGTTTTATGGTATTCATTTTTCTTACAACTTCAATAGTATAAAAATGCTATTTCATCCAAATATTATACCCACCGAAGAGATAAACCATCATTTATTTATAAATAAAACTGAAAAAAATTGTTTATAACCGCTTTATTATTCAATATTATATCTACTGGTTTCGGAAGTACCCTTCCATTATGGAAGGCTACTTCCGAACTTTCTTTTAATTACAAAAACAAAACATAACAGAAATGGGAAAAAAAGAGCCACAGAGAAAAAACAACACACACATAATATTTTAATGAAGCAATGACTAAAATAGGACACATACAAACATTAGAAAGAACATTCAAGTCAAAGCCAAGGTCGAAAGTCAAGGTTTTGCTAGAGTCGTAGAGAAAAACAAAAATCATTTAGACTGGCACCATGACCATGGCTTGAGTTACCAAGTCTCGACATTCTGGACAGTAGAAAATGATAACCATAATTAGTGGATAATAATATGTTGTGGAAGCAGGTATTTGCCGTGTGCGAAGTAAGGTAAATTTTCCCTCACTTCGGGTGAAATATATTATACTTTTCTTTTTAAAATAGGAAAAATTTCGTGAATAGTTGATCAGTTTTGCTGACCAGTCTGGGGCTTAGGAGTCGAAAGAACTTATGTATGTAATTTGGCGACTTCATTTTTTTTTTGGAATCGACGTATATATCACCCTTGCAGAAATTTTCTGTTCAGTGCATATAGTATTTTCTTTGTTTGTTGTCAAAGTCAATTTTCATTCCCTGTATGTGGTCCCGTGAAGTCAAAGGGTTAGACACCCCTGCTCTAGGGGGTTATAAGCCGCTTACCGCCTACCGCCTGCCCTTCCAAGAAGTGACCTCAGGGAGAAATACGAAAAAGGTCCGGCGAGTGATTAAAAATTTACATAGAGGATATATTGATATTATTTGCATTTTCCGCTAGACTATCTGTAGAGCGTACATTAGGTCCTTAACTGTATTTTTTGGTGCAAAACAGGTAGAAATGTTATAAGTAAAAAAGGTGTGATGCTTTCCGCATCACGTTGATGAAAGAATGCCATTCAGAATCATCAGTTCAAATTGCAATTTATTTACACTTCTAGAACAAATTAGCACTTGTGATCTTCTCATTTTTAATTAGGGAATTTGATCACAGTTTATGGCTATTAGTTGTTGTAGCTCTAATCCAGACAAAAAAGATAAATACTTCATTTCATATGGCACAGACAGGTCTTTTACAAAAATTGAAAAAACGCTTGTCGCCCTATTATTTTCAATGTGCGATTTATCTCTTGAAATATTTTTAGTTATGTTAACTTGTCAGTTATTTTAGTCGGTAAGTACTTCCTAAACTGTATTTACCGATTAATGTCTACCTCACAACATTCCTCTGAAGTGATAATATCTTACTAGCTCTAAATCTTGTATGCTATTCATTTTGATACTTGACCGTGATTTACATATGTATATATTATTTTTTTATTTATTTATTACCACGTAAACGATATACCTACATAAACCCAAAGAATAACATTTAATGTAATGAATATATTTAATTGGTATATACATATATGGTTTATTATAGATATGTGCTAAAAATATTTTATAGTCAGGCTATTCACACGATATAATACAAGTCTAATCATCAAGAAAACACTAATTTTTTGACAAAAAAAATAAATCATGGCTCTAAAAAAACAAATCCTCCAATTTTATTTAATATGTCGAAATTTCAATGAAAATCAAATAATGACTTATGACCACAGATTTCGTTTGATTTTTTTTATGACTAACTGGTTTTGCTCAGCCTAAGAATTATCAGGGTATAAAATTAAACTGAAAAAAAAAATATATGCAAACAAAAAATAAAAATTATAATGATTCTAATAAAAAAAAAATCTTAAACTTAACATTTCATTTTCCAGTTTACAACTAAAATAAAGTCTTTTGAAACTATAAAAATCGCTTATCTTTTCTTATTATTTCATATCATTTATGTCCTGAAAAAAACATAAAAATTTGAAAACCAAATCAATTTTTTAAAATTTATGTTACTGTCCCATTCTGCAAGCCACCGCAGTAAGAAAATATCTAATGTTGCAGGATTCTGTGCGAATGAGGAATACAAATATTGAACGGCCATTGAATTATGATGAATAAAAAAGGTTTTTCCAAGTCGTTTTTGACCTATTGTCACATTTGACATCATCACAATTCGACATCAACAGCCTTTTGAATACTTTGTCATTTTTCCAATCGCCTATTTCTAATGATCAGTTATACTTGAATTCTTAATCAACGGCTGATCCAAAAACCCGATATAAAACTTACAAGCCGCTCTTGAGCCAAACATTGGCGGCACCAGAGTCCCAACTGTTGGGAAATGATGTGGCTGGGAGGTACCTGACTTTTCAGATCTGGTCACCGAACTCAATAACAGCCATTTTAAGCCACATTTCGATTGATTCTAAATTTATTGCTAATGCGGTATTGAAAATATGTTTTTCAATTTAATTTAATCGGAAAGAATAATAATGATCTTAAATTAAACATATTGTCACTTTAAAAAATGTAATAAGATGGAATTTCAAACGTCGTTATTATATCGACTTTTCGGGTTTATTTTGTAGATCTCTATTTTAATTATAAAATTTTCATTTTTTAATATCAATCTTATCATTACTCAAAATAAAAAAAAATCGTAATTCAAAAAAAAAAGTTTAAAAATAACTACAATAAAAGGGGTTTAAAAAACAAAAAAATAGACGATGAAAAAAAAATTACAAAGCTTACTAGAGTTCCTAAGTCTATATATTATTTGCACTCAACAACCTTTAACTCAGAAAAAAACATATTGTCGTTTTGCCATTGAGATCAACAAAACGGATTTAAATCAAGCACCAGAATAAAAAAAAGGTTTGTTTAGTTAATGGTGTAATTTTGTGCGTCCTACAAAGCTCCATAATCCAAGATCCAACTAAACCATTAAACCCTAGTTACTGGGCAAAGCAGGGTCATCATTTGAGGCTATATCCGACCGCGGTCATCCGAGGGATTATCCTTTTTATTATTATTGATTATCTTATTCCAACTTTATGTCAATAGTCTATAGGCAAATGAAAAACAATTGCTACAGAAGTAAGTGAAAAATAATTTTCGTTTCGAAAAGGTTATTTTCATACTTGTATTTTTTTTAGTCTTACCGCAGATTCTAGGACCCGTTTCAGCTGTTAATAAAATTGTCAAGTATAACGGTATAACCCTTATTCTTGATGACTGATCAAACTGAGTCTTACGGAGTCCGTTAAAATATCAGAAACAACAAAATGGCGGGAATCGTCAATCAAATGACGTTGAAAAAACGTTATTTATATCATTCAAATTATAACTCCGATGCTTGCCCTCCGTCGAGTTCACACTTTGTTTCGATTGCATGTCTTTTGGGCCCGAAGCCAAATCCATAACCGCTCCACTTTATAACTTTTCAAAAAAAATTTAAACCATTTTCGTTTGTTTTCATAGAGAGGGAATATACATTTATTTATCTGTTGAAGCTAGTCTGAAAATCTTTTACGTAAAATTCATAAAAAAATAATGCCAACTTTCTCCTCGCAATATCATTTTACCTTATTTAGAAAGGAGCTGGAGGCAATTTTTTCAATTTATCCCTTTGCATGTAGTTCCGGGTACAAATAAAAGTACGCCCTGGCGCCACAGTTTCCAGGTAGCTGACGTAATACCCAGAGGCATAAAAATATGCAAAGATAATCCAATTGTGAAGGTACCCACGCTTACCTTTTCCTACATGCAAGGGATAACCCTAGAAAATTCCCATAAATGGGGATTTTTTTTTCTGACTCGACTGGAGCGGGACTAAACAAACTAGGCGGAGTGCGAGTAGAAGTTGAAGGTTGTTGTATAATTGAGTTTGTAAGATAAAATAATACTGGTAAAAGGCGTATGGCGGTGTTAGGAAAATATTAGTACCATTTCCTCCGTGTAAGAGGGGTAAGCTCCTTGGATCTAAAATCAGAAAACGCCGATTTAAAACTCAAGATGTTTGATGTTAATTTAGCAAATATTTATTTGGGACACAGAACAACCTTCAAACGGAATAACTCTGGGCAGTTGGAACTATTTTGTCGTATTACAAAATAAAATTACTTGTTACGTAATTTTTCGTATCTCAAAGTACGGAAAATATTACAATCTTTTTGAAATATGTTGAGTATTTATTCGAATAAAAAATGTCACAATATTGAATACCGCTAAGAGATTTAAGGGTCAGCACCCAAAAATAAACACTTTTTGGCTTTCTAATACAAGCAATACTACAAATAATTTAACTGTTAATTAAATACGGGTAGTTAGATAAATATCTAAGGTTTCCAGTGAATATAATTTTTAAACAGTAATCCTTTAAATTTTATTTGAAATGTATACTAGAATTTTAGGTAAAACGTTAAAAAATGCCTTCCCTGGTTATCAAACTGCACATTTTACTGATATTTCGGTACGTTTTTCATAGAATTAAAAATATTTCCGTTGAAAATTTTCATTCATTGGAAACCTAAGATATTTTCCTAACTATTCGTCTAGAATTTACAAATGAATCATTTGTAGTATTGCTTGTATTAGAAAGCTACAAAGTGACGTTTAGGGCCAATTTTGAGTGCTGAGGCATTATTTTAAGCATTATTATAATTTCCATTACAATTAGTACACCTTAAATATGAATCCTGCAAAATAGAAACAACGCTACAACGTAGAACCAGACCGTGTCTGATAAATTGGTTGCATTGAGTTTACGCATATTTCCCTAAACTTGTTAACATCATCAAAACTCTAAATTTATTTCTCCGAAAAGGTGCCCAAATAAACAAAATGGATAACCTGAAAAAAAATAAACATAAATAATTTATTCTTTTCATATGAAACAATCACTTTTTAGTTTGAAATCATATTAGATAAAAAAGCACTTTGTTTTAAACTACGAATTTATTATTTTGAAAGCAAATCGGTTTCGCTTGGATCAAGCTTTTTCAGGGCACATGTA
Organism: Drusus annulatus; assembly: GCA_022651775.1. Taxonomy (NCBI): domain Eukaryota; kingdom Metazoa; phylum Arthropoda; class Insecta; order Trichoptera; family Limnephilidae; genus Drusus; species Drusus annulatus. Next base: position 127,460 of record JAGWCC010001206.1, on the reverse strand, counting down.
ATAATCATTAACTGTAAAATTAATTAATTAATATAAATTACTTATATAATAACTTCGTAGTTTAAAACAAAGTGTTATTTTATTTGTTTTATAGTAGAGGACAAACATTGGTGAACGAAATTGTACCTCATCATACTTAAGTAAATGAATGTATCGATGAAGAGATAAACGGATAGAAATGAGTTGTCTGGTAAGCCCGAAGTGAGGTTAATACAATTTCTAACTGCGATTGAAAATCTTTTTTTCTTCAAATCCAGATATATTTTTAATCCCATTCAATTTTACTGACCATCTTTCGGCCTACGGGTAGAAAGGTTTCATGAAAATTTACGACATGAAATCACGAAGTCGCGCGATACGGTCGTAAATAGTTTAACGACACATTTACCTTCTCTCCACTGCATTAAGTCTCTCGTCCTTCCTCCACCAGCTCCATTCATCACGGCTATACATCAGGGTTGGCATCAGAACTCTATTTTTGACTGCTAGCCTCGCTTCCTTCGGAAAGTTCTAATTAGCGACTACTGCACGCAGTCCTTCGTCAAATGAATCCATCACCATCGGATTAGTTACAATATTACCCCGTTTTTTAATCAATCCTGGCAATTAATTTTTTTTTTTTAACATTTATGTAAATACATTTTAATGAATTTTATTAAATTGAAATGTGTCATAACACATTTGATTCATATCAAATAATATATGGTTTATTTGTGACACGTTCCAGAGTGGTAGATACTAAAAGTATAGCCCTGGTGAAAGACAACCATTCAAAATCGAAACGTTGCTTGAAATGGTTTTAGCCGTGTTTGGTTACCAGATCTGAATAGCCAGGTACTTCCTAACCTTCCTCTTCCCCATCTCCTTTCTCTCCCCACTACCTTCAGCCTCACAAAATACTCCAATCGGGGATGCCATATCACTGGCTCCAGACGGTTAGGAGCGATTGGGGCTCTTGTGGGGTATTCACTATTAAAAAATGTACATATAAATAAACCTGAGTATTATTAAATTAGTGCACCCAGTTGGTAGAGTTTGGCTAACGGAGGAAATTTGCCGCAGTATTCCATATGGAATAGCGCTGGCAGAAGAGTAATATCTTATAATCCAGAGTTACAGGCGATCGGGGAAATCTACCAATACCACTGGAATGTAAAAGGAAAGTTTGTACTATGCGGTCTTAAACATTTGACCATTGTGGCCAGTGTGGTACCGAAGAAACTGACTTCCGACGTTTTAAAATTGTTCTCATTAATGGCTATATAGCTTGATGTAAAATTTTAACCAGCATTCATAAATAGGTACACAATTTCCTTATTCGTCTAAACGAGAAAAATATGTCTGGTAGTTAATAATTAATGACCTGCTCATTAAGTAGCAAGTCTCAAACTTGTGTTGACGAAATCTATGTTTCATAAAGACAGATAAAAAAATATTATATACCCGTAGTGGCAAAATCTAGAAATGTAAATTGGTGATCCTATCCAATATTAACGATATTCTTTTTTTTTTCCTTATTTATTTTTATAATGAAAATTGGTATACTATATAATCAATTTGAGAATCTCATCTGAATTTAAAGTTTTTAGGTCAAAAAAGGATTACGTTTTTTGTTTTGTTTTTGATAATGTTAACAAAAACATTTTCATAATATTTATGAGATTCCTGGTGAGTCAAAAAAATCCAAAACTGAAATAACGTAGTGCCTACGGACAAATCAAAAATATTAAGGAGAACAAATCTTAAATATTTTTGCAGAATAAAATTCAGTTCTAGATTTTTTTTAGTTTAAATTGTCCGTGGGCACTTTCAGAACCTGATTTCACCGACAACTTAACTTTGACCGATTTGATGATCAGAACGTTAAGATTAGAGGTTAGGTTATAAGTAGGAGCCGCAGACGCGATGGCCAAAACAGGTCGGTAATCAGTACTAGAGAAAAACATGTTAAAAAAAAAAACAAATCTAAGAAACATTTACTTTTAGATCGTTTCCCGATTTTAACAGGCAAGGGAGTCTAGTATGTTGTCGAAAAAAATAGTTTATTGAATAATTGTCGTTTCCTGCAAAGTTTTCAAAGCTCAAAGCTGCCTATATTGGGGATATCCATCACATTCAAGCTATTTTCTCGTAATAATACCATCAATGTTTATTAATTATACTAATAAGGTGATACATAGGGCTTTCCTATTGTGAATTTAAATTACATGTACACGATGCAGGATTAATTTGTTTTGACATATTCATTACACTATGAGAATCCGTTCTATGTTTTTCGGAGATAAACCAAATCTCTTTTCAAAAATCCACTTTTGTAAAGAAAATTATCGTTCAACATCGACATATTTCAACGGAGAAAATTTAAATAGTTATGTGAATTTGATGAAAATATTTAAATTTTCAATAGTACGCCGTAATCCATCATAGCCAGGATTTTGGTATAATCTTTTTTCTGCCCACTCTTCATTCCTCTATGATAAATCGAACGATTCAATGATTGAAAGGTCCCAATTCTAATCTTCTAGTTATTTTATTACATTAGGAATTGTCCCGAAATATTCTGTTGTAAAAGTAAGTATCTTCAAATAAAAATTACACTTCCGCTTTTTGCCAAGGCGTCCTTGCATTTAAAATAGAAACAACATTTTTGATTTTTCTAATATCGTTAATTTTCCTACAAAACACATTATTGAAATACACTATTGGAAGAGCATATTCACTTGTAGAACAATTACAACACAAATATTTCTAGTTTTTTATTTAACCTGTTAAGTTTTGCATATATATATATATATTCTTACTGTGAATACCGCAAGAGTCCCAACTGTTCCCAACTGTCTGGAGCCAATGGGATTATGGTATATATATCACAATGGCTTCAATATCACAACATACTCCATGGGGGTATGTTTTATATAGTCATGTTTTATGAATGGATGTTAGATTTTTTCAACTTGATCAACAATCAAACTGTTACCACGAAGGTAAAAAATGCCTCCTAAAAAATACAGCTAACGTCATAATTAACGTGTTTTTTTATAATATTATTCAAATTGAATAACTTACAATCATATAATCAAAAGACTAAATAATCAATCAAATTATATCATATTTAAATAGAAATATCAATTTCACACCAGCATGGTACTTGCCTACAAAATATATTCCCTAGAATAATACTAGTTTCTAACTATTGGAGCCCACCTACAGCGCCGGATCCACCATACGTTCAACTGTTTAAAAATATAGGCGTCATCTCTAAAGGGGTGCCGTGAAAATAAAGACCTTATTTAAATTTACTTAAAGTATTCCCCAACTGATATAAATTTTTCCTTAAATCATATAAAAATTACCCAAATTATGAGATACAGTCGAACTTGGTTATAACGATCGCGAAGAGACCAACCAAATTTGCTCCTTATAGCCATTACTCGTTATAAACGTAAGTAGGTAAAAAAAGTACCAACTTACTAATATCGATATTTACACCAGGGTATAAAAGCTTGCGTTTTATAAAAACCATTTTTTAAATTTATTTATTTTTAAATTACGAAAATCATGCTTAACTTAACTACGAAATGATTTAATTTATGATTAGACTAATAATAATAATAAATTAGTAATTATAAACCCTGTTTAACGTGATTTTCGGAAAGTCCGCCACCGTGCCGGATGGGCGGCTTTCTTTGTCTTGTTTATGACATTATTTGACTGTTTCGATACTTTTTTTTCTCATACCCGGGCGCATTGAGTTGACAACATTATTTGGACGTTATATCAGTGAAGCAATTTCGTTATAACCCTACACGATTGTATTAAAATAAGCCCAAACTAACATTGCTCATTATAGCCGTGACCTCGCTATTACCGTGATCGTTATAACCAAGTTCGACTGTACTTATGTTTTTAAGTGCGCTGAAAGCATCACTGTGCATTGAACGAGCAGCGAAAATGTATAGAAAAAAGTATTTATCAAGGAATTTCTTCACGAATTGCATAATAGTAGTTGGACATGAAGTCTGTTTTTCTGTGTTATGTCATACGTTGAAATCGATGCGATCCAAAGTCTAAAACCAATCAGCATGGCCGTTTTTTCTTCCCGGCAGTCAAAATGAATCGTTAGAGATGGTAAATGTTCCTGTCCCAGTAACTGTAAATTTCATTTTAAAACTTTTTTGAAAAAATAATTTATTTTTTTTATCGGATTTTTTCTATAACAGTTGTATATCTTATAGTAATAGTGCTTCTAAAAGTAATATTAATCTATAATAATAGTGCTTTGGCTAGTTCAGGATTTTTATTATTGGAATCACTGTTACAAAACTTAAATTTACAGTTCGCATTCACAGATCAATTTTAAAGCGTTTGATTAGTTGTGTCAAATAAAAAAGGGGGTGGAGGGGGGGGCGCAATCGGTACTTACTGCACAGGACGCAAGAAGTCGTGGAACCGGCCCTGCCCACCTAGTGCTGACATACAATATCAGATTTAATGGCATAAACAACTTTTGTAGGCACACGGAACCTGTAATTTATGGGCGAAAATAAGATGTCAATTTCTTCGGACAAATTTCACTGTTTCAATGAATCCATCTGAAATTTTAACTCACACTTTGAGAACATACACTTTTCAAGAATTATTCAATTATTTTAACCGAAATCCACTTCACTTAAATTTAAATTAATACAATTTGGACACAACCTCAAAATTTCATTAATCTTTTTTGAAAATGAACCAAACTTTCTATTTGTACATTTCTTGATATAATTTTAAAATAAAAAATAAATTATTTATTAAAAAATGCCTCGCTTTGTTTCGAACGCTCTCTTTGAAAACAAATCAAAAAATGATATTATTTAATTAACATCGTGTGTTTCTGAGAAATAAGTGTTACATAATTTCCAGTTTGTTAAATATTTTCTAGAAAAATCAGCATTGTGTCAATTGAAAGAAAACATTTATAAGAAGTTCTTTGTTTTTATTTTATATTAAAAAATAATTAAACTTTTGATTGTTGACTATTTGGGGATAATATTTATTTAGACATATTGCAAAGTTAAACAGATACTCAGTCGTCATCATTTATTGGAATCCCGTGATCATCAAGGAAATTTCAACAGCAAAAAATCGCACTTTAAGCCATTTGGGCAATTATAATTTCCATCTGAAAATCCGATTTGCGTACCCGTATTTATGAAACATCTTGGAAAATCGTAAATAACCTTTGGACGGCGGTTACCATCTCCCGAAGGCTCTTCTGTACATTTTTTTCTCAACCAACTCCCACTGTTCTATCTTTCGCGTGTTGAGCACCATCACAACATTGTTACTAACAATTAGATACATATTAACGAAAGATTCGGGGTTAAAAGAACACTATTCTATAACACAAAAACAATGCAGCATGGAAAATAATTATCCTAGTTCGATAAATTCATAGTTATGATTATCTGTACATTCTCTTACGTTTATAAATTTGCATAGTCAGATAAAACATGGGTAAAGTAACTTTTTTTGGCCAACCGTTTTTCTCATTTACTAATAATTTGATGAAATTCAATTTTAAAAAACTTTTTTGTTTTTAACAATTCACCCTTGAGAATTTTGTAACTTGGACTTGGGTATTTAATAAGCCACTTTGATCTCAAATATCAAAGGTCAAAAGGGGGACAAGTTCGTTAGCGCGTTGTCAAAGGTCGTAAAGGTCACAAATTTGATTTTAAATTATGCCTTAATATTTATTCTCCACGTAGGTCGAATAAATACGCTTGTAGGTAAAAACCTAAAGTAGCTATGCTCGAAATGATACTAACATTAAATCAGCTCATTTGAAATACACGAGCGGGTAATAAACCAGAATATTTAAAAACAATACAGCAAAGGGCAGAATCGACGCTCAACTACGATCTAGAAATAGACACAGTTGCAAAACAACTTAATAAAAATATGTTTTGTAAGGAAAACAATTCTTATTGAAGGAATTATTTCTTAGAATTGTTCTGTAGCGAAAAATATACATTTTTGAACAGAAGTTCTAAAAAATAAGCATATGCAATAAAATCAAAGCTATTGGCAAGTTGCATTCATATATTGACGGACCCAAAGAAAAACAAAGTTTCTGTAATTTATAAAATTAAAAATGTTATTTTTCCGTGTTAATTAATACTTACCTAAATAGGTAAGTTATGGCTTATGAAGAAAATTTCCCATGTGTAGGATTTTAAAAAAATGTTTTTTTTTTTGCTCAGCAAGCATTGTGGAATTTATATGAAAAACGTATCTCTTAAAATACACGAAATACTTTATTATATATTACACTAATTTTAAATGTATAATATTTTGTATATGTCAGAGGTGGGACGATTTTAATTAGTCATTTAATCAGAGGAAACCCACATAAATGTTCATGTTTGAGTCTGTGTTGAAAGTTGTCCATCAACAGAACGATGCCCCATTTATCGCAACGATAAATCCGTTCATTCCTTCTTTCCGTTCTTCAAGTCATTTTTTATCGGTTTTAACTGATTTTTAATTTTTCTCCAATACCATAAAACAATCCTCGAGTATTGTCTCATTAACTTTGGTCGATATTAATTACTTGCGATATTCACCGATGTTATCTAACTTAGCCGTTTTCTTTGTTGGCGCGGTTCATCCATTAATGGAGCTCGGCCTAAGTACTCTGCAGATAGAAATAGTTTTTGCGTACCTTCCTAATGAGGCTTGGGTTCAGTAGATATTACGGTGTATTAAACGTTATATTATGTTAACCGTAGGCATATCTATCGATTTCGTACATACATGTTTGAAGGGCATTTTCATATTTTTAAATTCCGATATTGATATTTTTTGAACAATTAACATTACTACAAATCACAAAAAAAATACTGTCTTTATGAGGCATTTAGCATGCCCATTATACCATCACACAGTTGTCAAAATTGTAGTTTAGGTAGAGAAAAAACCGATGAGAAATAAACAAGGTTAAAAGTTCATTTTACTCTCATCACCTCGAAAGAAATAATATTAGGAGAATGTACACTGTGAATTGAACAGAGGTAGCTAAATGATGTATATGACTTTCCTATTAAGATATGATTACTGAACTTTGAACAAGGTTGAAGCCGTGTCAACGTTTTATATCTGATTGGAGTTCCCTCGCAAAAGTGATACTGATGTGGATATTCTCCTTGTTACCTATCTGTTCACAGATTGCTATCGTCAGAGCAATCTTCACCCTGCAGGCTGCAGCCCGGAATAAAACATTGTTTTTCAAAAAGTTATTAGGAACTTGAAACCTTTTCACGCAAAAAGCACATGTTTCCTCATGTTTGTCTCCGGAAATACAGCTAAATTATTTAAGTTGCTTGGTCAAGTTTTATTGATGCCTGCAAAATATTGAGCGATGACAGCATGTGCGAGTAGCTTCTGTGGGACTCAGGCCATAGGTATATGTTTTATAAATCTATTACCTTTTAATAATTATGAAAAATATTCAAATTAAGTAAATACCTACATTTTTAAAAACGGTCCCCAGGGTTGCTGTTAGGTATTCGGTTTGCCTTTTGGTTCCACAGCGTGTTTTCTCGAGGGCCTTAGCCAGCTTTCCATCAAGGCGGGGTATTGGCTCCGCTCCAGTCCTGTTAGTGGTTCTACTTGCTCCCATGAGATTTTTTTAATCAATATTGAGTAGTTGTCTGGTTCATCCGGGGTTAGGTCCGTTTAAGAGCACTATAGAAAACTGATTTCTGGACGGTTGAAAACTTTCATATTTACCTACATTTAACGCTCACGTAAATTTAGTTGATTCATATAATACATCGTTATATCAGCTAAAGCTCGCAACGCTCTGCCTCTGAGCCTTTCAAAGCCCTTCAAAAACACTTGTTAATTATTGCATTCCCTGCCTACTTACCATTATACTGGAAGCATTAAAACTTTGTACATATACATGATACAGAATTCTGATTCAGCGCGATTCCGTAACAAAACCTCCACAGTTCTGGCGTTTAATTTGCGGAGTAAGCGAGTGGTTCCGGGGGGATTTATATTACCTGGCATGACTTGGCATGAGTGGGCGAAGAGTTCTGACAAAGGAGACTGTTCAGGAAGAAAATTACCGACATATAGGAAGCTACGATGAAGAAGTACTCACTCACACGCGTGACTAGATACCTTTATTATTTTTTATGGTTTTTATGAAAACATTAAAAGTCAATTTTTTAATTTTGTTTAAGTATATCGTCGCTGGAAAAGCAAAATGACTTAAGCGACACTTTGGTCAAAAATGAGTTAAATGTGCAGTTTTGATCGTTTTTTTCTGCGTCGAATGCTCTGACTCTCGTTTGATTCTGAAAACTTTAGTGACTCTTCAGCCATCTAAAATATATTTACCGTTCGGGAGAAGGCTTGCCTTAAGCGACACAAGTTCGGGACTTTTTAGCTTTTTGTCGTTAAAAATAAAAAATGCATTGGTTTCATGGCAGCAATGAGTGTTGAAAACATTAGTTTATGTTTTTATTGATTTTAAGTGCTTGTAGTATTTAATTATGTGTAATTATTGTTAACATTTAAAGCAAAAAAAAACCTAATAAACATAGGTAATTTTGTTTTTAAGGGAACAGTCAATGTACGACAATTTACAAACGCGTACCTATTGATATCCATAAATAAATAAAAATTGACATTGAAAAAAAAAATCCAAATACAATATGGAATGTATTTTTCCGTGTTTTAATAAAGTTTCAAAGATTGAATCAGTTTACAAAACTTTTATTCGTAAACTTATGATGATTATAATGTAATTAATGGAAGTAGCTCTCACGTCTTCATTTCCACTACACGGCTGGCGCATCGCAGGTACGCATATAGGGCAATGGGTCACGGTGGATCGCGCACCTACGCGAGACTAATACAGAGGCACTCGGAAAATATCAACTTATGAACCTGATTTTCCAAACTTTTCTATGTTTAATTCATCAAGTTAAAAGCCTCCGGCAAAAGCCTGTAAATTCTAGCGAACCACTCGTATATCTCGGAAGTGCGGCGTAAATGTTTCGGGACTTGAGATTAACGGGAAGAGTTTAAAGAGAAAACATTACTAAGCGAAAATCACAATGTACTTATCCGTATGGGGCCGGCGCATCTGCGTCGCAAAGAACGTAGTGTGTAGTTTGTTGGCCCGAGGAATCCTTTGCAAATCTCTTAATTATTATTTTAAGAGCTTTTTCGCTGTTGTTTTATTATTGTAATAAACCATTTTGGAAATGTTAATAGATGGAGATAATATATACCATGTAGTATTTTAACTGAAAGTGTGCGTATCCAACTTTCCACAGAGTGTAGGTACTACGAAAGGTTCTAAGAGAGGAACTTAATCAACAATACAACTTCCTTGGTAGACGGTAAGAGCTTTGACTCTAGGTTTAGAGGTCGCGTGTTTAAAATTTTTCTCAAGTTGATAAAGGTCAATTCATTTACCTTTTATTGTGCACATCTTTTTAGAAGCAAAAAAACATCTTGATGAGTAAAAAAGCATTCAAAGTAGATTTTTTTCATTGAATTGAATTGAACAGCCAGGTACTAAATAACATTTGTATTCATGCTTCTTTTTCGCCCTTTCTTCTGTCGAACAACATTTTGAATAATTGTCGTACCTAAGCGTGGTACTCTCACCAACTAAATTAACAACGAAATTGAGAACACAAATAAGTATGAAGGTTTCGAAGAGCTATGAAGAAAGCAGGCAGGATGACGGGACACTAAATAGGAACCAGAGTCGATGGGGAATATTTGTAGAGGAAACCAAATCCCACCCCGATATATAGCGGCGTGTTGATGATGATGATGAGTCAGCTCCAGGTTGTTGAATTATTTTGTATATTTCACATTCAATAACGATATTGGCTCTACTCTCAAATTAAATTTAAAAGAAAACAATTGTTACAATAAGTATTGTTTATTAACAATATTAAATCACAAGATTCTTTTGTCATACATTCATAATGTGTGTATTATTATAAATTATAAGATAAGTTTTAAAATTACGACCTGATTGTCATTATAATTCCATATTACACAATATCAAAATCTGTTTATTAGCTCATAAAAATACAAATTGGTTGAAACCATTGCATTGTACAAACAAAGTGATGGAAATACGTCGTTCTGTACTATCATTCCTTGATAATATGAACTCATATTTTCTAAAGATTTTGTGAGGGTAAATGATATTAGTGTAAAACAATTAAGTACAATGATAAAACATATTCATAATACAATAATAAATTAAGTAACATACAAGTAGTTCTTCACTGATATACATTTCTTCTCAGTATTGAAAAATTTAAATAAAATCTGTTTTTCTATTAATATTTCTTAAAGTGCATTTTTATTAAACGTTTGTTTTCAAAATGTTCACATCCAAATATTCAAAATATTACTTCCCTTACACCGATAAATAAATAGGTAAGTATTTGAAAACAATATTTGAAAAAAAAAACCTCTCAATTGCCACATTTATTTTATAATTATTTACATTTCTTCAATTTATGTACAAACCAAAATAAAACATTTTTATATCTAACATCACTTATGCAAATAACATTCAGATTCTTTTCAAAATGTGAAATAATGAAATTTTAATTTCATCGAAAGGGAGGAGACTGAAGTAGGTGATATTTTCCATTTCATTTGGAAACGACCACAGGAAAGTTATGAAGTAAGTTAACAACATATTTTTATTATTCGACAAAAACACTCAGATTGACTTAATTGATTTTTTTCATCGTGTTGCCTTTTGGGTCACGTGATACCGTCCCAGTGCTACCAAAGTCACGAATGCGCAAAATAACATTTGCAACAATCAACATATTTTGAAAGTGTTCTCGTTAATACATCACAAAATAATGAAAATCATCCTGTGCAGATGTTGTATCTCCATAAATCGTTACTTTGAGATAGTTGAATACTTGACTTTGAATCTCTTAGAAAACTTCATTTTAATACATAGAAATGTTAATTAGCTTTGAATTGAGTGATTTAAAGGTATTACAGTTTAACACTTACGAAATGTGTTCTTATTAGTAGAGTCTAATTCATAACTCATTAAAAAAATGGGGATACAATATTTATGCTCAAAGTCATCGATATATATCACAATCATAATCTATTCCAAAGAGAAACAGTAAAAATGACCCAAATGCACAGCGAACGTAGCTTTGACTCCACTGAGACGATATTATACTATACGTAGGTACGTACATGAATGTAATGATATATTGACGTTTAATTGATCGGCGTGAATTGTTCCATGTGGAAGGCGTTACTGGTGCAATCTCCATTGTCTTGGGGCGAGTCGGGGTGCTCTTCTGGTCCCACTCCTTGGGTCCTCAAATCATCGCGGATCTGATAAAAAAAAACAGATTCATTATTTAAACATCCTAGGACTAGGAATAGGAAGAATGCGAAATTATCAGTCCACAGTTTTGGCGTTGTGCTTTTGGCAGTGAATGTGTTGGAAAATATATAATTTGTCATGTTTTCAGCTTATTGAGTTAATGATTACACGTGTTAAAGAAATTCAGCTCCCCTTTCATCTATTACGTTCATGAAAAATAATAATTATCTTTCTGATATGCCCACGCTTCGCAATTTTAATGAAAATTTAACAACGCTGTAAACAGAAATCTTCAATTTCGATTAACTATCAAACAAAAATTCAAAAGATTTCAGTGGAAAGGTCAATTTCCAAGAAAAAATACTAGAACTTAAACCTTTTAGCATTCGTGTTAGTACCAATTGGAAAATCAATGAATGAAGTATTATTTACGAGTACATTAAATTAGATATTTTTGTAGAAAGCAATAACTTTGTGGTTTGACAAATAACTTTGTACAAGACCAGGAATATTATTTTATTTTTTATGACCGACCGGTTTCGCTTAGCCTAAAACAAACAGAAAATACAAAGTGTGGGTTTATATATACATTCAGCGGGAGAACAGACTGTAAAATAAAACAACAACACAATGAGATAACATTTAAATTATAACAAAGGAACAGAGAAACAGAAACAGATTATATAAATTGAAAGAAATATTTTTATTTTTTTTCAGTTTCATTTTGTACCCTGACGATGCTTAGGCTATGCGAAACCGGTCATAAAAAAATAATGTTCGTGGTCTTATCCAAAGTTACTTTTTCATTTCTTTTACATTAAATTAGCTTCAATCAATTCAGCAATATTCTGGAAATGGGTCCAGAAGGTTTCGAAGTTTTAAATACAAGTAAAGTTTTCGGAGATATTTTTTAAAATCAGTACGAAGTGGTAGATGGTATAAAGCAGGTATCTCAATGGTTGATAAACGATAAAGAGCGCGACATGTATCCTTGCCATCCGCAATTGGATAGCAAAGGTGCTAACAGAGTTATCTGCGCTCAATACAACTGGCCATTGCGTCGGGTGAGAAGCACAAAAACGTATTTACAAAAAGGCAAATGTTCAGGAGAGCAGAAAACTTTTTTTCAGATTAATTCCATGCCTTTTCAGCAAAATCAGAAAAGGCATGGAATCAAAAGTTTCACACATAAAACAATGACATTTTCTCCTCCGATTGCAGTAAGAATTATTTAGAAATTCTCCATACCTGATTTTATATTCAATTTTTAAATATGACACTCAGATTATTTCATATAAGATCAGATCAGATCATTCTGAGATACATCTTTGTATTACGGATAGAACCGATAGTTGGAAACATTTCTGCATACTTAACTCCAAAACGCATTTTTTGTAGATACGTTTTTGTGTTTCTCACCCGAAGATTGTTTCTAAAGGTTATGGAAGCAGATTTAAATTTTCCTCGTAAACATCTACACCCGCACGTGAGAAGTTTATGAAAAGGGCCTATATTTCATTTTAAGGAACATAAGCCAAGGAAGTCCGAATGAACAATGACTTAGTTCGGACTTATAGAACCAAAAAAGAGTCGTAATAATCAACGGACGTGATGAAGTTATAGGGGGTTCCATGTTATAATATTTTAGATTATTATTTACCGTATTTAGTAAGATAATCTTTGGGACGTATGTGCGGTAAAACCATGTATGTTCGTATTAAAAATTTGGATATCCGGAAAGAATGCAAGACTGATGTGAGCGTAATGAATAGGATCAAGAAAGGGACGCTTAGATGGTTTGGGCATGTAGAGCGAATGAACGAAGAAAGGAGTGTGAAAAGAATATATGATGCGAAAGTGAATGGAAGAAGAAGTCGAGGACGCCCGAAAAAGACATGGCACGATCAAGTAAATCAAATACTTGAATCGGGTCATGTGAAGAGTCAGAATAACAGAAGAGTATGTATGAGACGATGTATGAATGTAAATGAAGCAAGGATTGTGTCCCAAGACAGAGTTATATGGCGGTCCGTCCTCTCTGCCTACCCCTGCGGGGAAATGGCGTGATGGTTAGTTTAGTTTAGTTTTATATGCAAAAAGTTTTCAATCAATATTTTAACAGCCGAAAAGACATACTCTATTGTGAGATTTCAATCAATTTTTAGGGTGGAAATAACTGAAAATATTCAAATTCTTTCTAAAAGACGAATCACCAGCTTTTTCAATATAAATTGTCAAGAATTGTCAAGGGTATTGGAGAACATCTCGAAAGCCGAATTTTTTTGAGAAAATCACCAATAAATAAAAGTGCACAATATGTCTTCTGAAAATATGTAAAAATACATAAAATCAAGTTGCCTTAGAAAAATAAATCGATAAGGCGCGTAAGCGTAGACAATGATGTTTATTTATTCGGTACCGATATAGTTCTTTTGTTTCGGTTTTAGGGAAGTAAGTTTTTAGGGATCCAGTTGGTCATTTGTGATTTGGTCTCTCGGGTATTTAGTAATCGGGTTCATGACCCAAACAATATGATGAATGTAAGTAACTTAGTTAGCGCCCGTGAGGTGATTTGTTTCACAAAAACGGACCTCTAAAAATTATCCAATTATTATTGTTTTTACTAAAACTTCAACGAATGGGAACTCTCTCGCTTCCCATTTGACCCTACTATGAAATATATCCTCAGTATCGTTCGATAGAAAACGCTTTGCAAAATCAAAACAGCTCTAGCTTGTGATCAATAAACATACCTAAATTGACATTTATGACGGTAGGCACTTCCTAGACTTCATCTCCCCCTTTATCTTTCGCTTCCCAATTCACTTGCGTAATGCAACATTATCTAATTGGTGGTTTCCTAGTCCCATTGGCTACTGAGGCTCTTGAGCAAGGCTGTAGTGCTTATAATTCCGAGTGGTACTACATTATAAGATGTCAAACGGGATGATATAGTACTCGCATGTTATTGGTTTGAATGAAGTGAAAATATACTTCAAATCGTTTTGTTAAATTTTATGTAAAACAATCCGCTTACTAAAATATTCATAAAAAATTGACAACCTCTGTGACATAGTGAAAAGCTTAACTCCTGAGCCAGAGAATGAAGTTTTAAAGTCTGAGCGAAAACAATTTTATTTTATTTTTTAAATTATTTCACTGTTGATTGAAATATAATAATATTTGCATCTGTACAAGGGAAGAAAATTTTAATACCGTATTGTTCAATTTGTATTTTTTGCTTGAAATGGCGTTTACAGTGATAAGCGACCATATAGTAATAGCCAGGTACTACCCAACTGTTCACCATAAAACCACCCCACTTCTTCCAGCCTCACAACATTCCGTAAATAGAGTTACGATAGATTTTCTGACTTCGGGCTGTGCTCTTGTGTAGTCATCTTATTTTATTATTGTTTGCTCAGCTCAAAAGCTCACCAGCCGTCTCATATATGTATATGTACCTAATCTGTATTTATTCCAGTAGCACTGGGCAGCTGATGCAATACAAAGTTCGCCACATCGATGGCCGAAAGCCGAGATATTTTATTTCTACTTTTTAGCTAAAATGAACCTTGGTTTGTTTGTGTAAAAATATTTCATCTCTAACTAACTTTATATATTTCACAGATATTTTCATAATTCAATGCGTTAAAATCACACTTTCTGAGGTTACAATATTTAACTTCGAAATAATGGTTTATGGAGATACACTATCTTGATTTTAAATCACCGATTTAACAATATGTTCAATAATTTTATAATATTTTCTTAGGCAACTATATACAGGTACTTACTGTATTTTTGTCGCCGGAAAGGCAAAACGGCCAAAGTGCCATTTAAAGAAGTGTACACCAGAGCACTTTGAAGATTTAAATAAATATATATAATAAAATTCGAGAAGTAAAAAAAAAAGTCTTCAGTACCTTTTTGGATTTTAAAAAAAAAGTTAACTCAAGTAACTTAATGCTCTCACTGAGATACCTGAAGTCATAAAAAATCAAAAAAAAAGTCCCAAGCTTGTGTCGCTTGAGTCAAGCCTTCTCCTAAGTGATAAATAATATATTTTAGATGGCTGAAGGGCCACAAAAGTATTAAGAATCAAACGAGAGTCAGAGAATTCGAATCAAAATTGCCTATTTTACTCATTTTTGACTTAAGTGTCGCTTAAGCCCTTTTGCCTTTCCATCAAAGACTCCTTATCTCTGTTTCTTAGCACTTAAGTACATCTATAATTATTATTTGACAAGACAATGTTATATTATCGTATTTATGCATATACATTAGTATATACACAAGTTAAGCTTCCAAAGTAAGGGAGCGTGATGCAAGCTGCCGCTGCATCTGCATCCAGCGTTCATTGAAAGGAGAGCTAAGCCACTAAGAGTATGTAGCCTATATAGTTTACATACCTTTTCAACTTTCTGCATAACCCTAAGTATGTTCAGGCCGGCGAGGTTTTTCAGCTCCTGCACGCTCCACTGGCCACTCCTCAGCAGCTCTGCGAACAACTCGGGGTACTTGGAGACGTCCTCCAGCCCGCGGGGCACCCCTGGGGCACGGAGACGATATTGGTTGTGCAATGTACATTATCTACTCGAATATTGTATGGATTTTTTGTGTATATTACACTTTGAGTGAAGCCGTATTTAAGAAAGGAGTTAAAATTATCGCCTGGTATTTTTACTTTCTCTCGTTGGTTAGAGATGATTTTACCCCAAAATGCTTTTTGATGTCAGAGTAAATTGCAATCACAATTCTGCGAAATTCTCTTTTTTAATTTTTAAATTTAATTAAATTTAAACTTAATTACAATTTAAATATGTATATAAGTGCAACAAATATTCATATTTAAAAAGTTTGAAAAAAACAAGTATGTATTAATAAGATACACGACACATATGAGGCAGGATAAGATTTTGAGTTGTAAACAAATCGAGAATAATTAATTAACTCATAACTAAAGCAAATATGAAGTAAAACAATGGTCCATAAATTGATCCCTGGGGAACAACTGCTGAGAAAGTGTAAAATTATGTGCATAACCATTTATTGATATGCGATAGAAAGAACAAAAATTCAAATAACCCTACCAAGAGGTACACATTCCTTGTTCATCAACTTTCATAAACGTATTTTTAATACTGATCTGTCATTAAAGTTCGAGTTAATCTAATTCAAGCCTTTGATTAAATTGATTGTTCCATGTCTTCTTGAGGCGTACCCTTCCTTCCTTCCTTCTCTTTTTCCTTTTTATACCAACTACTTAGTCAAATTTGTTTCAGTACTATTTATATGACTAAATTTATTTTAGTAAATATACTAAACACATTTTTTCAACCTTCAGAAGCCTCTTCGTTTGTCAAAACAAAATCTCTTCTGAATACTCTGTGAAATAAAAGCGTATATCAATGTTTCATACGAAGGATAATTATTTATGGAATCAAATAGTTACCTATTTACACCGTCATAGTCACCGCCTAAGCCAATGTGTTCAGCCCCAATCATTCTTTTGATATAGTGGATGTGCTCTGAAACAATAACAAAAAAATATTTATTCATTTTGTTTATTTGTAATAAAATATAAATTGTTTTTTTTTTCATAAACTGTTCCCAAATCATTTTTAGAGCAAGAATAAAAATATTCCGGAAAAAATATGCTATCCATTATTTTCGCAAAAAAAACCTTGGGTAATATTTTCACGGGCGGGCGGCCTTATTAATTCTTTCAATTCCATTTTTACCGAAACCTACGAAATATTTTTCTTAAATCTCTTGTTTTCTTCGCCGTAAGATTGATGGCTCAAAAGTTGAAAAGTTTCCGCCATTATCTTCACTTTCCAAAGTCGAAACTTCGAGTAACTCATAAGTAGGACCTCCGAAAAAATTATAACTCCTGATACATCTATCATCCGATGTTTTGGCAAGTAATCTAAACGTCAAGGAAAAGATGGGGAATAAAAGTATTGGGCGTATGCATAAGCTCGTGGTTTTCAAAAAGTAAAAAAAACTATTTGTTTTTTGAATGAATATACTCACTATTATACCGTCGTTACACATAGGTACCGTGAAAAATCATTGAGTCCAATACCACTAATGTTAAAATCGCACCTAAAAGTTTATTATATTTGAACATTGTTATGTTATAAATTCGGAGAAATGGATTTCTTCAATTATCATATATTTTTTCGAAGGAAGCAAAAACTTGAGGGTGTGACATTGTATATTAAGTAAAACAATAAACTTTGTAAAACCCCACTTTATTTGAGTTAACTGCCAACCAGGTTTCGCTTTTTGCAAGCAAACCTGGTTCAACATAATGTAAAAGCCCTGACGAAGCTTGAGAAAAGCGCAACCTGGTTGGCGGTTAAATCAAATAAAGTGGTGTTTTACAAAGCTTTCAAATTTATTTAGTTGGAACTGTAAAATAACTACGAGTATATTTCAGTCACTTTTGAAAAAAAAAGACTGTGCACGACTTTGTTGAAACAAATATATGTCGACATATGGGCATTTCGATGATATTCTTAGAATAGACATTAAGTCAGACATAATGCTATATCGATGAAAGATTTTTTTTTCTGTGCAGATATTTGTTATCGACTTATTGCAAAAATATATTGTAAGTTGTGATAAGATATGATATAGAGTGTTTTTGTAAGAGGTTAAATTGATTGTAAGAGGGTACTCACTGAACAATATTACCTCAACGTCAAGTAAAATCGGCAATTTTTTGACACAGAAGGCAGCATTATATTAAATAACCTCCCAGATAATCGCTTTTGTAAAGGTAGCCAAAGATAATCCGATATCTTTCTCACAGTAAAAAGTACAATTTGTTCTAACGACCATTATTTAATTTGTTAAACTCAAGCAAAAGGGTACGTCGTTAAACTGAGCACATATTAAATAGATAAATAAAGCATTAAAATGACAACAAAATAATACATAATATTAAATACTACAATGTATAGGTACTTACTATACTAAAATACAAGCAGACTCCGAATTCGGTGGCTTCGCTAGTGTAGATTTATCTATCTAATATCTGTATTTAAAAAAGTTTCTTAGTTCTTATTTTGGCCACCTGTACAATTAATCGTATCGAGTTGTACGTGTCAACTCATTATGCATATATTCGACTGGTTAAAAGCCGAGTGGTGCAAAGCGTTGGGTCCCACCCAGGCGTTGCGGGTTTAATCTTCCGCTGGCACACACATAAGTAAAATTTCCACCTATAATGATGGCATCGGGAGAAATTTAAATGTTGTCAGGTTATTCGTATACTGGGAATATTTGGCTTTATTTAAAAATATATATTTACCTTTATAAATACATATTTATAAATATATATATATATTTTTTTTTAATAATTATGTATTCAAAATATGTTTTTAAAATAACGTATTCTTAGCAGCATGTTTTCTCTATGAACATTTTTGAATGGAAATCATGATCTTTTATTCCGCATGCGAAGAAGGTTATTATTTCTATAAAAGTAATTTTCCCCTCTCAGTGAAATAAACTTTGATAAACCTGCCATGGCAATACAATTTTACACACTACAACGCACATAAATAATACTATCACGCAGGTTCCCCGGGGTAGACCGGGAGAGAATGGCAATACGTTTTTTTGGTACCGACGTGCCATCTTTATTCCCTGCGCATGAATGGAGCTGATTCACTCTCACAGCCATTGGCTCCTGACGTCAGAATCATTGAGAATAAAACTTATGTTCCGCATTGTTCAACTGGCAAGCTGTGAGTGGCGGGTGGAAATATTTTTTGGAATGTAAAAACCTTTTGCCTTTTTCCGGGATAAAAGGGGATTGACATAACCAGTGTCAGTTTGTTTTCTTTGTTTGTTTAAAATAATAAAATATGTAAACATTTCGTAATTTTTATCTTGTCAGCTCTTAAAATACCAACGATGATAACCTTGCAACAGGCCCATTCTATACTCGTGACACGTTATCTATGTATTATTCACTCATGCATGTCATGGTGTGCGTGGGAGCTTGTTTTCGATATATACATAAACAAGTCTTAGATAATACACCGAAATCAGTTATTTTCTGTCATACTTTAATTTACTAAAGTACTATTTAAAAAACAAAACAACTTAATATATATATACGTAAGAACTTTTTTACATGGCGTTACCACCGAACAGTTCCATAACAACAACAAAAATACCTGTACGCTGTTTGCCTTTGAAGTATCGAGCCATTTTGCGATTCCTGCTTTTTCTGACTTTTTTGACTGCCTCACGGTGTTCGTCGTCAGGGCAACCGTTAGAAAAAACGTTTTAGATTGCTAATTTGCCTTCTGTTTTTTTATCGTTTTACAGTGTTCACTATCAGGACACACGTTTAAAAACTCCAAAAGTACAAACACGTGATGCGTGAGAAATTATTGTTAAAAAACTGGTTGTTATAGCAAATGACAACACAATACTTACAGTTGACAGTCTATTCAGGGCAACGTATCTTCGCTAAAACGAACATACGTGTTGTATAGTATTATTGCTTTTACTGATGTTGAGCAAATTGGCAAACAATGTTATTACATAATTCTGTCTATTTTTATAAGTCACCATTAGTTTTTTCCAGGTTTCTCTCGATTTTTTTTCTAATTGATCATCCCTGTAATGCGGCTTTTCTTAAACTGGAAAATCTTTCCAGTTCGAGAGTCAAAATCTTTATCTGAAATAAGTAGTGTCAATTATTTTTTTCTTTACTGAATAAATTATAGTTAAATTTGTGAAAAATACGGCTTAATTTCTTAATTTTCAACAGTTTGACATGTCGAAATTTCTTGGCGGATGATAGAAGACGAAAACTTTTGTGCAAATTTTATCGCGGCAGAGTTCACTATTCAAAACTTTTTAATAAGACACATAAACGAATTTTATTTTTCATGTTAGAGAAAATATAATAAAGTTGGTTTGACATTGGGTTTACAAAATAAACTCGAATGAGTACATTATTTAGAAACATTTTTCTAAACTCTCGTGTAGTTGTTGCAAACAATTTCACAGCACTCGTGCTTTAATTTCAGCTATAATATCAACCTTCTGTTATGTTATTTTTAGGTAGATATGATTTCATGTAGGCAAATAAAATTTTAACTGCTTTCAAGCGTTCTGCTTAACAATTTTGCTTATTAAACAAATACTTTCTGTCAAGATAAGAACACTCCTTGAAATTAAATTGAAAAGTAAATTAAAAAACAAAAACTCCGACGTACAGTTTAAAGCAATCACGATTTTATCTGAAAAAACTTGGCATATTAGTTTTTTTTCCTTTTTCATAAGCTTAGACTTAATTGGAAATTTTTCGGGATTGTTTCGTGGCACCCAGGATCATTTCGAAAAAGAATGTCAGCTTAAGCCTCCACTTTAAACGTAACAACGTAATGATCTCTCTCATCTCATTTTACTGTAAGTATCAGGGCTTTTTTCTTCATAATATTACTCTTAAGAGCATTTTTAGCCAACCCACTCGTACTGTTCTGGACACATAATAGAATACTGTTATTTTATTAAATGAAAACAATGCATAACTTTTAAACGTGGGTACGTGTACCGTTAGTAAATAAATATTTTTTTGTAGAGTTATGCATTTTAATACGGACTGGTTGAATCTGCTATATTCATCATAATTACTACAAAATATCATATTAATTTGAAAAAATGAATTTCATTCAAATTTTATCTTAATTTTTTGTCATAAATTATTGTTAAACATAATTATTTCAGATACAAGTTTTAAGTAAGTGCTCTAAGGTAAGAAATACATTGAGCGTTGTAACATAAAACCTATAGGTGTGATGTTATGAGTTTTATGGTTTACTTTTACTAGTTTAAAACGTTTATAGCTATTAGTTTTAAGATTTAATTAACACGACTTACTTTTATACTATACTTCATTTATTAAATATAATAATTGTAAAAATACAATATGTTTGCCATGCTAGTTCTCGACATTATTTATTGGTTAAAGGTCGATGCTTTTAATATATAAATAGTATTACTTCTTTAATTGCAAAGCGCCCAAAAATATGTTTTTTTACGAATAAAATAAATAATCTACTTAATTACAGTTTAGTCAAATAATATAAGGATGTATAAAACATCTGAATCTAGAATTAAGAATCTTGGTCTTATCGAAATATAAGTGTTGGTATACGTAAAATAAAATAAAAATAACTAAATTTCTTAGTGTTTTGTTAGCAGATGGGAATGAATATTTAAAGGTAGGTAGTACTTTCTGATATGTGTAGTTAGGATTTCGCATCTTAGTTGTTATGTGTACTGTAGCAGTTTATTTCCCTTTAATCGGTGCTTATTTTCTGCAGTTGCTTGTATTAACACTGGCTGGTTAATGACGATGAATTCCTATCATTATTATAATAGCTACATATTTAGAATAAAGCAAAAATTCAGTAGCCTGAAGATATTTGGAACGCTCCAGATAAAAATAAAACATTTAAGTGTTATTAAGAGAATTACACCACAAATAACATAAGATTATGTATTTATTTGTGGTTTGATTCAATTTTATTAACAAATATTTCGATTGATACTATTTTTACCGTCGATTAAAGGGTCCGAATAAACCGGATTATAGGGCATGTATAAATGGTCTTCGGCGATCTTTATAGATAAGATTGGGATAAAACATCACCGGTGTTTTGACAAGGAGGGAAGTTGACCTATAAACGACCTGGGTATATTTTTCATCGAAAACATAAAGCACCCGGGATAAAGGACCCGACGTTGGATAATGGAGTTAAGATGAAATCAATAAGATTTTCTAAGACTTGATTTAAATGGGGTTTTGATGAAAGAAGTGAAAAAAACTATTCACTTCCCTTCGTAGAACCGTATATTAATATATTATTACGACAAAAATATATTTTATAAGAAACCACATCCTTGCTTCTTATCAGAAAATAGTTTTAAAGACAAGGTACCTACCTGATAATTTCTAAATGGTAACCCCTTATCAGCGCGATGTTGACAACAGAATATAATATAAATATATGCACCGAGATTTTAATATCACAGAATCCATAACCCAGGAGGTCGAAAGATAATGAATATCTTGGGATTCTCAATTTACGTAAAATGATTATTAAATCCATTTCAACACAATTTGTTCGATATAACTTCCTTTCTTGTGTAGGCACCTACTGTTGATAAGACCATTAAAATTCCTTACTTACTTGCGGTTACAAAGGCACTATAATTATTAGCCCAGAGTCGGACATTTGCAGTATCTTCAGGTCCAAACAGGGACTCGGTGAAAGAGAATTACGAGTAGGTTAATTGTTTGGCTACCTACTAAACTATCAATGGTCTAAACTTTACTACTAAACCACAATAACAAAATATTATCAATGATTTTATTGGGTAATAAAAATAGCTTGATTAACGTCTATCACGAAATGGCGCAGATATGCATCTTTGCAGTAAAACATTCAGGATCATTAACAGTAATTAAAATATTTATGAGGATGGGTTTCATTAAGTGAGTAGTCAAAATTTGCATCAAAATCTAATTAATAATACAATGGGCAAACATTCCGGGCCAACCTTTAGTTGTGGGATAAATTTGCAAAGCACAAAGCGAATTATTAATTCAGTTAAAGTGGTGTGGCGACAAATTGGGTTGAAAGTTAGTCTCGTTTCGGTCGATAGGGGGTCGCTTAGAAGCCTTAACGGTTTTGCAACAAATACCCCAACAAAAGGGGAGGATATTTGCAGCCTAATGGAAATGTCTGGGTGACATTTGGTGGTAAGAAACATAACACCCCCCTCCTAGAGTGGTTGAGGACATATTCGTAAGAGAAAAGTTCCGATGGAACCAGAACTCAATACATATCTGAAAAAAATTCTCTCGGGTTTACAACAGAGTCTGAATGTCTAGAAATACAACCTTGGAAAAATGTATCCACTCGAGAGTACACAATATTGATCTAAGTTTACCTTCGATAAAAATGAGAAAAAACTGCGATACTTTCCTTTTTAAAAATAATGTGGTATATAAATAAGCTCGTGCTCGATTAAATTTACTTAATATAGGGTAGGTATACTCGTATATAGGTGATCTGCTCGCCGACAACAAATGATTTAATTTTTTTTTAATATTTGAACTGCCCAGTTGTGGTGTTTACATTAATCAGAATTATTTTTAATATTTTAGCATGTACATAGTTTAGCTTCCCTTCCTTATTTGGGTGTATATTTTAAACAAACATAATAATGGTATTGTAATTCCAGTTGGTTGGTAGTACCATAAATGAAAACCAAATAAATAAGTCGACTTAAATCATAATATTTTCTTTTGAAAGGACTTAAACTAGAATAGGATTACGACAAATGTGATATTTGTAATCCCACACTTCAAATAAAGCTATAATATTGTCAAACTTAAATCTCGAATATTTTTAAATAAATTACTACCTCAATTTTCACAGACAAACAAACAATTCAAATTAAATTTTAAAAACAATGGATTCAATTAAATTAACAAACGCTTTATGGTAGATTCACACCAACGTGCGGATCCGTTCAGTGACGATATTGTTCCGCATGAGAGCTTATTGATATGGTATGAATATCTATCAAGGAGTATGTACCAAGACAAATTTGTGTGGCAGTATATACTTCTGCCCTCCCTTGTGATATTCAACTACTTAGTTAGTTAAATAATTATTTTGATGTGTAAAATACTTACATCGCTATTTTTTTTAAACCATTTTTTTATCACTAAATAATATTTATTTAAATTGATAATTGTTAAAAATATTATTTAGTGATAAAAAAATGGTTTAAAAATTCTGCGATGTAAGTATTTTTGCACATCAAAATAATTATTTAACTAACTAAGTAGTTAAATATCACAAGGGTGGGCAGAAGGATATACTGCCACACAATTTTGTCTTGGCACATACTCCTTGATTGATGTTCATACCATATCAATAAGCTCTCTTGCGGAACAATATCGTCACTGAGCGGATCCGGACGTTGGTGTGAATCCAGTTTTATTGTTTATATTGACAGCTAGTTTCAGGTTGTGAGCAAAAGATTTATTTTATATGTATTGTTTGTGGAACAATAAAATTATATTCAGATATTCATAATTAGATCCTGATGGAAATAATACAAGTGGCGCTCACAATGTTTGAGACGACTTAAAACAGGAAAAATCGACGATATTACTCGTATCATGGCCCTAGAGATCACCGAGATTTGTGCTTTATAATTAAGATTATTGAGGAATAATTAAAACAAATACATTAATCATTATTTGTCACGTGGACAATTGATATCTATTGGGAAAGTATTTGTTTTGGCTGGCGGTCATGTCGATACAGAAACAATCATTCCCAAACACTCCTACACAACACTTGTCTGGTAAACATGTGTCCGTTTGTTAATTCGGAAGAATGGGGCGACTGGGCCTCCTGAGTATTGATCATTTCCTGAGAATAGAGGAAGCGCTCAAAGGGATTTGAATGGAATCTAATTACTTGTAATGTTTTTGTTAGCAGAGGGGGTCCATCCAACAAAAGAGTATTCGGATTCAAGGAAACTTTTTTTGATTCGAACAATATCATCCACAAGGAACAAGGAGAACAAATGTCGAGATTGAATAAGGCGGTATTCTTCCTATTCTTGCTTTTTGCTTGATTTCGTACGAAAAACTTGGAATAATGGCTTTGGCAATGCCTGGAAACTACGGCAGTATATTATTATTATATACCTGGAAAATTTTTACTATTGAAAATATTCAGAGAACAAATTTAAACTTCTAACAAAACTTTGCACGATAAGATATTATGTACTCAATTGATATAGTAAATACAGTTTATTCTAAAATTCGTTTGTGATAG
Source organism: Drusus annulatus (assembly GCA_022651775.1). NCBI lineage: Eukaryota > Metazoa > Arthropoda > Insecta > Trichoptera > Limnephilidae > Drusus > Drusus annulatus. The sequence continues at coordinate 102,158 of JAGWCC010001206.1, read as the reverse complement.
AAAATTATTTAACGTAACTCGGTAATTTTATTAAAATCCTTTTATTTGTATGAATACCATGAAACTGATAAGTGTTTACTCTGTAATGAACCAAATATCTACCTCGAAAGAGCACGGTCATGTCGAAACCGGTTTGGCGTTTTTTTTAATTCAAAATTTATTGAATTGATTAAGAAACGTATCACCAAGTGAAAATACTCTTGTGACGACAGCATTGGACTTTTCGAATATTTTTGTTTTTCTATCGTCATGATATATAACTATGTATTGAAAAAATTATATTTCGTTACTCTTACGTTGTTGGTAGACTTATCTTTACCAAATGGTCGCTGGGAAGGCAAAAGGGTTTAAGTGAAACTTTGGTCAAAAGTGAGTTGAATATGCAGTTTTGATCAGTTTTTTTTTCTGCATCGAATGCTCGACTTTCGTTTGATTCTGAAGACTTTTGTGGCCCTTCAGCCATCTTAAAAATATTTACTATGAGGGAAAAGGTTTCACTCAAGCGACACAAGTTTGAGACTTTTTTTAGCTTTTTGTCGCTTTAAGTAACTCAGTGAGAGCATTGAGTTACTTAAGTCAAGTGTTTTTTACAAAATCCAACCAGGTACTGAAGATTTATAGAGACGTAGACTTTTATTGTAAAACAAAAAAAACTTGAGTTAAAAAGGTGCTCGGGTGTAAACTTTCCAAAATGGCGTTCCTGTCCTTTTGCCTTTCTGGCGACAATATGATAATTCTATTAATCTGTATTTTTTCAACGTAAGCTTCATAAGATCTAGAATAAATAATACAAATCTACATTTAAAAAAAGAGGTATCTTAGCCAGCTAATTACTTTTAATCTAAAAAGGGAAGAAATGCAATAGTTAGGTACACTCCGATTAACAAAGCAATTACTGACCAAACCCCATTAATATGTAGGCAGTTTATTTATTGATAGTTTTATAAGGAGGGTTTAGAAATACCTAATTTAAGAACTTATTATTTGAAAAATAAATATTCTATATCGGTGTTGTTTATCATTTGTTACATTGCCTTTATGATAATAATTCTGTTAAAAAACCTTTCAGTTTATTTAGCTTTGTAAAAATATTGATTAATTCGTACTTTTTATACAATAAATATATAAATGATGACAAATTTACGAAGACTTATATTGTTACTTTAAAAGCAGCTACGGTACGAGCTTTCAAAACGGATTTGATATTTTCTTACCAAACAAAATGAGTGGGGTTCCAATGTTTGGTAAAAAAAAATACTTATCAAATTTATACATAGAATCAGAGTATGTGATAAATGAAATGAAACATCGTTTGTAGTAAAAAAAACCTGTATACCCACATCAATAAAAAAATCCAATCGTTAACTCAATGTTTGCTATCAATTAAACGATTGCCGAAAATCTCGCTCCCAATACAGCACAAAAAAAGTATTTTTTACCGGGACAAAGATATATTTATATTGGTTGTTCCCGACTAAAGGGGAAATGTTTGTCCAATCCTCGTTTAATCCTACAACGAGTGTTCGAAATACCTCCCTCCCCCTCCCAACCCTTTCCCCGCGCCCCTCCAGAACAACATTCCAGAAAGTTTTCTACAAAAAATTGTATTTATTCTTGTTCGGGAAACACTTCAGTTGGTTAATCCTTCTGGTCAACTTTCCCAGAGTTACGTGACTAGTGTTGAGCAAACGTGTTCTGCAAGTTTATATTTTCGCCATCACAAGACTGTTAGTTCCGCAGACGTTGGGCACGGCCCTATTTAGGAATACAAAGTGGCGGAGAGTGCGGACTGTAATCGATTGTTTGCTTTTATGCCACTCTCGGAACGAAAATAGTCTCCGCACTTGGTTGGCGCTTTTGGTTTATCTTTAACTTTGCCTTGCAATAGTTGTTTATTTTAGTGGTTTATGCTCTTTGTTTTCTTTTATGCGAAGAAAAAAGAAGAGGCGAATTGTTTTATTGAAAATCTATTTAATTTATCTATTTAACAATATCCATAAATAGATCATACTTTATAGCTCTTGCAGCTTAATGTTAATTTTAGAATTAGCAATCCATAATGATACTCAGGTTTTCAAACTATATTAATAAACAAAATATTCAATCAAAATGAAACAATAACTTTTTATAAGACCACAGATTTTATTTATTTTTTTGTAACCAACCGGTTTTGCTTAGTCTTCGCTTATTGCATCATCAAGTACAAATGTACATTTATACAAAGTTATTATTTCATTTTCATTGAAAATGTCAAACCACAAAGTGATTGCTTTCCACGAAAAAAATATCGTTGTTAAATACGAGTTCGTGTCAATGTTTTCGCCTCCAGATAAATCAGGTGAGATTCTAGCGTGGCGGACAACAAACATATTCTTATATAGAAAAGGTGTGTTGAAATAAAATTTAAAACCATAAACCTTAAAAAAATTAAAATTATATATTATTTAGTATATTGCCTTCGTGAAAGTTCAATTTCATTGATGATTTTCTATAAAAAGTGAATGAAACTAAGTTATTTAGTAATCAATTTTAATTTAACGGCTGGCGGAAGGTTCCAATGTTCATATCCCGGGGCGTAATAAGGTTTTTGAAAACGAAAAAATTCTGAAGCAAACCAGGCGCTTACGTCAACGTCCTATAATAAAAAAAAAAACTGCTTAAACGGTTCACTCTCTTATCAATTCGACGTTAAAATACGTACCTAAACCTGGCTGTAACGCCATGAATATTCAATTGGAGCTACGGCCGACTTTCAACGAACGCTGAACGTGAGCCCAGTACAATATTCAGTTCGGTCTCCTCTGTAACATATTATACATTATAATGTTACGACATGGATACATCATTAACAACCCATTTTAGCTAAGATGCTTGTCAAGCTGTAATAAAGTAACAATGTTCTACAGCGTTCAGCTATTACGTAAATCATTTCCCACTAGAACTACTCTCTTCGATAAATATGAAAACAGCATATTTATTATGAGAGAAAATCTTACTCTGGAAATAATACAGTTTTTTTAGCATTATATAAGAATTGAAAAAACTGGAGAGATTCAAAGAGGGCATATTCCAAAGTTGGACGCCTTAAGGGTCATTGTTATGTTGGCACTATAGTAGATCACCTGACTGAGTTTGGTAAGGTTGGCACTCTAGCGCGTCGACTCATATCTTAATATAACGTCTTTTAACAAAGTATCAGTGTTTTAATCTTTTACACGATCCGTGTTCAATAAAAAGCAAAGAATGATGAATTACAGAACTACGTCTTATTTTAGTGGAATTAATGAGGCAAAATTAAAAATTCGTGATAATGGAAGACGCACACCACACGACTTCAAATCTAATATAAGTGCAGCAATTTGAAGAGTTTTCATTTGAAAATAATTTCGGTTTGTGCAGGTAAAATACATTAGCAAATAATTTTAGGTGTTTCGAGTTTCCAAAGTATTTTTTAAAAATATTTCTTCTACAGTTAAATATATTCCAAAAGCATCTGAAAACATGATCTGCCTGTCACACCTACAGGTGGCCGCACGAACTCCAGAGTGAGAATTTTAGCATCTGGCGGTTAGTGAGCGAAGGAAAATACTCACCATTAAACCTGACACATTATTACATAAAAATTATTTGTACTTAAATTTACCTTGGCTGGAAATACACCAAATTTGACACTTCCATAAAAATGGACCATACGTAACACTGAGATAAATTAATGTCTATTAAATTCGGAAATTTTAGCAACCTTTTGAAACGAGACGATGCTTATTCTCCGGTCACAAGCTCAGTGAATAATAAATTTTGCAGTCTCATACTTTAGCATCTTCCGCGTATTTTATCCTCTCAGTATTCATCCAAAAATCACTTTAATGAGAATTTAGGTACATTTAATAATTATTCTTAATTATACTTGTATCTAAATCTTAAATAATTTTTGTATGGTTCGGCGTCACTTTTACATTGTTCAAGTTATTATTGTCAATTAAACGCATACAGATTTTTCACTAAAACTACCTTCATTGTTCTGTCGTATTTGCGTTGGCTTTCAAAAGGGTGAAGTCCCCGATGGGAGCCTCTGCATCGTCAGCAGCTCAATTCCTCTGAGTCTGGTCTCCTTTTAGCTTCTTTTTCCTCGTAATCGCATTTTTGTCACTGGCTCCGTCTGGTTACCGTACTCTTCGAGTCTCGTCCAGCATTACACCGATGGGCGGGGAACGCGTATCCGGTCGACCACCGTCTACCCCTCTTCCGGTCTTCACTCTCTACCTCCTTTCCATTTTAATCGCAAGTGTGGGTTCCCCTGAATGTATGGGACCCATGGCACTTTCTCTTATGCCACTCCCCCCTCTCGTCTCGTCCTTTTTACCCGTTTCTGTCATTGCGTCTTTCGTCTGTGTGTTAAAGATGCGAGATGCACATCTTAAAAACTAACATTATTTTAACATATTTGTTCATTTCGAATAAGAGGCAACGAGTTTGCTGAAAGCGACTCTGTGGGTATTAATTGACGAATTTAAACTACCCATGATCATCATCAACGCACTATATTACAGGGTGGAATTTGGCTACATCCACAAATGAAAACCCCACGTCAAGAACCTGTTAACTAACATTTTTGACCAAAATGAGTTAGTATTCTCACTAAACTAATTCTGGTACGCTCTATCCAATAAATACACTTTCATATCATACAAACGTCACGAACGTTCAAAATCAAAGAGTTGAACATCTTAACTGCAAATTTTGTTATAGCAGAAATATTTTTTAATGGCAAGAACATGTTATCTACAATAATAACATTGTATTGCAGAAATGCATTGAAATTGAAAGTACGTATTAAATTTAGTATGTTAGCTGTAATATTCATGAAAAATAGTTTGTGTATTTGTGATGGTACACACATTTTTTTAACAAAAAGCAAAATACTGAATATCTCAGAATGACACGACTGTTAGTTAGCAGGTTTTTTGCCGTGGGGTCTTCAAATTCTCTCTCGGCTGCGGTCCATAACCATTCTCCTTCCTCCCCATCCGCTCAATCCTCTCTCATACACTATGTATCTCTTCGCCGGTCTGCCTCTGTGTCGCTTCCTCTGGGGCACCCACTTGATCATATTGTTTGGCGTCCTATCATCTGGCATTCTTTATACGTGCCTAGCTCATCGCAACAGAGTATTACCATGGTCTCATGCTGTATAATATTTCCGAATTCATCTTTCATCTTCATCCTAAAAAAACATTTTATATTGTGATATAAAAAAAAAATCAACTGCCGATATGGTTTCATCATTTTCTCACGGCCGTAGGTCACAACTGGTCTTAGGTATTTTAGTTTTATAAATGAGCAGATTACTGGCTTCTTCTTTATTCTGTCATCTGCTTCCGGCAAGTAAACATGTTTTTTGCTCGTCGGTAGTCCTGTTTAGTGTATTTAAGTTTGTGCCCAGGTAAGTAAAGTTTTCAACCCTTTTATATACTCGCTGGGCCAGACTGACATTCCGGGTCGTCTCCTGCTCACACGTGCTTCCCATACACCTACTTAGTTTTTGACGCATCTATTTACAGTCCAACGTGTTCACTTTCTCCTTTTACGGTGGCACTACGCTAGATCATGCTTAGTTTACAAATTACACATCCCTTAGCAAAATAATATAATTTAAACAAAATTCATAACCCAAAGTTGAGTAGCAATACTTAATTGAATTAACATTTAATTGTTTTGCGGATACTTTTGTATGGTTTGAGGAAGCGTTTACACGAGGACACGTGTAGATATAAAATAATATTAGCAATTCGTATATTAATTATATTTACCCACATTACATTAAATGAAGCTCAAATTACGCATGAAAAATAAAACTTCAGAAAGGCTCTTTTATACATGTGTAATTAAAAGTGTGTATGTTAGTTAAATTGAGTAAATTTATGAAATAAGTCAAGTAGTTTTTACAGTGAAAATGTTTTTATGAACGAAATAATGGTTTATTATAAAAGCAATTTTGTTTTCAATTAACTGTCATAAGCAGTATGGCTTTTTGATTGGTTCGATAAAATAATTAAACAGTACCTATCTTAAATGGCCATATTAATTATCAATATTATATGCTTAATCTCCGTAGAAGGGAGTTTAATTTAGCCCACGCAGCTTGATCTGTACTAAGAACGGTGTTTATTTTGGTAAGCAGCTGGCTAACATGTGTGGCTATGATAACTGATATGTTAAGGAAATACGATATTATTGGCATTTGATATGTTTCTACACTTTCTCTTTGATTGAATTCGTGAAAAAGTAATTTCTCGAGAACTCTATCCATACAAAAAAGCTGAAAATCGAATTAAGTGTTTTTCAGAGACAAAACATCAAGGGTAATATAGCGGAAAATTGTGATTATAGTCTATTGAGTGTATATTTTTTTTAAATTTCTCAATGAAAAATATTGTTAAACACGTTATCATAAAAAGTTTTTTATGGTTAATACGAGTACATTTATTTCAAATAGACTGGTAAAAAAAAAGTTGTTCCAGAATTACTAGTGGTTTGTGTGGTTTTTTAACATATTTCCATATATTACACGTACATCGTGGCGCTTTCGCAGCTGCCTGCCGTGTTTTGGTCTTTCTCGTTATTTTTCGCCAAATGAGTAGGATATTTCACAAATTACTTCTTTAAAATTACACTAACATTACCGTTGTTGCGTATAGGTTAAGTGAATAAACTCTAAATAATTTTAAAGGGACTAGTTTCGATTTTTAATAAAATATTTTAATCTTTAAATATCAGTGTTTTAAATGCAGTGCAATAGCCCAAGAATGGTCACTTGCTTTGACCCTTGTTCAGATGTGTCCCTTCGACCACCCGGGAACCGGCAGGGGGGCGGGGGAGTGCCGATCTCGACCGACTGTTCCCGAACGCGAACGAACCAGGCATCCAACAAACCACCCAAGTGACACCCTTAAACATGACAGCCAGATGACATTTCCCCACGTTGCTCTAAATCTGTTAGGGCGTCCGCATTCCATCTTACATAAACATTAAAATTTAACAAGTTCTGTACAGCGCCCTTGGGGTGATTTTTCACAAAAACGGCGCTATAAAAATTATCCAAATATTATTATTATTATTTTTATGCAACTGAATTACCAAAGCTTTTTTTGTAGGCAAGATTGAAATGCAGCAAATATTTTGACGTCAAGTGTCAAATTTCCCCATAAGACTAATTGCGTTCCTTTGTGACCTTTTATTTCGAAACTTTAATGCGAACGATTTTTTTTAAATGCGCGAATAGGTACTATGTTACTATTCAAATAGGCATATTTGAGCAGGTACCTCAATGTACCTATCGGAATTAACGAAAGTTGAAAATAAAACAAAACAACAAAACAAAATACATCGTGACGCCCAGTTAGCGCGTGATCCCGACGATCGAGTTGCGGGCAATAACTACCCGATAATCCAAGAGAATATTGGCAAAAGACGTAGAGAAGAGGTGCATACGAGAGGGCACCAGAAGCAGAAGAGGATTTTATATATTCTATTCCTCATCTTCAAATTTGCCGGAAAATGACGTGAAGGTTTGACAAAAGATTTTTAATCTTAAGAAATGATAAGTTTCCTTTTTTCGATTGACTTTTTTGATTAGTTTATTATCTAGAGCGACCTAATTAAAGCGAAGCCATATTATGATTATGATTACAATTCCCGGCTTAGAGCAAATACTTGAGACAGTCTGGGAAGGAAATAGCACTGAACAGATAATCTCAAGAAGTATGATATATATATATATATATATATATATATATATATATATACTCATTTAGAAAAGGTGTTTTCGCCAATTCGAATAAAATTTTTTGACTCCTATGCCCCAGACAGGCCAATCACATTGACTATCTATGCAAGATAGAATTAAGATATTTGAAAATGTTTGACTAATTTGTTCAGTGAGAATTAATTATGAAAACGAGTTCATCACAGGTATATCATCCCCCTTTAACTTGCCATAGCAAACATTTGTACCAACATGGTGTAAGTTTTAATGAGTCTTTGACTTGGTTTTGGATGTGCACTGCGAAGAAGTTCTACATTCAAGTAGTTCAGATACCCAATTAGTTTTGGAGTGGCGAAGAAATACATTTTACTAACTAACAAAATAAATTTAAAATTCGTTAAAGTTTACGAAAAATATTAATATGTTGTTAATATTTTCTAATGTATTTTATAATTCCATTTGTGACTGAGTGATTTAAAGCGCGTAGAGCAAGTAGAGCGAAATATATCAAATGGTGAACTCTGGCATCAATAAGTTTCTGCAGCTCTAAGAAAAATAATTATTTATCGAAGAAAGAATTTCGATATTTGATGAGAAATGTTTTAATTTCACCAGAAGTGTGAATAAATCAATCTTACTACGGGCACACCACACACGCCTATAACACACTTCCATCAACCGATAGAAGTGTGTTATGGGGTTTATCTCATCAAAGGTTATTCTCGTCAAATTGTCTAGTTTGGGGCTAATATAATGTGGATTACCTCCATATCGCATTACGAATATGTTCCGTTAAATTTAACGGTACCTAGTCTTGAGAATATTAAAGACTTTAAGTGAATAATTCAGCGTTATTCACCTTGGAGATGAGGTTACTATAACGAGGGAATTAGAGTATCTGCGGCTCCGCGCGGCGCAGCTAAGGCTCCCTAGAACATGTACCTGCGAGGTGCGGCTCCCGTTTGGCGGAACGCAGAGAGTCGTTATCTCATGCTCGGTGGTGTTTGTCGGTGTTGACACTCGCGAGTACGTTTCGTGGTATGTGTTGGTGTTGATACACTCATTATGTACATTTGTATTAGTTTTAGTGTTGACTGACCCTTGTTGGACACTTGATTCAGAACTGATGTGCCTCCGATATACTGAATAAGGGGTATCCAGCCACTGAGTAGGCCAAGACAATCCTTATGTTAATAATTGTAGTACACAATAATTAATAACAGTACTTCCTCCGAACTGCTACCCCACTAAGCGTAGCACTTGTAAGCGAGTTACTTAGGTAGAAGGCAGCTGCAACTGTTTTTGTTGCATTTGCTTTTAATTTCTAGTCAGGGAAGGATTTTTTCATAAATGTTAAATCAGCATTAAGATCATTTTCAGTGAATTCAAGGGATTTATAGAAATGGACTGTTATAGAAATTTGGTCTAAACAAATATTTGTCTTCCTTGATTTCTGAAAGTTCGCTATGTACACAGTAAATAGGGGAGGTGAAAGTGCCGATCCCTGTCCTATTTTTAAGAATTCCTATGTGGACTTTCATGGTGCGATCTATAATAAAGGAACCATTTTGTTTACATAAATTAATTTGCTTTTCACCAGACAGTGTGTTTAATGATACTGGAAAAATTATTGAATATGAAATACCCTAAAACGCTTATCGTAAATGTGTTAATTACACAAATTGAAATTCTTCCTTTGACCTACTTCGTAGCATTTCGAACGGTATTACCATTCATATTTTGCATTTGAAAAAAGTTTCGAATAAAATGTTTGCTTCAAGTGATTTAACGGAAAACAATATTAGCATTGCAAATCTATTTGAAGCTAAAAAAATGTAGTATGCTATTTATCAGACTGCCGTTGTACAACTCTGGAACCTTTTAATGCAACAATTTATTGCACGAGCATGCTGAAGAGCTTAGGAATAGTTTGTGACGGCCTAAGCCCCTAAACCCTGAGGAGAGCGGCAGTTCTCGTCTATGCACGGAAGAAACATAAGCAGAGACTACGTTACATACATACGTTTACTAGAAAGTAGACGTGTACGTCATACTTTAGATTTATTATGTTTTTGCTGAATTTTCCAATAAAAAACATTAATTATGTGAATTTGATGGAACAGCTAAATTTGATTACGCTGTCCGATAGGCCGATTGTTTCAAACCTAAATAAAATTATTCATTATGATATCAACAGTCCTGATATTCTCGCCAAAATAAAATTCTATGTACCGACCAGAAATACGAGATGAATTGCTACCCTTCTCTGCGACAATTTAAATACTGACCAAAAAAAACTTAACTTTCAAGAGAAGTATGTACTTTTTTTGTTTAATTTTTTAATGTGGCATGTACTTTCATAACATAATGCTCTACATTTGTCAACTTAACTGTACTGTATAGATGTAATTTCCCACTAGGGCGTAAATAAATAAATACATAAGTATACCAATTTCACTGCCTGGAATAAGAGAGAATGTGGCATTTTCATTGAGAAAATGTTGTGAGGCAAAAGGAATACTTAAAATAGGGAAAGGGAACCGGAAGGAAGGGAAATTGGGAGACTTAATTGATCAGATTGAGCCAAAGACCCGCTCTGCAAGGAGGCCGTCAATAAGTTAGAATATTGACATATAAATAAGTAGGCACCGAATACTGGCATGATTTTTTTTTATTATTACCTAGAATAAAAAGGTGTTTGTTTTAATTTTATAGCCGAAAATATTAATAGATTTTCACTTTCTATTTGAAAAAACCCAAAAATAGTTTCATTGTCTGATGCAATGATTTGTGTTTTAGTGGTTTTCCGTGCAAAATTCATGTTTGAGAAAAAACAAATACCGCCAGTAATGTATATGCATGCCGCAGATTTGAAAATAAATAAATTAATAAAATACACATACATATTCAGATAAAGGGTCAAGTTGCGCTACTAATATCCTTTCATATTTCCATCTCTTTGCAATATACAGAAGAAATAAAACAATATCAAATAATGAAAAGATTTAGTCTTGATGTATAGTGGCTGAACACCGTGCATTAAAAATCCCATTTGTCCCAACTAAAGTCTCAACTTCGGCAGGAAAAACATAATTTCAAACAATCCTTTGAAAAACATAAAATTGTATTTTGTATGGATTACATTCATGTTACCTATTATTTACGTACAGAATCCATAAAACATTTTTCGTATTCCTCGGCATCTGGTTTCAAAATAGAAAACGTATTTGTTTCAGTGAAATGTTGAATTTCATCGAAATTCCCATTACCCAAATTCAGTTCAAACTAAGGATAGAAATTATTTAACGAAGATAAATATTTGCTTAGTCGTAGAATCACATAACATTAAAGGAAAAACTGATATCTGAATATTTTTTCAGGATTCACTTCCTTGGCAAACAGATGAAGCAGTAAAATGAGTTTTTGAAACTTTGTAAAAAATCAATACTTACTGGAAAGTTTATAATTCAATAGATTACTTGGCTTTTTACAGTCCACACGGCTTTGCCGAGTTTTAGCACTCTTTTTCTTAAAATATTCGGCCAGTCAAAAAGATGTTTTATAGTTCCATAGTTCTTGTGGAAATGACGTTGCAAGCTGAAAACAGTTACGTTGATCTATCTAGGACATCTGGATAGAAACAGCTGTGCAAACTTAATGGCCACAGAGTTGATCAATCTAGAGATATTATTGCTTTAGAAGCAACTAAATAAATAGAGTTGGTGCTTTCAAATTATATTCTTTATAATTATCGTTAGTTCATTATAACAAGGAGCATCAATTGATGTTTTAATAAGTAAACAGGATTCAGTCAATTCATATTATATCATTGTGTTTAAATGATATGATAAATAAATCCTTGAAACTCAGTTTCCCTTTTATCATCGCTTAGTCTTACTATACGGTTCCAAGAGGTTAATTGTCTTCTTCTGTCTTTACTGCTTCGAGATTTGAAGCCAAATGGCAAATATTGATTTTATACATTGTATTTCAGTACCAATAAAGCATTCCATATGCGTTCACTAGAACCTCGGGTTGTTCCAGGAACAAGAAGACAAGTTAGATAATTATATACATTAAATGAGATACCAGGCAATTATAGGTAGAAACATTTAACTGATTATTTTTATGCATATTTTTTCGATTAAAGTATTTAATGAAATGAAAAAATAGCTTTGGATGAGACAACAGATTTTATTTTATTTTTTATGACCGACCGGTTTCGCTTATCCTAAGCATCATCAGGGTACCAAATTAAACTAAACAAAATATACATAGTGGTCTTATACAATGTCATTTTTCCATTTCATTAAATATTTCAAAACACAAAGTAATTGGTTTCTACGAAAATAGAAAGTATATTACATTTATAACAAAAACTAAAGTAACAAAGATTTTCACAATGTTGTCATTTTTTTGTCGGAAACGTTGTATTTTCTAAAAAAACTGATTATGTTCATATAGACAGAACTACCTTCAGTATTAAACAACCAGATTTAACAACCCTATCAAAGCTATATGAATATATGGGCACACTAACCAATATATATATATATATATATATATATATATATATATATATAAATATATTTAAAGGTACACTGTCTTAACAATAACGCAGAAAATGTGTGTGATTTAAGCAACAAAAACTCACAAACTGTTGGCTCTGACGTCACGGAAATGACACAGCTTTTCCCCTAAAATTTCCAAGTCACCGGAACAAAAAGTTTGTCTTTTGAGATAACGTGACGTTAAAAACCCGTCGACCAATAACAGGGCTTTTTAGTGCGTTGGTTTTTTAATCACTTTCAAATGACGATTTATTAATTCTTAGTATAATAATGTACAGTAAAACATATGAATTCAGAATCGGAGTTTGCTTATGTATATGATTTTTTTTAAGCCAAAATATTTTTCACTGGAGTTCCTTATTGATGGCTCCCATAATAAAGTTGTTGAAATCTAAAGGTCGGTTTACTACCGCACCATACTAAAAAATATATTTTTTAGCACAGTTTAATGTGTTTAAATTGTGATCATGTTTATTTATTTTTTGGTAAGAAGAGGTAATAATTTCTTTCCCGATATCTTAGTTTTAATGTTAATATTTCGACCCCTTGGAGTAATAAGGTTCCAACTGACAATTTGGGCTGAATTGAGTTATTGAGAGAAAAAGGTTCCTACTACACTACTCTTCATTACTTCTATAGACACCAACATCATATACAGACTATTAACGGAATTAGAATGTGTCAAAAGTTCCAACTGCATCAGTTATTTCCTATAAGTTGGAGTAACAAGGTTCCAACTTCTTTTATATTTCTAACTTAAAACAGATCTTGATAATACTCAAAATCAGTTAAGAACCTACAACTAACCGTATTGGCATACACAAAACAATGTAAAGTTAAATACGTATTTAAATAGAGTCATTTGAATCTTTAAAGCCTGTTATCTCAGAATAGGGTCAGAGTCAGATGGAACCTTATAACTCCAAGCGGTCGATTTATTAAGCTATTAAAAAATCAGTCGGCACGAAAAAAAACAAGGCAAGTAAATAGACAGAAATGATTTTAATTTCAAGTACTCAAAAATTGAACTGTTTTTGCAAACTAATATCAAATCCCTTTTTAGCGTAGCGTAGGTAGCGTTTTTTGTTAATTTCAAGGACATTTTCGTACTTAATTAGTAGAATATTTGCGGATGGGTTAATTTACAGTTTACCTACAGCTGGTCGTTACTCAAACCTTTTCAAGAGTGTATTTATCTGACAGTTCTCGGTGGAGGCGGTTTGGTAAAGAATGCTCACAATACCAGACATTTAACATAGGAAATCACAAAATATAATCATACAAACATTCCCATTCATTTGACATACGTCCCTTCTGAAAGTCGAGCGGTTTGTCGAAGGAAAACATTGAACTTGTCTCGTTGGCGGTTTGTTTAGCCTGTCCGTTCGAGAGTTGAATATTTTATAACCAGAAACGAGATTTCATTTAAATCCTTTGAATATTAAATGCGGTGGAATTTTGAAAACTTTCGCTTAATAATATTTTCGCTTTAAATTATTTATATTTGACGACGAAACGAGCTGTATTTTTAACGCTTAAAAAAACTTTAAAGTACGATTCTTTTGTTGAAAACTTATTTTTCCTTTTTTCTGTTTTGATACAAATATAATATAATTAAGTACAGTAACAATAGTGACCTTGCGTATGACATGTTAGTTTTGCAAGAGTGTGAGATCTTTTTATGACGAAAACGACTTAATTTATTTTTTATTTGATGGCTTTACGTTTCTTACGTTCCCGTCCACAAGATGGCAATTGAAGTAATCAATCAAAAATATCTCCGTAAGGCCACACAGAGCCTTTACCTATTCCTAAAAAAAGTATTTAAACAAATTAACATTTTACTTTGTCGTGAAATAATTAAAATCATTATTTTCTCACGAAACCATAAAAAATCGTAGAAAGCTAAGAGAAATACGACGGATATTCACTTTAAAGGAGGAGGGAGAGAATATTTAACTAGTAACTGAATTGTTAAATTTTATTTCATGCACATGTAAAATCAACACAATAATTAAAACCCATGTAATCAATATATTATTCATTAAATTAATTTACTTAATAAAACGAAAACTTTTTTGGGTGGAAATATGTCAAATTTAAAATATAATATCTTAAGATCGAAAGAAAATTTTGTATTAGAACTTAGTAACCGAATGGTTGACACCTCCACTAAATTAAACATAAACAGTCTCTCTGTACGTTATTGCTTTGGGTTTTGGTGTCGAGCACCTAGTTATGTGTATAAACCGTTAATAACTAAATCTATTGTGCATTCAAGATAAGCTGGGCTCATGAACCAATTTGTAACCAGTTTGCAACTCGGATAGTGTTAATATTATTATGCCAAAATACCAGCACCCGCTTAGAACGTGTAAACCCTCAGTTTAGGCTACTTCAGTTCTTTGGTTGTGGGCAAATAAAATAACTCTGCTTGTAATCTTGTTTAAAAATTTCTCCTCATTATTTTCAATTGAAGAATTATTTTTCTTGTTCCTAATTGAATCATAATATAGCCGCGATGGTTATATATATATATATATAAATTTGGACACATTTTTTGTTCTAATATTCTCTGTATTTTTTTGCAATCTAAGGTTATGTGCTAGCTATAAAAACAAATTTTAATCAAACAATATATTATAAGGGATTTGTAATCATAAAATTATTGCTCGCGGTGCCTACATAAACATAATATTTGGGAAACTTTTTCGTGTATTTCGAAAAGTAATAATATTTTTTTACCAAATTGTATTATTCGTTCCTTCGAAGAAAAAAACACGAAATTAATTAAATACTTTCCGGAAGGGAAGATGTAAGATACTCTCAGGATGACCTTGATGAAACCCCATGATTAAAAACTGAAAAATGTATTGAGAAGGCTTCAGCAACGTTAAGTTACAGATATCTGAATCCAGGTAGGTACCACCCAATCATTTTTATACTTCTTCTTCCACTCTCCCAATTTATTTCACCCTCATACTTTTTCCAAGAAAAAAAGGATTTTTTATTTTATTTTTACAGTGAATACCGAACAAAAGTCCGAACTGCTTCCAACCGCTTATAGCCAGTGTAACTATGTCATCCCCAATTAGAGTATGCTCTGAGGCTGAAGTTAAAGAAGAAAGGAAAGAGTATGGTTGGAAAATACCTGGCTATTCAGATCTGGTCACCAAACACGGCCAGAGCCATTTCAAGTAACGCATAACGTTACGATTCTGAATAGTGGTCTTTTACCAGGGCGGTACTATGAGTATCTACCACTATGGAACGTGCCGCAAATATAGTATGTATCATTTTATATAAATTAAATTGTTGTGTGTTATCACATACGTTAATTAAATTAAAAAAATATTGGCGCACGCCGGGTTTGAACCCGCGATCTCTGGATTCGTAGTCGAGCGTCTTACCGCTCAACCACGGAGGCCGTCAAGGGTATACCATTCTTTCACTGGCTCCGGGTAAATGCAATTCTTGCAAAGTATCACATCAAAAACAAATAATGATGGTGTTTTTCAGAGCCGGCTCGTGACTTTTTAGTGTGCTGGAGTGCTAAGATTGTAAAAAAACGTCATGATTGATGCTGTTATAGATGAAAACGATTTGTTTTTATCATTTTATTTTTTTGTATTCAGTTTTTGTTGGTTAATGACCCACCAACACTGAAAAATCTTCATTAAAAAAATATGTTTTGATAAAAAAATAGAAAACATTTTCGGCTACAACAGCATCAACAACGTCGTATCTTTCAATATCAGGACTTTGGCATACTAAAAAGTCACGAGCCGCCCCTGGTGTTTTCACTTTATTTTGGTCAATCTAATTCAAATCAACAAATTCAAAAGTCCATGGCAATATTTCCTTCATTAAAATATTGTACCGGTTGACGCTCGACTGTCTATCTGCGACGAGGTTGATTTAAACGTAGAACTGTCTCGTAAAAGCGCCGTCCCAACATTAAGTTAGGCCACTTTTGGCGGCCAGTTTGTCTCCACACGGCATCGGTATTCCAGACATACGCAAGTTGTGAGTGGGGCGGTGTGCGACGGACGAGCTCGGTGTACCAACTCGGATGACAGCCAAACTTCATTCAATCTAACCTAACCGGGGTGAGTTGATAGTTTTCAATAGACGTTGATGACAACTTAAGGTTGATACAAGGATTTATTTCGCTTTGAATGATGGACGCGTAGCGCCATGCCAATTAACTGATAATATATGTCAATCCTTTAATTATGGTAATATTTTTACCTGTAGTTTGAATATAAAACGATTTTTTTACCGCAGTGATACTAACACTTCAGCACATTATATTAACATAATTCGTTTTTGATATTACACAATGTTTGTATTATGTATAATCAAGCTGAGGCGCATCTGTTTTAAAATCATGTAAAACTGAAGAGAAAATAATGAAGCATTAAATAATATACTTACCAGGGGAATAAATGCAATTTTTTTAATAAAAAGGTGTTAAAAGAAGCAAGGTTTACAGTCCACAATTACGTTTTGTGGACTGTAAATGTGACGGAACTGACAAAGAAAATTCAAGAATAAACTGAATATGGTAGAAATGAGATATCCGTGTGGCATAAAATATCTAACCTTATAACAAAGAAGCAGATTTAAAATTCACGCAAAACCGATTCATATAAAAAACAAAAGTTTTTAAAGGAAGAAGAAATACCCAAAAAATATGACTAAAGAGTAATTACGTTATTATTAATTCACAAGGTGCCGTAGGTGATACATAAGTACTCAACCAGATATCAACGTTTTGCTAGATTAAAATTATTTATGAACTTGTACATTTTTAAAATCGTAAAAAGGTCCGAATATTTCAAAATAAAATGTATAACTTTACGTTTGATTAATACAAATTTATCGGTGACTGTTCACGTGGACACGCAGCACGCCTCGCAGGCAGCCATGACATAATATTGACACACCCACACGTCCCATGAGCAAGCAGTAAATTCATGACAGTAATCAGTGGCGGTTTTTTTAAACTTCCGGGTCCTAACCTTGCATGTTTAAGAAGCTGCTGAAAACATATTATTTGCTATCTGTGTCAATGAACACATCTGTTGCGAAACTTTTATTATAATGAACAATTTCGTTGTATTCGGTCCTCCTTTAGAACATTACTCTCGAAGTTTCCAATGACAAGAGTTTCAACAAACAATTGTTTAATGCGGTCGCATTTCTTTTGAGTCAAAACGCGTAGTTGAAAAGTAGTACAAAAGGAAAAATAACTTCGTATAAGACCATGGATATTTTGTATATTTTTATGACCGACCGGTATCGCTTAGCCTAAGCATTATCTGCGTACAAATATACTAAACAAAACAGTTTGCGGTTATATATACTTACAAAAGGAAAGCAGAATATTACATAAAATAACAGAACAATGAGAAAACATTAGAATAACATTTAAAGGAAAAAAAATAAGTATCATTTTTTAAAGATTTTTTTTTTGAATTTATTGAAGTATGAAGAAAAAAATATTTTCTGATCCTGATATTAGTGAGGTGTAATCACCATTTTTTTAATTTTTATTTTAGATTTATTTTTTAGACGAAATACTTGTTTATTGGAAAAAAATAAGTCTATTGTCATAATATTAATTCATATTTATTTATTCCTTAGTGCTGGAATTTTTACTTCTGAACGAAAATATTGCTATAAATAGGTTTGATTATGTTGAGAAGTAAGAACTAGATACACAGATGCTTACCAACCTTCATCATCTCCTTTCACTTTCCATTTCACTATTTCCCATAGCTTCATAATATTTTCTATTGGACGTGCCATAGATCCTAAAAATAAACTTTTTTGTGACCAAGTCTTAATTTTATTTTTATTGCCTTCGTTCGTTTGACTTTAATTCACATTTAACTTAAATACAAACACGAAAAGCAGGTAAATTTTAAAAATGCTACGTAACATTAAAAACATTTTTATGGTAACTAGGTGAAAACCCTCCAAAAAGAAACAATTTTGTGAATTCACAATCTAACGTTATTTTATAATTTAAAAAAACATTAAAAAAATTATGAACCCTCAAAGTCACATTTTTATTTGCCTGGATTCAGTCCTCTCGTTTGCTGTGTTGTTTATGGGGTAACCTTAATTGTTGTTCCTTATCCAAACTATAAAAACAACCCTTTAATTAATTCAGCTGAGGGAGAATCTTTTTTAACCTTTTGTCTGTGTGCGAGAAATGCGAAGGCTCTCAGATATACCACACGAGGCATGTAAATTCTAGACAACGACACCAATTCTATAGATTTATTCCATTTTATAGTCGCAGTCAACGAGAAGATGCGTTGCGAGAAATAACTTTAAACCCTAAACTGCCAGCTACAGAAAACACAGTATACGTTCAGGTGGTTCAAATTATCATCACGTTTGACATCGTCATAATTAGCGCCATTTTGATTTTTTTCACATTGCGATGGTCTTGGTGGCATAGAAGTAATGCTTTTGTGCTTGTCAGCTGATCATAATTTGATAGCAAGCTAAAACCGGCAAGAATCGCCGTTTAACGGGGATCTTTCAAATGCAAAACAAAAACAAAATGGCGCTAACTGATAAATTATGACGATGAAAACGTGGTCATAGTTTGAAATATCACATCCTGAACACATGACTGACAGGTGGTTGAAAAAATTATCCACCTCCGCGTACACTGCGAGATGAACTCTTTCAAAGACAAAATTCGGAGAGAATTGTGTGAAGGAACATTATATTCGCCTCCAATTAGGCGTTGTTTTCTATCAACACTCCTTCGCCATCTCTGACATTCACCATAGTTCTTATTTCACTATCCTGTAATGGCAAATTTGTCATATTATTCAAAATATTAGCGTAGATGTAGGTATACTGGCGGTGTGCATATATATGTGATGCCTTAATATTATTATTTATTATATTACACGTGTTTCGTGCTATGTATCACATAATAAATTTAATGTAGTGACGTGTAACTGATGCGTGGCTATTCATAACGCGTACGAGCGCGGCGCGGGTCGAGCAATTTAGCGGAGGTAGGCGAGGTTTCCTCATAAGACACGTGAATCTTATCGTGTTATTTTTAAGCAGACATTCGATCGAATAGGTATTAAGTCAAAATGCAAAAATTTCGACGGCCATTTTGAAATTTTAGAGTTCTTTACCGATTTGCTTCAAAGTTGATATTAAATAGGTTGGGGGGGAGCTGAACTCGATTTTTAAGTCAAATAGCACATTTTCAACGACCATCTTAAATTTCTAGTGTTCTGCACAAATTTATTTCAAAATCGGTAGCATTATTATTAGTCGCATAGATTATTAGTCGTCTTCTTGGGTTCTTAAGGCAGATATCAAATCGTTTTACTTGAACCCAAAAATCACGAAGGTGACACCCACATTGGAAAACGGTGTCAAATGTATATCCGCCATTTTAAATTCTCAGGCATGTTCCAAAATCTATATTAAAAACAATGTATACGACACTCATATCGAGAAATGGGGTTTCTAATAAGTACACACTTACGGCTGAGCAGTAAATTCCAATTATTTTGGGTTTCATTTTTTCTTTCATTGTTACTTCGATTATTTAAAAAAATAAATTTACCTAAACCGATTGTGGGTTTTTACGATTTATTCGTCTCAAGTAAAATGTAATGTGAGGAAACTGGTAGTATTTTTTTTCAGTAAATGGGAGTTCGTTGGGCAAAGTTAGGTTTCACAAGTCTGATTGATTTGAAATGAACCTACTTCTAATTGAAATGTTAGTGAGTAAGAAGCAAATCAATTTTTACACACCTCTTCAGTGCTACTTTTTTGTACGCACAGAATGGAAAGTTCCTATGAACAGGCCTTCACCGAGCGAAGCCCAACAGAAAGCCGCTTACAGGGCCTAACATCGAAAGTCTCACAGTAGCGGGTTTTACCTGCTAGTTATCAATTAAGACAACCTAATAAAAAAAAACACATTTAAAAATCTTTTTTACTAAGGAAAAAACTCTCCCTCGGTGAGCTCTGACAATGAAATTTACACAACTTTTGAGGTGTTAAATGTATTAAGTTACCCAACGATTTTCATCAAATTTATCATAACTTATATCGTATATACTTCAATTTGCAAAGAATAGACACAATGCCGTACCTATTGCTTGTTCCACATATTTAAATGGTTAAACAAGAAAACATATTTCGTGAAAGAGTATTGAAACTCAGGCGATGTGACGTTGAGTAGTAAATACAATCATTTAATACTCAAGTATAGCTGACTATTGTCGTTAACCGTATAATAAGGAAAACAATCGTAAGCTAGTCTAAATTAGTAAATGTTTATAATTAGTATAAATGTTATCCGGGTACATCGAACAATTCCATTAAAACCCAATAAGATGAAATTACACAACGATCCTAAATAAAAAAATGGTACCTAAATGCAGAAGGCTTGAAAAATACATACTTTCATTGTGTACTATATCGTACATACATATAAAATGGTTTTATTATTTGACTTTAAGAATATTGCACAAAAAAGATTTTTCGTTGTGAAGTTTGCCAACCACAATTTACAAAAATTTTCCCAATTTGAAAAAATACTTTTTGTTTAGCTTCGTGGGTAGGTACTTGTAAATAACAGGGGATAATTTTTAATATCTTAGTGTTCAGAGAGCAATATAAAGTTGAATAATTTTTCAATTTAATGCAGGTTACCTAATTTTAAAAGTTTATCCAAGACAAGGCACAGTAAGAGTGTGTTGTTACTAGAATTAATTTCATTTGTAGTTAGGAATAAACTTTCTAACGTATAAACTTATAGTTTAGACTTGTGATTTTTATTTTATTTATCAAACAATTATAAACATAATAGAAAATTCACACAGAAATTCAAATATATTGGATAGTACCAATATATATATTTTTATGTTATGGAACAATTACAAAACATAAAACAAACAATATGGCGCGCAACTCATTGTTTATAGTATTTTTTAAGGTCCATTATCCTAACTCAAAATTGTTGCGTTGATCTATAAATTCCAGGCAGAATAGGTAAACAAAATTTAAGAGCTTGGAGAGAATTTCCTCTTTACTTTATGAGATAATGCTTAAAACAATGTTATTATCGGGGTAAGTTGTTGCTATTTACCAATAAACAGTTGATCCCCGGAAGTGTGGTCTACCAAATACTGATTTAGAAAAATACGGATGTTGTCTATTTTAACAAGAATTTTCAACTCCTACGTCTCAGGCAGTTCGATCAAATTGTTTATATGCTTGGCAAAGAATTTCGTTATTTTAAATTAATCGATTTTACCGTTAGTAAGTAAATAATATTATATATTTTTGAAAATTATTTTAATTAGTTACTAGCTTCGTAACATTTATATGACATATTAAGGGCATGCGAAATACATAGAATGATTTATTTTTTTATAAATAAATAAAAAATAGTAGGTATAATCAGATTAAAACTTTTTTTTTTTTGTAAAAAAAAATTCTTCCGAATACGGATGCGCCCTCTTTTTTGTTCTTATACAAATTGTTTATTTTCGAGTTGTTGCTATTTTTTAAAAACATTTTCTATAAAAAAAAGGTTGATCAAAAAATTATGTAAAATTTGAATGTTTTATTGTAATAAGTTGCACCAAAAATATGGTCGCAGATATTTTAATGCACATAATTGCACCGTTTACTTTGATGCATTTATAAACATAGATCCCAGTCGGGGTAGTAAGTTTCATAATACAAATCTCGTAAGGAAGCAATTTACTTCCATTAACTGAAAACTTACGATTTCCAATAGGCATTCTTTTGTGCCTTTGAGCAAATAACTAGATACAGTCATTTAACTTGAGGAAATTAACAAATATTGTTTTATTTTATAGGGTCTTTGATTAAGCGTTAGCGAAGAAGAAACCATTAAAACGTTATCGGAGAAAACTTCCATTAGAAGTTACTACTAAGGAAACTGGAGATTACTCCAGTCAAATTTTAGGAATTACACGTTCCCCCAATCCCACTTTTCTCTATCTTTTCAAGGAACATCCGAGCACGTTCAATTTTTAATCAACCTATTTGGGTAAATTGTTTTTCAACAAATTTTAGTACGAAATTTATTTACCTACCTAGCAATGAGCTCCGGTGAAAATTATAATGACGAAAAAATTCAGGTGGAAAAAAAAGTCGATTCAGAGTAAAAAAGTTTTATTTTATGTGGTTAATCGTACAATTAATTGATCGATTTTGAAAAACGGTTCGCAGGGTAATTGCGAATATTTGTGGAGAGATCGACAACTATTCTGACATTATGTGATTCAAAAACGTATGGAACTCTTTTCATTTGAAATCAGGATCGTTTGCATAAGTAAAAATAGCAAACTAACGATTAATAAAAAAGAAAACTAGCATTTAAATAAAACAGTTAATATATTGTAACAAAATACATTATTTCCTTATTTAACTTGGTACATTGTATTGAAAGCGTGTATCTTGCTACCGGAAAAATTATGTCAATACCTGACATTTCTGATGGCTGTCACTTTTGGGTGCACTCAATAATAAAAAAAATACGCGAGTGCCTGGGGCATCTTTATAGAAATTCTCGACTGGCACGTAATTCATCCATATTTTGTAAATTACTTTTGTTCACACAGTAACTAATTTATTTAGTACAAAGGTGCTTCACAGTTATATTGAAAAACTCCAGAAAGTAATTAAACCTAACCTTTCTTCAAATAAAAATAATAAAAAATATTTAACAGTTAATTAAGGAAAATATGCAACGTCATTTTAAAATAACTGGTGGCGAGATGTAAAAAAAGTTGACGTTTTAATTAAATCTTGCTTATAATATAAAAAAAAACATGTATTTTTTTTTTAAATACAAAAACGTTACATAAAAATAAATGCTTCCGAGTTTAATTTATTTGTGAAAACATTTCCGTCAAATTATAGAATTGAAAAAAAATGCAAACATGCAGATTGTTTATGTAGTAAAGTGTGTCATGAGTCAACCGGACGCAACAAAAGTTCACAATATTTTTTTTTATATGCCTCAAATAAATAGGGTGAGTAGGTACTTATTTCGTAAATATTATTTTTTAGTTCATATCATTTTTAAGATACTGGTTGAGAAATAGTTAATATCGAGTTCGCCTTGCCAAAGTGAAGTTATTGGAAATATAGCTTTGTACCCAAGTTAATGTTTATTCGAGCTGTGACTCTCAGTGACGTACTTTTTGACGGCTCGACAAACTGCGCCAATAAATTTGACTGAAGAGTTGTGTGTTGTTTCACATTTATTTGATACAAAATACTACGCATTTGCAGCACGTTCAAGAGGAGTAGATGATCTCATTATCGCCCTGATGAAAGACTACCATTCAGAATCGAAACGTTGCTTTAAATGGCTTTAGCCGTGTTTGGTGACCAGATCTGAATTGTCAGGTACTTGGCTACCTTCCCCTTCCCCATATCTTTACCCTTTCAGCCTCACAACCTACCTTGATTGGATATAACATAGTCTCACTATCTTCGGACATTTTGGATTCTTGTGGGATTTTTAAATAGAGTTTCCATGGTGAAAAAGTGAGAAAATAAAGAAAAATGAGATAAAAAATAATAAAAACAACTCACTACATACAAATAGGTTCATACAAGTATATAATATGAACAACGGGCGTCAATTCTTAGTAAACAATTTGCATGTGGTTATTCGTACAATTAATAAAACGATTCTGAAAAACCGTTAGTCTCGCTTAACTCTGACGTCATTTGAATCCGATCGGGATAGTCTCGTGGAGAGATTGACAACTATGGTGACGTCATCTTATGCAAAATCATGTGGCGCCACATCTGGGCCCGTTTTTACGAATAAAAATCGTACTATTGATTTTTTATTTATTTGAAAAAGTCATTTTTTAAAAAAACATGGTATTTTAGTTATCCGCCGAATTTAAAGCAGAAGGAAAATAAATATTTAAAGTAGTACTGGGCGTTAACTATAATTGAAAAACGTCAACCCCGTTATCGTTTTATTGTTCACTGTTTAGTATAACCGTTGAAAATAATGCCGACGTTGAAATTTTTCGGTAGACTACCAATATAATACTATATTTTCCAAATAACATATAAGTACACAAAGCGTCTTTGAGGTGATTTTTTATTATTATTAAGTCTAGACGTAGAATTATATGCACTAATATTGCAAATGTAATAGTAAAAAATAGTAAAATAGTAAAATAAAATATATTGCGTCGTATTGTGTACTAAAACTTAATTTATTTGCTTATAGGGTATTTGCACTTTGGCCGTGAAACAAAACATAAAAATTAGACAATTACACCATTAATCGTATTCTTCAACTCACAAAAACATATTGAATGCACGCGCGACAAGTAAAAATGCGCCAAACTAAACGAGTAGGACATCGACACAAAACCAACTAGCAAAAATAATGAATAACGAGTCTATCGGTTATAATAAAAAATAACAACTTAATGAAGAAATTGGGAGATATATCATAGATATAACGTAATGTATTATTTTACTTGTCATTATTCTCGTCGCTTGATTCTAGGCGCTACGTATCAGCCGTTTCGGATAGGAAAATCCACAAAGACATCTAGTAAGAAGAAATATAACCAAAATATTATTCCAAACTACGCATAATATTGTGCACGAAATACACACTCTTTACACCTTTTGAAGACCAAAATAATAAGTACATGACAATGCGATGCGTCGTTATAATATATCTAGATGTTAGATATTTTGGTGATATTCGGAGAATTATTTAACATAACAGTTACATTTCAGGTGCCGCCGATATTTTAACTAGTCAGTATTTTATTCGCTTGAATCTTGGAGCTACGTATCGCGCGTTTTGGATAGGATGATCCACAAAAACGTCTAGTAAGAAAGTATAAAAATAAACGCATAATGTCGTTTTATGATGCATAAACTCTTACACCTTTTTGTTTACTTGGCGCTAACGCTAATACAATAGCTAGTGTGGAGATTTTATTGAGTCGAATAATATACGTATGTAGGGACTAATATTTTCAATAATAAAATCTAACTGTTTTCTAAAAATGTTCGTCAATGGCGTTAGACGTTGGCGGCATCCAGCTGTTATTTCTCACAGTTAGATATATTTTGATACAGTACTATTCAATAGAATTTCTCACATTATATAACACTGAAATAATATTTATCTTGGAATCGTACAGTATTTAAAAAATACACCCTTATCCAAACGACTTTATGAGTAATGAAAAGGCCAAGCAATGGAGATTATTCTAGCACATTTATAATAATAATCGGACTATTATTTCACTGTGCACCGTTTAGTAATATAATCACCTCGAGGGCGCTTCTCATATGCTCAGGACAAAGACAAAGGGTGAGCAAACCTGCGTTTCTTAACACGCCAACACAATAGCGGGCCATTATAAAGGGCGGGCTGCGGGAAAATATTATTTTAATGACAACATCTCAAAATGGCGACGGCAGACAATGGCCGCCGTGTTTGTGGAATATATCTCACTCTTGTTACTGATGTACAGATGGCGGAAGTTCGGTCCACACGAAAATAAACAAAATTATTTCAGCACGCAAACAACATAATCACAATGATGAAAGAATCACACGAAACCTCCGAGTATTTCAGACCTTGCTCCGGAAAAAACTTAAAACAATATATGGGATTGTACTAAACTCCCACATTCCGGAATATAACATTTCAAAGAACGAATTTGAAATAAAACGTTGATTGTAACGTTTTTATTTTTGTATTTGTGTACCGTTTTTCTAGAATCATATTCATCGTACTCCCTCAACAAGACTTTCATACGTTATTTAAAATATAAAAAACACGTATTTTGTGTTAATTAATACTTATTTTTAATGAAAATGAAATAATAACTTTGTACAAGACTACAGATTTTATTTTAATTTTTATGACCGACCGGTTTCGCTTAGCCTAAGCATCATCAGGGTACTAAATTGAACTTAACAAAAAATACAAAGTGTGCGGTTGTATATATACATACAGAGGGAGAACACAGTATAAAATAAAATAAGAGAAGAGCGAGAAAAGAAAAGAATAACATTTAAATTATAACAAAGGAATAGAGTGAAAGAGACAGATAATATGAAATGAGGGAGTCAAAACGTCAACTGTGAAGGTGATAAAAGAATAATGAGAAATTTTATGAGTTTACGGGGAATATACCTAATATTAGACTACTGGCCAAATTCACCTAGTGATTAAGAATATGGGTATTAATTTTAACTGGTTTCTTTAATTTAAAAAAAGTCTGGTTTCAAAAAAATTCCGGTGCTTATTGAAGGTATGTATTATGGTTACCTATTATAGTTATGAATAGTACCTACAGTAAACAACTTGACTTCTGCAAAACTGCCACAACATACAGTTACTAACAGTTTTAAGTACTAGATACTTTAGAATTGTATTACGTATATTATCTACATTTTTATTTTTTTTTAAATGGCCATATTCATAGTGAAGATGCAAAACTTATTGGTCCACTATCTCAGACATATTTTGAAAAAGTACCATCAATCTACTTACCGACGGTGAGTCATTCGTGATATCTATCTAAGCATTACAAATAATGCAACTATAAAATACTATGATAATCTTCCGCAACTTGTACGAGTATTTTCAAGTAAAATTAATTAAAGTAGAAGTGCACGTTAAAGTACAAAGATAGGACGTTTTTTTGGCAATGCTTCAGTTCGCTCGAAGTACCTTCATTAGCATTGTTTAGAGCAGTTCTATCTCAACTGAAAATGGTCTTCCTACCTCCGTCAGGACAAGAACAACAACAAAAAAGTTAAACTGCCGACCGACTGGCGGGCATAGGCAATGTAAAAACTACCCACTCGGGATGAAGAAGAAAATGAGGGATCGATGATTCGGAGAAAGAAGGCTAATCGCGGCTCAATTTTAATTATTTATTTTAATTGAACATCAAGTGACGGATCTTTGCCGTTATTCGTGAAATTTTGTAATAAATGTCGAAAGCGGAGCGGAAAATGGGGAAAACTTTCCAATGTATATTTTTTTATTACTGTTTTTTTATTAAGAGTGGTAAACTGTTCCAACTGTGTTACAAGAGAGACATGTAGAACTTTGAACATGGACAGATAAGGTAAACTATGATGTAGTTTATAATAAACATGGATAATCTCAACAATTTTTAACTGTTATTTATTTATCTACATGTCTGGGTCCAATAAAAAACGGTAAAACGCTTGATAAATATAAGTATTTGCATATGTATAATGCAGATTTTAGCTTTTTGGCCGTTATTGCATATTTTAGCTTTATTTGGTCGTTACTGTATATTTGGGGTTCTATGCTATTCTCTTCTCGTCATTAATACATATTTCAGCCAGTTCATTCTTTGAGTATGGAGAAATCACGTGATTTTTACGTGTGTTCTGCTGTCGGAACCGGCAACTTTTGGAACCAGTTCCTTTGATTTTTTTGAGGGCTCTCCCATGGAAGTGCTATTTTTCCATTAATAATATATATTTTTCTATGTTGATAGTGCAGATATCCGATGTTTAGTAATAAGATTCTTTTAAAAAACATCGAAAATATATATCATACATTACTAATGGAATAAAATATTAGTTCTAAAATCCAATCCATATTGTTACTCTTAACTTTAACAAACACTTCAATTCGTCATTCGAAAGTTGAACTTGTTTCATAACGCATAGTCATGGCTGATCAGAAAATAATTATTCCTTCACTGATGTAGACAGATGCTTTGTGGTTTAAAACCTCGGGGAGATGGTGCCTCGCGCTGGCAATCGAGAAACTAAGCAAAGCTATTTCAATTCATGTCTGCAAGAGCAAAAAAACAATTTCAGCTGCTTTACGTCTGCTATAAATTACACACCTCAATATTTGTGCTGCGTCCACACACGTTAACTATTCTAAGTTGAATAACAATAAAGTGAATTAACAAAGCGCCGGATTCTGTTGTTTGTTTTATGGGTGGACGCTGTCTTTATGACTGTTTTTTTTAAATGCCAAGTGAAAATTAGAACAAGTGCTCCGCCACGGACAGGCATTCAATTACGATATTTCGTTTATTTCCCGCCGCAGCGCACGCTACGAACATGTCACGGCTCGTTGGACATACGAATTTGGTACATTAAAAATTGGTGTATACCAGGGACATATACAACACGAGATTGGAATACTGTGCCTATGTGGATTTTCGATATAGTACCACACGAAAAAAACCTAGAAACCAAATGATTTTTCTACTTTAATACGTTTTTACGAGTAATACAATTTACCAAAACATGCTATTTTAACAGTATAATTTTTTTTGTTTTTTCCATAGTTTTTCCAGTTTTGATGAATAATTTACACCCTTCAACAATAAAATCCTCAAGAGGTTTAAGTTAAGAGATTTTGAAGTTTTTATAGAATTTTTAACTTCAAGTATACCACTGCTGTAGATTAAGTAGGTAATACGTACAATAATATTTTTGGTGTATTTTTTATTATTTTAGACAGAAGTACTATTACTCCAAGATACGACTATATTATTGATTCAAAAGACCATACAGATTTATTTTGAGCAGTATTTTAGATTTTCTATATTATTAACTCGAAATTCGACATTTTGACTTGAAAATTGTATTTTTAAGGGTACAAATTAACCCAACAATTTGGTATGGAAATTACTTAAGAACATTTTTTTATGTATTAATTGAACTTTTTTAGTCAGTAGGTGTTAATCTTATTTTGACCCTTCTATATGTGTATTTTTCAATGGTGCACGCTGTGCGTATAATATTTACATATATGTATGTCAATTTATGTATACATGCCAACATTCAGCTAATTGTGTGTGTTTATTTAATTTATAACGTGTATCATTGTAATGGTTTGTAAAGGGTGAAAATCTTTTTTGGACAGAATAAAAAGTGGCAACAGAGGCTCGTGATTTTTCATAAATGAAACGTAGCTACAATATTTGGAACAACTTTGTGAAAAAAAAATGATTTGCAAAATAAACCATAGCATTTTGTTGTAAATATTGTCGCTGAGTATCTGCCACATATCTGGTAATATATCCGAAATACGTAACATTCGATGGCAACAGATGACGACGTTAGTAGAAAAAGATATTTCATTTGTAAGGGAAAGGTCCTGAAACGTTGATAATATCATTACAGGGATATTCATTACATCGAATGTGAAAAGTAAACAAAAAAGTAATAACTATAAAACATGCATTTAATAAATTGAATCTTTCAACGCGTGAAATTCTTTCCTAGAAATACATGTACAATGTACATTAGGGTGAGCCATCAAAGTTTTATCTTTTTATTTTCGATTTTTTCTGATACAAGTCCCTCGTTCAACAAATTGCGTACTCTATTACCGATAACGTAAAAAAAAATTCACAGCTAACACAAGTAAAGTGTGCCTGGTAACAGAAGTCAAAGAATTTATGCTATATTTTTGTTTGACTACGCCAAGATCATTATTTGTAGACAACCCTAAATTTATATTTTGTACAACATCTTCCACAACCAACACACAACTAAAATGTCTGTTTAAATCAGTTTTGTGTTTTTGATCATCTACATTAGATAACATTGAGCGGCTAGCAGCCAAGTGAACAAATTCGTCGGGTTCCCACCTAGGCGTCGCGGATTCAACTCTTTGCAAGCTAAGTCCTCCGTCATTGCACAAGTAACATTTTTCGCTCATAAAAATGGAAGTGTGAGGGTTTGAAATATTTTCAGGTTAGTCGTAACCTGGAAATGATTATCTTGCGTGAAATTTAAAAAAGCAAGCAAAGTGTGCCCTTTACAGCCAGCTAGATCCAATTAAAGATATGTGTGGCAAATATGTGGACAACCTATTGTTTGTCGCACTTGAGTCATCAAAGCGATTTTAAAAGAGTTCTTGTCTATTTATAAATTCGTTAAAGTGCTTATGTTATAACCAGCATGGTGCATACACGCAACTTTTAAGACATCTGAGAGAAGGATATCTCAAAAAAATCTTCCATGCATGAACAGGCCACCCTAGTAGACGAGTCACTTGGAGGGAATATATATATATAAATATATATATATATATTTTTAATATATTAAATTTTCGTTTAAAAAAAAACGTTGTCTTATAATTTACTCTGTGTAGCTAGGAACAAGATATGTGTTGTTTTTTTCATAAAACATTTGTGAAGTAGGTACCGTGCTTAGAGTATGCAAGAGGTAGTCCAAGCCAAAGCCAGTGAAGTCAGTTTTGGACTTGTTTTTGATGATTTTAACATGACTCGGCGCAAATGGGCGTGGCTAAAACTAAGGCTACGGTATTTATACATCCATTCATATCACATATCGACATAATGTTTTTGTGTATTCGTATAGCCACTTTTTCACAGTATTTTTATCAACAAAAATATAGCATCTAACCTAAAAAACCGTTTAGTTGTGTCAAGTTTAGTAGCAAAATAAAAAAATGTGGGCGGAGTCCCGCCGTTAACCAGCGAAAATAACCAGCTTAAGAACATTACGACAGTATATAGAAGCCGTCCAAGAAATTTGCTGTCTCTTTCTCTCTCATGGTGTACGATGTAAAAACACGGAAACAGTGATTTATTACAATTTCGGATGGGTTGGGTAAAACAAATTAGCTATCCCTCCATATATTGTTCCTTCAAGGTACCGTGTAAATTCACAATGAGATGTGAAAAGATGGCACCAGCGCTGTGGCTTTTCAAACATGTTAATATTGAATAAGTGTCAAAATGTATGTTTAATGCTCATGGGTAGTGAGAAAAATATTTAGTTAACATGGTAAATTGTTTTCGGTCATTTGTGTCCAGATATTTCTTCGAAAAATCTAAAAAGGAAAAGGCCGTGACTTAAAATATTAACACACCAAAAAAATATTTTGCTTGTCTGAAATTATTATTTAAGTGAGTTATAAAAATGCAAGCTCTATAACCTGTGAAAAAAAAATCTTTTCACGTAACACATTTCTGGTGTTGTTTTGACAAAAGGTGTGATTATTCAATATTTGTTTGAGAGAAAGTGTTTATTTTTAACCAACGAAAAACTTTACTTTAGAGCAATATTGAAATCTAACTTACTAATTTCAAATATCACAACGTTGCCCCGCAGAGGTAGGCGGAATGGATGAACCTCCACTCAACTCTATCTTGACACAAACTCTTTGCTTTATCTTAACTTTCATTCATCGTCTCACATATACTCTTGTTGTACCGACTTATGACATGTTCTGGGTAGAAAAATTGATTCACTTAGTCGTGGCATGTTTTCCTCGAGTATTTAAAATTATGTTCACTAACTGAAATTTATGATTTAACTAAGATTTAAAAATAATGAGCTCTACAAGTTTTGAAAACATCTGAAAATCGTAAGCGTGTGTCATTTTTTTAAATATTCCGGATTGTATTTCAAAAGGAGTCAGCAATCAAAATACTTTTTTTTATCAGCAAAGCACATTAAATCATGAACATAAAATATTTCATGTTTGAACACTATATTTAAATTTAATAAAGGTGGTAGAAATATTTGAGTACTCCAATGCCTTGTTCAAACTATGAATAGTTAAAAAAAATGATAATGCAGGGAATGATTGATGAAAGTCGTAGTAAAAGAAGAAGAATCTACTTGTCTTCGAAACTTACGTGCAGTCTCGCTGAGTCCTGTTGATTGCTGAGATACGTTTTCCTTAATGATAGTTAACGATAGGAAATGACATCAGAAGTTTTTTTTGTTTAAGAAGTTGATCGGGAAAAAATAGTCATCGGACAAAGATTGTCTTTCTTATGAAACTAAGAAACATCTTAAAGGTCAGGACCCATAAATACACACTTTTTGGCTTTCTAGTATAAGCAATAATACACATGATTTATTTTTTAATTTTATACGGGTAGTTAGAAAAATGTCTAAGGTTTCCAATGAATACAATTATTAAACAGTAATATTTTACATTTTTTTAAAATACATACTAGAGTTTTAGGTAAATCGTTCAAACATGTCTTTGCTGATTTTCAAACTGCACCTTTTACTGACATTTTAGTGTGTTTTTCATAGAATTTAAGGGATTTCAGTTAAAAAATTGTAGTACCCATGGAAAATTCACCGATAAATCATTTATAATATTGCTTGTACTAGAATGCTAGAAAGTAACGGATAATATGGAGAAAAAATGCAATAATTATAAGCTGTACAATATTATTACGTTGGGATATGGATAATATGGAGAGTTTGCAGAAACTTTAGCACCCCTCTTTCTTTAGATGATTGTTATATTATATTATTATTGAAAATATATTTATTTAAGCCACGCTACACTTTCTATGTGTCTTGGATTTGAAAATGTTTCCGTTTAAACATATTCTTAATTTATATTACGTAGTGTATCGATATAAGGGTGGGTATACTTAATAATTAGATTTTAATCGATATTTTAATATGTTCATGTTTAAACTGTATATAAGTATCAGGTTTATTTTAACATGTATATTTTTTTATTGTAAAAATACAGTTAAAAGTACAGTGAAGGGTTTTAAAATGGTGATCAGTTAGATTTTCTTGTGATTTCAGTGTGTTGGGATATAAAAAAAAGTTAAACTAAAAAAAGGTAGAGAAAAGTGAAATCAAGATTGTTGATATCAATATCAGAATCCGACGAGCAGAGCAGTAAGCTCCTTGACTTAGGATGTGACCCAGTTTTTACGGGTTCAGGACTCGTTGTGAGCAATATATATTATACATAATGTTTAGTACATTTTCTTTTCGAATGATTATTTCAGTGATAAATAAATGACTTTGTACTATTCACGTTTTCAAGAATAATACCGAGTGATTTGTTTTATGGTTGATAGATTTTTTTTTTTTCGGTAATTTCACACAATTTTAAATTTGAAAAAAAAACAGAAGATTTCCGGATAAGAAATTAATCTGATCACCACCCTAGTGAGAGACCACCATTTGGAATCAAAGTGATAGCGATAGTTTAGAGACCATATCCGATTAACTAGACACTTTCCAGACTTCCTCGTGTATTTATTTTCCCAACTTCAGTTTCATTACGTTCCCCAATAACAGCATAGTATGGGATTTAATAGTTTTACTGGCTCTGGATAATTGGCACTCTTGTGTAGAAGCATAGAATAGAGTGTCTTTTAAAAGAACGCGGCGACATTTCATTAAAAAAATCGTTCAGACTAAAGTGAAACTTTTGTCATTGCTATCCACATTAATTAGTGTGTCTGTGTGTGTCCCCTTTAGTCGCATACTTGTGTAAGCAAGGTGGAGATATAGCGGGGAACACGGGGAACATTAACATGATTTAGGTGTGTGTGCCGCCTTATTATATTGTTAGGGTTTTGTTAATTTCCGTTTTATTTATGACTCCGAGCCCAGGTGGGAGCCCCCTACCTTTGTGGGTAAATATAATATGTAGAAGCACATTCATACACTTCCGCACTCGCTTGTGTATCGTTGTGTGCGTGAGAGGGGAATTAATGAATTAATCTCTATTTTGCAAGAGCAATTTGAGTTTTCTCAATTGAGCCAGAGGCTGAAACAGAAAACGTTTTGTAGAAACAAAGACTAAGTGGATAAGTAACCATACAGACGTGTTGAGTGAATCAGTGGATTTAATAATAATAATAATATTTTTTTTTTTATTAAATTTATTATACATGACAAACTTTTAAATTTAATGCATATAAGAAATAAATTTAATTTTTTACAAAATAATTACAAATTATAGTACCATATAGATACACAAGAAAAAAAAAATTCGGGCAGTGGTGATGATCAGGTCAATGAGGAGAAACTCTTTCAAGAATCAATAGGATTTTACTTCTGAATCTCTCCTCACTGACATGAAATAAGTCGATATCGGAAGAGTTTCTTTTTAGGAGCAAAATACTTCTCCCCACCAGCAGAACCATTGGCAGGTTGGTCCTACAGGCAGGAAGATAGAATAATCTATGAAGACGCTGTTTTAGATAGTCATCAGGAATATAGAGACTTACGCGCTCCAAAATAGCAGGGTTTACAATATAGCCCCGCAGCAGTCTGAAGAAGTGAGTGGCGGCATACCCCTCTCTCCTGAGCTGTAAGGAGTGAAGTCCGAGCGTGCCCAGAAGAATGTTCGTTGGGTAGAGCCACAGGTAGTGGCCGTACTCCCTCATGTACAGAAATCTCAGGAACTTTTTCTGGACCCTCTCCAAGATGAGGGAGTACCCCACCTCATGAGGATTCCAAATAATTGAACCACTCTCCAGCCTACTGCGGACCAAAAAGTAGTAGAGTGTTTTCAGAGTTCGGGTATCCCGAAAAACTTTGACAGTTCTGAGAACAAACCTTAACATTTTCAATGCCAACTGGCTGGATTGCACTATGTGTAAGCCGATTTGCACGATTTTGATGAATAAATGGATTATAGTTGAAAACTTTCTCATTAAGAGACTAGAAGTGACATTTAGTTTGCATTCTAAGATCAAAAGTTGGCTACAATCCTATCTATCTAATCGTTCTCAAGCAGTGAAGGTTGGAAACAAACAATCCAACTTCATAAAAATTACTTCAGGGGTACCACAGGGATCCGTTTTGGGTCCACTTCTTTTTATCCTCTTCACAAATGATGTCACAAAAATTATCGAGTCATTTGGTCTTTTATCTCACTGTTACGCTGACGATCAACAAATTTACTTCTACTGCAAACCAAATGAAATTGACGACCTTAAAATTCGTACAGCCGAGTGTCTAGAAGCAATCACTCTCTGGATGTTCTCAAACAAACTAAAGTTAAATCCTTCAAAGACCGAGTTTCTCTGGGCAGCCACGAATAGAAGCCAACATTTAATTGACTATTCACCAATTTCAATTTCCGGCAGCGACTTAATTGCAAAAACAACTGTGAAACTTCTGGGCGTTTATCTGGATTGGGACCTTTCGTTAACAAGTCAAGTAAACAGGACTGTTAGCGCTGGGTTCTTCTATCTTAGGAAACTTAAGTCAGTTCGAGGGAATCTTTCTACAGAGGCAACTAAACTGCTTGTTAACTCATATATATTGTCACGTCTTGATTACTGTAATGGCATCTTCGCAAGTCTTCCTAAGTGCCAAACTGATAAATTACAGTCGGTTTTCAACGCAGCAGCAAGGCTGATCACTGGAGTACTCAAGTTTTCGCACATTTCCGAACACTTCCAAAATCCTCACTGGCTGAAGTGTCCTGAGAGGATTCAGTACAAGTTATGTTGGTTGGTGTTTAAAGCTATGAACGAAATGGCCCCACCCTATATCTCTGAGCTGTGCGTTCCATAAAATACTGGTCTGAGGCAGGCAACTCTTCGATCGGCGACATCATCTGCTATCGGAAGGTTGAAGGAACCTAAACGCAATCCGAACACTAAGTTTGGTGACCGTGCATTTGGAGTATACGGCCCTAAGGCTTGAAATAAACTTCCTATGGAATTGAGATGCTTAACCAGCCCGACAGAATTTAGATCCAAACTAAAGACTCACTTTTTCAGGCAATCATTTCCATAAATTTTCCATTCTGCTTATACTGACGAATGCTTCTTTTAAAATTACTTAAGTCATTAATTTTAAGTCACTCCAGTTATAGGTTTTGGTTGTAAGTCACTGGCAATGGGTCTAGTTTTGGTCTTATTTATTATTAACATAATATTAAAACTAAGACTTAACATTAAATTATGCTTAATACTTGTAATTAGTGACTTACAACTACCATATTTACGATAACAAATATTTGTAATGGTTTTTCACCGTTCTGTCGAACCTAGGGTAGACAAATGGAATAAGCTATTGCTTTGGAAACTAAGTATAGCACTTGGACTGAGGGATCAAAACTCTAGTGAAGCAAATTGACGTTATTGTGGGTATGGTAATTTAAAAGGTTGAGTCTTTGGTTTTGCTCTAAACTCAGTTGAGCTGTCGATCTTTCGCAAATGTGAAGGGAGGGCTGTGGGGCCTGCTACGGTAAAGGCTCGGTCTCCGAAATTGATTTTTGGATTGCGTTTGGGTACTGTGAGTCTATCTATGGCGTTGAAGATGCTGATCGAGGAGTTGCTTGTCTCGTATCAGTATCGCTTGGAATGCACAGTTCCGACAACTAAGGCGGTACCATGCCATGCTTTGCTTTAAAAATCCCCCAGCGTGATTTGAATTGGATACGTTTAGGACATTTAGGCCTGTGAAAGTTCTTAAAATGTTGCGATAAATGGGAGAACTTGGAAACGCCGGTTGTCGGCCTTGTTGCGTCGTTCAAGACTGACTGAAGTCTGTCAGTGTGATCGAGTTGTGACGCAACGTATGAGCTTACCAACTTCTGGATTTAATTTGGCGCAGGTTAAAGAGACCTGAGCTTACTTTTTTGGTTATCTGGGATCTGAGTGAAAGATCTGCATTTAGATAAACACCTAAGAGTTTCACGCCATTTCTAGAGACGATGTCACAACTAATGTTATATATTTATCGAAGGAAGCAATCACTTTGTAGCTTGACATTATAATTTAAAAATAAAAAATATTTTTGTTTTAAGCCACTTTATTTATACACATATAACAATTCGACCGGTTTCGGTTAAACTTAACCTTCATCAGGAACGTATAAGTATAAACTTACGTATAGTTGATGATGAAGGTTAAGTTGCTCAAAACAATATTCTCAATGCTATAAATAAAGTAACTTAAAACTAAAATAAAGTATAATATTATATCTCTACTGATATAACATACTCATGTATTTTACATGGTTCCTGCAGGCTATTTTAATTTGTTACTTAGTATTATTTTCATGGTTTCCGACAGCGCATTGTAAAAATTCATCTCTTTATAGAGTAAACTGTTTTTATATATTGGATTTATACTTTCTGGTAGTCTGATTTCTTTGCATTTCCTTGTACTATGTCTGTGAATATCCACGTTGTAAATAATTCGGTAATAAGTTGGTTATAAGTTTTATTTTTACTTTTATTGAATGTGTAAATATTAATGTTTTTAATGTTAGCATCTATTTCACTGTTAGCCAATTTAGTTCGTCTGACATTTTTAAATGTCTGTAAATATTAATATTTTTAATGTTAGCATCTATTTTATTGTCAGTTACAAGTTATAAGTCCTTATTGTAAGTCACTGTTTGAAAATATTAGGTGTAAGCCATTAGTAATAAATCTTAACTGTAAGTTATTAGTTATAAGCTTAAGTGATAAATTATAGGTTAGATAAATTAATTTGTAAAGCGCCCTTGAGGTGATTTTCCCACAAAAACGGCGCTATAAAAGTTATCCATTTATTATTATTATTACTAAAATAATTACCATCGGTAATTTAAAAATGCTCTCAGTGAAAATAAATAATTATAAAATGGAATGGATTTACGCTTGTTTAAGCGGTAATTATTTTTTTTTCCATAAAAAAAAAACAAGTTTTATTTTGTCAATAAATAATGTATCGAGATGCGGAGTTCACTTTATTGCACTAACTAGGTGACAAATATTATTTTGTGTAAAAAATGTATAATTTTGTGAACAACTAAAACTTGAAAATAGCGATTTTAAAACCAGGACGGTATTTTCACCCTAGTTCAGAGTAAATAGTAAAGCTAAAGTGCTAGCAATATTAAAGCAAGTGGGGAAGGGGAAGAATCAGGGATAGAGGAAGAAATTAAAGTATCTGTCTTTTCATATCAGATAACTAATCATAACTAAAACTTTTTCAAATATTTTTTTTCTCAGTAGTAGCCCCGCACAAGGGCAATACTGAGAGCATATCGTCACCGGAAAAGCAAAAGGGCTGAATCGCCATTTTGAAAAGTTTACACCACAGCACTTCAAAGTTTTTATGTCTTACAGTAAAATTCATAAGTCTTCAGTACCAGGTTGGATTATGAAAAAATAAAATAACTCACGTAACTTAATGCTCTCACTGAGTTATCTGAAGCGATATAAAGCTTAAAATAGTCGCAAACGTGTGTCGCTTGAGTCAAGCCTTCTCCTTAATGGTAAATATATTTTAGATGGCTGAAGAGCCACAAAAGTCTTCAGAATCAAACGAGAGTTAGAGCATTCGATGCAGTAAAAAAACTGCATATTTAACTCAATTTTGGCCAAAGTGTAATTTTCCCTCTCTAGACACGATATATTTCTAGTCCATTACATAATTACACGTTATCGAGGAAACTCATTGGGTTACTTATCATGTCACGATGTCACTTGTTACGATCGATTTTTTCGCTTAGCTTACTTTGAACTTGAGCGGCTGCAGTCCGGCTCATCTCTCCATAATGCAGTTAGAAAACACTTAGTCCCGCCGCTAACGAAAGCCTTGTTAGACTGCCTCTCCAACTGGTTTTGGCACAAGGACGAGATAATTTAATGTTTGCAGCATCGGCAAAAACGTGTTAGTGATAAATAATTTGTGTAAGCCTCCGAAAGCCTTACCCGGGAAACTTTTATTAGTGTGAGTACCCGAGTACAAGCGAAGTGGGCGGAATTTCCCTTATAACTTGTAATCGATTTTCCCCGAGAGTTGAAAGGGTTAAACTGCATGCTAAACGATTTGTTGTATGCCTCATCATTAAATTAGTCAAACACAATACTGACAAACAATCCAATTAATATACATGTATTGTTGCATTTCAGTGGCTTAATTTGAAATTAACCTACTCGTGTGTGATAAATATCAACTTTAACGTGTAGTTAAATAATTGGTTATAAAGCTTGAAAATATGCTCGGCACAGTTTAATTTAAAAACTTTTATGAACGGTAACAGGTGAAATTATTTTTCCCTGTTATTTATACATAATTATATTTTTTAATGAAAATGAAATAAAAACTCTGTGCAAGACCACTTATTTTTTATGACCGGCTGGTTTCACTTAGCCTAAGCATCATCAGGGTACAAAATTAAACTAAACACAAAATACAAAGTGTTCAGTATATACATACAGAGGGAGAGCACAATATAAAATAAAATAAGAGAACAGTGAGAAAACAATGGAATAACATTTAACATTATAACAAAGGAACAAAGAGAAAGAGACAAAACGTTAACTGAGAAGGTGATTAAAGAATAATGATTAATTTTATGAGTTTACAGGAAGTATGTCTAATATTGGACTGTTGGAGAAATTTAACTGATTGTTAAGAATATGACTATTAACATTAATGGCATCCTTTATATCTAGTGCTTCTAAATTATTTAATCTGTTGCCATGACCATTTTGTGAAGAATATGATTCTAACATTGACAACGATATTTATATATGTATATATATATATATATATATATATATATATATATATATATTTATACATATATTTATATATACAAATACAGATGCATTACAGTTTGCAAAATTTCACTCTTTCACAAAGTAAACTTACTAAAAAGCCGTATCACAAAGATTAAAAATAAAACTACAATAAAAATAGATTTTGCAAACTACGTTGTTGAAATGGTATAGAGATTTGACAAAAGCGATAATGATGTTTTTTTAATGCATTTTTTATCGAAATAACCTGAAAATATCACTTCATAATTGGCAGTGATTTAATCTAGATAGCTCTAAAAAAAGTCCAAAATTAACGTGAAGGGGAAACCAGGGAAGAACCGGGTACCGGGGTACAACGAGACGGTGAGCTCCTGCACGAGCGCCGTACACGCGCGTTAATTCCAGCAAGTCTCGGTTAGTTTGCCCTGTGCTAGTGTCAAAGGCGAATGTGTTCATATTGGGTTCCTTGTGTGAATATGTGTTGCGTTATTACGATTTAGGAAAAAAAATACCTATGGTAATTTGGTGTGCTTTACTTTATCATCTAAATATTGTTTGGTTCACCAAATTCAACGCGTTCTTTATATTTTGCGAACTAACTGCTAAGAAACAAATGTTTCAGGCGTTGAGCACGTCATATTTCGAATATGGCGCTCGGGGCGGAATACGATAGAGCAGAATGGGGCTGTATTCCATTCCGATCCATTTATTTTTAACTGTAAGTTTTATTTTTAACTCTCTCGTTCTGTTTCTTTACATATTTTTAGATGGTACGAGATTGTAAACCGAAGACTGATAGGCAATGTTGGTCTTCAGAAGCGATGGAACAAGCAGACGAAGCACTATTAAACAGAGCTATGGGATATAAATGCGCCTCAAACATGTATGAAGTCCCATCATCGACTATAGAAAGATACGTTAAAAGAAGAAAGATAATCCGAAATCAAAAATTGACAACAGCCGGAAAATATAAATGCGTCTTCACATGGGA
Source organism: Drusus annulatus (assembly GCA_022651775.1). Lineage (NCBI taxonomy): Eukaryota > Metazoa > Arthropoda > Insecta > Trichoptera > Limnephilidae > Drusus > Drusus annulatus. The sequence goes on along the minus strand of JAGWCC010001206.1, from coordinate 61,470 downwards.
GCAAGAGTTTGACCTCATAAGATATCTCAAGAATATGCAAAAATGGTTATTTGGTGCAACATTAATTGTCGCCCTATTATAATCAAGTTACGGGAACTGGTTAAAAATACCCAGAAATCAAATGAAATAAAAGAAGAAAAAGCGAAGAAAAGGCTATTAAAAAAAATGATACCATTAAACCTAAGGGAAAAGAATCTTCACCAAATAAACGTGAAAATTATAAAAAGTTATTTGGAAAATGGCAATGCTGACCCCTCTTGCTTATATTGTAATGAGCTATATTCAACGTTTACTGAGGGCTGATGGTCTTGCGTCCCCTGTAAAAAATGAACACATAGCTCATGTGCCGGATGGACGGTAAAGACGATGATACGTCACTGATTCGTGAAATTTTCCAGCTATTGTAGTTTTTGTGGACAAAAATATCCCATTCTACACCGCGTATGGGGCAGAACGGGAAAATAACAACTTTTTTGTTTTTTTCATATTTCAGGCTAAAGATCTTACTTATTTTTAACAACTGTAAAATTTCTCCCAAACGTTAGTGACCCTGTTCTGCCCTGGTCTCCTTTAACTACATCGTTTTAATTAAAGGATAATCATAAAGGTTCAGTGTACAAATTACTTAAGCCCGAATCAATTGCTCTGTCCACATCAAAGCATTTGATATAAATTAATAATATAAAAGTATCCACTATTAAGGTTTTTGAAAAAAATGTTCTTAACCCTTTCCCGCCGAAGGGTGAGGGGTGCGTGGTGAGCTGACGGTGGTAAGAGATGTCAACATTTAACGTTGTAGTTATCTTCAGTCTGCGTAAGCGTATACGTCTAAGCGCATTTTGATGACGATAATATGTGTTACTATGGACTATATAAAGATTCTGTTTATAACTTGGTGGGAATAATCTTCAATCGATTCGGTTCTGCTGTAAAGTTAGCGCTAGATGAAATAAACAGTTTCTTTGTGTGCTAGAATGGTGGCTATCGGGGAGCGCGGGATCAACGAGAGTCTTCGCATATCTTTGTTGGACCATAACCGGGAACACTATTCTATACCCACCCGCAAACGCTATATACCCACACACAAACATTGTATATCTTCTCTCACATTTACAGGGTGTAACTAGATGCATACGACAGATTTAAACCAGCGATGAATGAGCTTATTTGAAGTAAAAAATGTTAATCCGATTTGTGACTGAAATGTATTTTTTTTACTACTCAAAACAAACGTTCACAAGTCGCCAAAAGTTAGACCATCGGTTAGGACGGTGTGTACCACTTAGTACTAATCTTTCCTTTCCCGCAGTATTGTATAGGGAGGGAAGGTGCGGAGGGCAAGCGATTTCTCATTTATTTTAATTTTTATTGTAAATACCGCACAAGAGTCCCAACTGTTCGCAACCTAGAGCCAATTATACTATGGCATCCCTAATTGGGGTATGTTGTGCAGCTGAAAGTAGTGGGGAGGGGAATAAGATGGGGAAGAGGAATGTCGAGAAGTACTCGGTTATTCAGATCTGGTCACTAAACACGGCTAGAGCCATTTAAAGCAACGTTTCGATTGTGAATGGTGGACTTTCACCGGGGCGATATTTAGAGTACCTACTACTCTGGAACGTGCCGCAAATATCCTATATATTATTTTATGTAAATTAATTATAAAGATTTAAAAAAAATATGGGAAAAGGTGCATCTTTGAGAAAATTTTATCATCTTTATAACGTTGTATTACTGTCGGGTACGTTCAGTTACACCCTGTATACTAAACCTCCTGCCCTCCCTAAAATCCCACATACTTCTGCCAACGTCTTATAACTACCTACCAACAAATGTACACCCCCACAACATTCTTACACAACAACTGAATTGTTTCTTTTCCCGAGTAATTTCTACTATACCCAAACTCTCGACAAACAATACCAATGCACACAAAGACTTATCGATACCGCTCGTTAACCTGTTTTCACAAGTCATTTTCAATCAGTACCTTTTTAAATTCTCAGTATAAAGATAGTGTTACTAGGTGCGTATCTATATTGCGCAATCTAAGGATACGAGTTTCCAGACAACAGTTTCTTGTTATAAGCAAGTAAATTATTTATAAATCGAATAAAAGATGGCTACTTTGTCTTTGCGTAGGTATTTTATTAAGTAATAGAATAATAATATCAGAATGCAAGTAGTTATCTGTTTGCCTGTCTCAGCTAAGAGTTCTCGAACGGTGATTTCCGGAAAAAAATAATTGCACTTTTTCCGGAATTTTTAGACCAATTCAATTTTTTTCGCTAAGAAGTTATTTTCTGAGATATGTAGCTTTAAAAAAATGATTTTAACAAACAAAAAAATACGAGTTACCATGTTGCTTTTATCATATTTGTAATGGTTCACTGAGAAAAAAGATTTCGATTAAATATATTACAAACTCACTTTCATTTTACTATTTTAAGATACAATAATTCAACATTAATTTAATAATGCTACTAATACTCGCTATATTAATAAATAAGTATTTTTTGAATTACGATAATATGGTGGCTAGCAATAATGTCTCTATTTGTACTAAAATTATATACTTTGTGCTCAATGAAAATGACGACCGGAGACACCAGAACAACGACAAAGCAGAATGAAAATTGATGCAATCAGGCTTGACAAAAAATACATCAAACATATTTCCGCACACCGCGCTTCGGAAACGTTACCAGACATCACAACAGACAAAGGGATTATTAACATTTTCTACACAAGCATGAAACGTACCTCAACAAACACAACTAACCTCACACGAAAAACAAATATTCAATACATTAACAACAACCATATTTTTATATACTAGTAGTTACTACTCAGCTTCGCCCGAATTTAACCCATTTTGTAGATATATATTTTTAGTTCAATTATTGAAAAATATGGTAAATACCGGCTTTATTAGTACTTAGATCGGTTGGTAGCCGAATGGTAAAAAGCGACGGGTTCGACCCACGCATCGCGGTTCAATATTTTCTAAGTTTTCCATCTTTGGACAAGCAGCATTCAAATTATTTGTTTATTATTATGGTTAAACGAGAAATTCAAATATTGTCAGGTTTTTCAAAACTGGAGAATGTCTGTTTTTTAAAAAACTGTTCTTTTCATAAACTCAGAGCTCACCGTTCTTTATTTTTGTTTCACACATAACTAATTATAATTTTTATTTTGTGATGTTTGAGTTAATGAGGATCGTAATTTCGACGATAGCAAGCCATAAGCCATAGTGGTAAAATAACCTAGACCTACAAAAAAGGTGCAATATCCTGTCCAAGTGTCACTGAGAAACAGCCTTTTGGCTTGCTTTATCCTTCTTATTTATATTAAAGGAAAAGAATAGCAAGTGTGTGCATTTGTATTTGTATTTTGAATATTCGAAAAGGTTTTACAGTGCGATAGTTGTATTAATTTGTTCTAAAAAAACTAGAGTTAGAGTTTTCTTTTTTGAAGCCGTAAAACAAAACGTGGCGTACGCAAGCAACGCAATTAATATTTACTGCGATACATATAACGCTATCTTCCAGCTCGTAATATTTCAGTTTTATGATAAAATTTAATTCAATGTCAAAGTATAAACTCTACTTAAAATGACGGAGGAAATCACCATTAGAGATGACAAATGGTACATTTTAGAAATTTTTCAGAAAACATCGGCCTTTTGAAACCCACAAGATTAAAGCACAGCTTGCTGAGAGTTGCCCACTCTTGACAAACACCGGGTATCCATGCCAGTATTATAATTAGAGCTGAAATACTATGTCTGTATGTTGTATACCACAGTGCGTCGCATTTAGGTGTCTGTTCCTATCTCAAAGGGTAGTAGGTATACGTGTTGTTGTTGTGATGTGTTTTGAACTCTGGTTGAACTACTTCAGATAAAGTTTATGACATCTTTAGTGAGATCAGATTGTTCAGTTGACTTGATTCATTAATAAATAAAATACAAGAAGGGTCCTTCACAAATTAAAATTTCACCAAATCGCATTTTTAGTTTTACACAATAAACTTAGTTGAGAGATAAACGACTTTTAAGTTTTTATGGGATTATAAACATAAAGCTTTCTCCTACTAAAACATAATTGTTTTCATTTTTAGGTTTTTAAAATTTTATGTGAACAATAATTATTATTATTTTTAATTTAAAAAAAAAACAATTTTTAGTTAAAAGCTCTGCGATCTAATTATTTTTACGCGTGACAGCTGTTTCGCCTTCTGAGGGCATTATCAAACATTATCAAACGGATACAGTTTGATAATGCCCTCAGAAGGCGAAAAAGCTGTCACGCGTAAAAATAATTACATCGCAGAGCTTTTAACTAAAAATTGTTTTTTTTTTAATTAAAAATAATAATAATTATTGTTTAAATAAAATTTAAAAAACCTAAAAATTAAAATGGAGTTCTACAAAATAAACTTTGAAAACATAAATAATTGTTTTCATTTTTATTCAATGCGTGAATATGCAGGGTGTATCAGACAGACTTTAACCAGCAATTCCTGAGCTTATTTAGAGTTAGAAATCTAGATCGTTTGTATAATGTTTTTGCCACTAGTGCACTGTTTAAAATTGAATATATCATTGCTTATAAATATCGTCATGGTGCATTTTAAGTTGTCATACAGTTTTTAGAAAATGTGGCGCTTATTTAATTTTCTGCATCATTTATTAAAATTTATACTTTTTCGGCTTTTCGTAGGCTTTTAAGAAGAGGTTCAAAATGAGACATATTAAATATGTATAATGGTGTGAAACTAAGTGCCTAGAATTAAACATTGAAAAATGTAAAATTAAGTCACTAAGCGAGAAAGAGACGATTATTCATATGATGAAATTTAACGATTATTGAAAATGTCTTCATTAGAAAAGCGCATGAAAGACTGTGATTTAATTTTCATTTACAAAATTATTAATTGTTTTATAGACTCACCTTCTCTGTTGCAACTTATCCAGCTCAACATTCCTTGCCGTAGACTCAGAAACAATGAATTGCTGTTCCTCAATCATCACAATACTAACTATGGGTATAATTCTCCAGTGTCCAGAATGTCAAGACTTGTTAACTCAAGCCATGATCTTGAAATTTTAGGTAGCAGTCTAAATGATTTTTGTCATTCTTTACGACTCTACCAAAACTTTGACTAGACCATGCCTTAAATGTTCTCTCTTGTGTTTTTTTGCCCTATTTTTGTCATCGCTTTATTTATTATTATGTATTTGCTATTCCTTATCTGTTGTTCTTTTTTTCAATTTCGTGTTTATTTGTATTTTTTGTAATTGGCATTAAAAATAAAATGTATTATATGAACTATAGAACACAATATGTACCTAACCTATCTGACGTTGTGAGGTTGGTCGAGAGGATGTAGGGTTTGTTAATGCAGGTCTTGAAGAGGCCCAGGATAATTGAAGGAGCAAGTAAATATGTGAGATGTAAGCAGCTGGTTCCACACACGTGCTTTCTAATTAAATAATAAGTCAGATAAACAGCTCGTTTTTATGTTACCGAGGTCACCTGTTAAAAGATATAGTCCACTGAGTACTATTTTTCCGAGGAAAAAGCTTTTTAATATTTTCGTAATCTCTGAAGCTAGATGGTTTAAAACGAGGATTTTAACAACCTATTCAAAGTTTTTTCCACTTGAAAACGGGTAAAATAACAGTAATAATAGTTTTATTCCAGAAGGTATGCAGGTATAGTGCAATACAATACATTCCATAATAAAAAAATAAAATTAAAAATAATGCAACCAAAAATACAAAATAACAATACTTACTCGTAATTACTTACAACAAAAGTAAGAGTTGTAATACATTATGCAAGAAATAAAAAATAAATCATTAAAAAAAACTTTGATCGAACGTGCTTCAAGGTGGTCTCCGCATCATCTGCATCCATCGTTCGTTGAGAGGAGAGCTGAGCCATTTAGATGCAGCTGCAACAATGACGTTGGTTGAATTTCGTGTCCTGCTCCAGAAGCTGGCTAGTCGGTGGCGAAGTAAGGCGGGGAATGAGTACCCTCCCTTCGGTGAACATTGTAGAGGCACTGCAGAATCTTGGAAGTTGCAGAAGTTGCCTATAGGCATTGTTGTAGTAAACCCTCAACTTGTTCCATTGCGCTGTTGGGTATTGTGTCCATAGCTTAGATGTATATAGGGCAGTGCAGTACGTCTTAAAAAGCAGTTTTCTGACATCGTCACTACAGTGGTAGAACCGCCTTGAGAGCATTCCGGCCCGTATATTTATAGCTCTTCTTTGTCGTTCCATGTCTTCAATATCCCTCAAATCTTCTGTAAATATATGTCCCAGGTATTTAACCTGTGAGGCCACAATCGGTTAGTTACCTGCTAGCCAGAATGGTGGAATATTTTGTGGCTCTTTATTGTGTTTGAATACGACGATTACGGACTTTTTAGGGTTATACAACAAGTAGAGCGAGTTTGCGTATACTCGTACTTCGCATATTTGCACAAGTCGTCTCATCACATTAATGGAGGTTGCCAGCAGCACCATGTCATCCGCGTAGTTGAAATTATTACTTCCTTGTCCACAAATATGGCAACAATTTTTTGTGTCGTTGAGTTGTTGTAGGAGGTCGTTTATGTGTACATTAAATAAAGTAGGTGACATATTTCCTCCTTGCCTGACTCCACTTTTGAGGAATAGGGGTCTAGAAGAAACCCCTGCCCATTGAATGTATTTTTTCTGTTGTCCGTACCAAATAGACAGCGCATTGACTACTGCCGCTGTAACATCTCATTTTATGAGTTTTTCCCATTATAATTGGTGTGATACGAGATCAAAAGCCTTGCCAAGATCGAGGAAATATCCATAAATGATGTTTTTTTTTGTAGTAAGTTATCGTTTGCTTAACTCCATAGATGGTCATGTCAGTAGATGAAGCGCTCTTAAATCCAAATTAGTTATCCAGGGTTAATAGTTTGTCCTTTATCAGCGTGAATAAGATTTTTTCAAAGAGTCTTGAAACCATCGTCGCCAAGGAGATCAGTCGATAATTCCCTAATTTCGAAGTATCCAGTTGATTAGATTTCAGGATTGATATAATAACGGTTTGGCTCATATCCATCGGCATATGTGTATGTATCAGGAAACTGGAGAATAGAGCGGCTAGAATAGTACAGATTTCCTGCGCACCTTATGCTCGATACTTATGGCATCGTACCCTGGAGTCTTACCTAGGTCAGTTTGCTTGATCGCGACTGCAACCATTTCAGGTGTGACATTCGTGACGAGGTCATTATTGGCCGCAGGTGGACATGCTATTCTATAAGGTTTCGTGGTATCTTACCGATTCTCGCTTAGAGAAAAGAAGTCTCTAAATTCGTTAGCTATGTTTTCATCTCCCGTGATGTTATTGACGCATAGTGGAACTTTGCTCTTGAATTTTAGGACGTTTGAAGTTTTTGGCCAAAACTTTCTAAAAAGTCTTTGTTATGCAGAGATGTAGCCATGTTCATTCGTGCTTCGTTTTCAGACTGTTGGCATTTTCGGAGAGCAATTTTGAAATATTTCTTAGTTGTTTTCCTTTCATCCACAATACGACCTTCTGTATGTTTTCTAGCTTGAACCCAGCCATTATGTGATATGATGACTTGACTTTGAGATTGTTATTTATAAATTCTATTATTTAAAAATCTATTATAACTTTATAAGATAGGACTGGTTTTACACTACAACGCAATAAATACATGAGTAGAGCGAGGTTACAAATCTTTTTTTAATCCCAAATTAATAACCATATACCACGAACTAACAATGCCAAAATTAGACAAAATACTCTTAATTACTTGGTAGAGATCCGGTGAAATATTAGTTAGGGTTCACAAAAGTACATGTACACTCGTACATATTTCTGTTATTACTGTACATGCTAATTTTACACTCAACAGCAATGCACACCAGTACTAAAAACTTTTTGTTTATGATTATATTCGCTGCTAATGTAACCATATATTGTAAAAATAAACCTCAATATTGTGCTAAAATGCAACGAAAGAATGTATGTTGATAAAGTGATATAAAAAATCATTAAAGTCCAAGTGCTAACTTTCGATGAAATTGGCTTTATTTGCAACGTTCCACGGTAAAGCGACATAGATGTCTGATCGCAAATACCAATTTGTGTATTTTATTTCGATGGCAGGACCTCGGATGATCTGTACAGTACTCCTTCTGTATCGATGCCTGAAACTTTAGTACCAACATAGTTAGGTTGCAAGTTGGTTAGTTATTCTGGAAGCCATAATTCATGATATCTCTATGGCTTTGGGTTGGTCCTTTGTGCGCCGCTGTAAGTTATATGTTTTCGATACCAGAAGAAATAGTACCAACTGACCAAAGCTCTAAAACACCATAGAAATATTGCTTCAGCAGTATTGAAATATGCGCAAAGCTCTGTACTTAGTTTTTTTACAATACTCATTTATTGCCATTATAAAATGTGTTTTCTCAACTATAAATCTCTGTGAATGTTTAATTTAAAACTGGCGAACGGTGTGCACTTGCGGCATGAAATTTAATGTGTTCAATTTAGATTTACTAACTATTATTACTTTACTATCGCTAGTATTTTCAGTTAGTGACATCAATTTCATCATGAGTTTATGAAACTTTTCATAGGACGCATTATGGTTTATTCAATTGTTCAATAAGAAAATGATTTGTGTTGAAACTTGGACAAACCCTTTTGTTATAATACAAATCTCATAAAATTTTGGTTCAACATATCTATTTAGGATTTATCCATTTTCTTACAATCTCTTAAAATATCAGGTTTCCCATTTTCTTTTAGCGTAATAACCTTGAAGTAACAATGTATGGAAGGATAGCTAATTTGTTTTACCCAACCCATCCGAAACTGTAATAAATCACTTTTTCCGAGGTTTTACATCGTACACCATGAGAGAGAAAGAGACAACAAATTTCTTGGACAGCTTCTATATACTGTCGCAATGATCTTAAGCTGGCTATCTTCGCTGGTCAACGGCGGGACTCCGCCCACATTTTTTATTTTGCCACTAAACTTGACACAACTAAACGGTTTTTTAGGTTAGATGCTATATTTTTGTTGATAAAAATACTGTGAAAAAGTGGCTATACGAATACACAAAAACATTGTGTCGATATGTGATATGAATGGATGTATAAATACCGTAGCCTTAGTCTTAGCCGCGCCCATTTGCGCCGAGTCATGTTAAAATCATCAAAAACAAGTCCAAAACTGATTTCACTGCCCTTGGCTTGGGCTACCTCTAGTATACTCTAAGGTAATAACCAAAATGATTGCATTTTTGATTATAAATGAAGTATATTAGGAATCTGTCTCCAAAATGTTGGATAAAGAAAATACGTTTTATAGCTCCCTTTAATCGAGAAAATATGACACACTGAAGAAGGCATTATTTAACGAGGTATGTTTAGTATTCAGATTTCTTGTTTGAAAAATAACAAGGTTAGTCGTTTTCTTTTGTGAACCTTAATACGCATAAGTCGACCGCCCGCCTCCGCCCGCCTCCGTCCGCCTCCGCCCGTGCGCCTGTCGCGTAGTAGGCAAAAAAATACACAACTGTTAACACCTGCGGTGAAGTTTCCATTATCAAAGGAAGCGACGAACTTGACACGAACAATGGTTAAAGGTATACATACATCACACATATGTACTGATTATATTGAATTTAAAATATGTATTAGGTGCAAAAAGATGTTGACCGAGAAAGATTGACAGCGGTGATCAGCGTCTCTTTGCCTATTGGTATTGATTGTGTTTTTGTCAAATATGATATTTTAATAATGCATACATTATGTATACCTTGAATAAAAAAATATATATTTTTAACGCTTTCGAAAGAGATCCGTGCTTAAAAGAAGTGATTAACGCAAATGAAACGAACTTAGCACATAATATATAATAATTACTCGTATTACTTTATTTAATTTAATTATACTTATTCTGCATTATATATTTTTAAACTTAATACTAACAGAAGGTAATGTTAAAATACAATTACTATACATATGTTACAAACAGATTTAAGATTTTTAGTTTTTAATAATTACTAGTGAAAATTCTCGTGATTAGAAAGGGACATTAAATAAAATTATATCATAAGAGATATTAAATTAATTAATTATATTATAACTTTTTTGAGATATTGATCTCAAAGAATTCAAAATACAATTAAAAAACTACACTGAAAACTGAAAATAAATATTTTGGTAAATCATTAAAATAGTTTATTAGTAACTAAATAAATAACGCACCCTCATACACACAAGCACAGCTTTTTTATGAGGGTACATCTTTATAATGAATATTTAGATTAAGAAAAAATTGTACACTAATATAACACCTTACATTATAATGTGTTATATTATGATAATTTTGTACACCAGAAATAAGAAAGCCAAATGTGCATGTTTGGAAAACGGACTTAAGCTTGCCATCCGATAGTAAATATATCACTTAGGTTAATTATTTAAGTTGAATGAATGATATATTCTACTGAAACCACATAAAAATCATCAGCGTTGTTGACTTTTTTGAAATTGTGTATAATGCATTTTTCTAAAACTATTCTTAAAAATTACCCTGACAAAACCCCCTTCACTTATATTGATACTAATACCAAAACGTGTTGTTTATACAAATTGTTTACTCACATACAATGACACATTTAGTAAATTCAAAATGTATATTACACTAGAGACATTCAAAGGAAACAAGTTTGAAAAATCGACAGTTTTAAACGTCACGCATACGATTCCCTCTTCGCTTTTTGGTATTGCTTCGATTATCAAATTGTGTTTTTTATTCATCCGGAACAGATATTCTTCATTCTTTTATCGCTGATAATCAAATATCTGCGATTTTCCTCTGCCGGAATTTTCTTATTTTAGGAGGGAATGAGAAAAATTGTGTGCGCCAGACGACAGAGTAAAAAAATCGAGACACGCCGATATCTAGTCAAGATTACAAACAAGATGAGATAACGTCAGGACCTTCGCCTGCCAAGGCCAAAAAACCATTTTTTTAACAATGTGTGCGTGTGTGTCAACATCTAATATACTGTATTTGATTTTATGCGTCAACATGGTAGTTGAACGATAAGAAAAAGAGTTATTTATATAATTTTTGGGAAAAACTTTTCCATGTGTTGTTTTTCAGCGGTATGTAGGCGAAAATGTTGCCAGACTATTATCAGCTTATAAACATCGGTCTACTGTATCGGCAATTTATGGATGAAAGCTTTTTGTAATGTGAAAAATATATAAATTGGATAAACAAATGCCGGCACATAAAAAAAATATTACTTTCTCTCCAAGACGTTTTCGTAGTCTTTTATTTTCTTGGGGAATACTGGTTTGAAAGAGTTTTGACAAATTAAATAAAAATATTTTTAAATTAAATTGGATAATTGGATACTTATGTACTAGTAAGGGTGTATTCTATTTTTTGTTGATTTAACTTAAATTTTGAGTTATTTACTAGTCTTGATAAACCAGAGAATCGCTTGTTGGAGAGTAAAAAGTGTTAAAATTGCATAAGCAACATATTGCGCTTCTTATGATGGGAGTAGGAGTTTTTCGAATATTATAAAGTTATTCAAAACGTGGTAATGTTTATCTTTCTTATTAAAAGGAAAAAAAAAGGTTTTTAAAAAGGAGTTGAGTTGGAGATTCACATTGTATCAATCAGAGGTTTGGGAATGATTAAGATTTTAGGCTGAAAATCGCTTATAATCTGCAAGAAATATCAATAACTGATATGAAATTTTCAAAACAGACTATTTTGAGTGGAAATTTGGACTAATAATTTACAAACTTTTCATGAATTGGTTTAATATCGTTAATTGACTGCACTTTGAAGATAAGTTAAAAACCAAACATTACTATTTGAAGAAAACAACTATGTGCTGTAATATTCGTATACAACAAGAACGTACTTACGCGAAGAACTGGAACGACGGTTTATCGTTACCGCTTTTCTGCATAAATTATGTGACTTTTTTCAATCGAACCGGTTTTTAACCTGCTACAGACACCATTAACTTCCTCAACCCAAGATTGTAACTTATGCTACATTGCTTCTTTAGTTTTTCATATTTCCACAATATTACTCAAAACCAGCTTTAAGTTTTAGATATACCTATTTTTTTTTAATTACAACTAATTCATTAATTATTATTTTTTATAGTTATATCAGAATATAGTTATATGTGCACGTAACCACCAAAAAATGTCATAGACAGCTAATAGAAATGTTATATAAATATTCAAAAGAGACAAAATATTCAAATTCAAAAGAGACAAAATATTTTGGGTTTGAATACTTATAAACAACACACGTATTTACTACATTAATATATTTTATACAAAATTTCCACGGGGGTTAGTATTGTTGGTCGAGCAGTATCCGGGAACTGAACCCAGGTAATTACTGGTTCAATTGTCTGATGCCTAGTCTTCCATCCATTTAAAAGCAACATTTTTCACTTATTACGACGTAGTAGGAGGAATTCATATACTTTCCCGTTATTCGTAATCTGGGAATGACAAACATTCATCTTGGGACCGGAATGAAGTTTTCAAACTTGGCAACGAGAGGGTTTAAATATCCAACTCATTTATCGGGGATAGTTAACGAGTTAATTCAGTCAGAGAATAAGGTGGCTGAGCTGTGAGTGGGTACAAGGAACACGGAGAGTCACGGGGCATACGGCTAGCGTTAGGTATTCCGACAAGCAATAAATGGAAGGTACATGTGCGAACTTACCGGCCACGTCTGCGAGGGTCGCATTGTCGCTGCACTTGACAAAGTTGGGGTAGAAGTTCACCATTATGATGCCGCCGGAGTCGCGCTGCGGAAAAAAATATCACCGATAAAAACTTTTGGAATCAAAATTTTATAACAGAATAAAAATTCTAGAATACAAGCGCACGAGCAGTTGAACATTCAATTTTTGTTTTTTGTAAACAAAACAAAACATTGAACGATAACGTGCTTTTCTACCGTTTTGTTTTTTTTTTTTGCGTTTTACATTTTCCATTAACTTGTTTTATGTTTTTTAATATTCGACTGCAGACAGGTAAAACCACGCCACAAAATGAAAACTTTACAGGAGACGAAAAAAAGGAATGACATTAACATTATAGTGAAGATTTGTGTTTGTGAAATGATTATGAGCGATTTGAAGATTTTTTTGGAAAAACTTATGAAAAATGGTTAATAATAATAATACAGTTTTTAATTAAAAAACTATATTTTACAAAATTATGTAATCGTGCTATACCCTGAAGAATATTACATGTAAAACCACTTAAAAGAGACAATTTAAAAAATTGGTCCTCGAGGAGATTTACTTTTTTTACAGATGATGTGTATATTTTTAAAAGAATTTGTGTTTGTCATGAATTTTGTCACTCGGATGGCTAAAGATCACATGGTTTAATTCCCCGCTTCGATAATAATATGTTTTTGTCTTGTGTTTTTCGAATCCTAGGTATGTTGTTATTTGATTATTAATAATGCATAAATATTTACTATCGTTTTTCCATATTATTATATAAGTTCGAAGTAAAACATACATACTAATGGTTATCAAATTTTCAACATGCTATTCAGAAGGCATATACTTGGAAAGTTTGTATTCAATTGGATAATTAAGTCATAACTACCAAGGTTAAGCAAGCCCTAGAGATCAGAGATGTAACCCTGAATATCGACCGACTCCTAGTCTGAAAGGCTTCGCCGAATTTCGCGTTTTACTTTTACTTCTAAGCCCAACTTAGTTGGAGTTCAAAAGGAGCGCTGATACACAAAAACACGTTAACGAAATTATTATTTGCCACCGTAAAATTTCTTGAATACTTCACCGAAGTGCGGAAATTTCCCGTGAAATTATTTCGCTTTTGTTGACTAACTTTTGAATCGACAACTCTTAACTTCATATTTTTTAAATCGTATTTAAAATGTCCGTGAAAGATTTCAGATTTCACAAAGTTATGACGTTAAAAAAACAGCTAAAAATCTTTGACGGCAGTTTCTTAATTCTTTTTTTATTTATTTAAGATCTATACATTTACCTGCATAGACAGACCTGGGATTATACATTATTACAATTTATTATTATTTTAGGAGTGAAAACGGTTTTGTAAGAACATTGTTTTTAATCTTGTTTTAAAATATTATCGAGTTTTAGGAACAGCGTTCTTGACGTAAAACATTTTTAAAGAAATGAAAAAATAACTTTGTATTAGACCACGAATATTATTGAAATTTTATGACCGACTGGTTTCGCTTAGCCTATGCGTCATTAGGGTACAAATTATATTTTATTATATTTCTTCAAATGTTTCAAACCACAAAGTTATTCCTACGAACATTATTTTATTCATTATTGAAATAATATCAATATTCTTCAATGTATATACGAAACAAAAAAAGCCAGAAACTAAAAAAAATAACGGTCGCGACTGAGACACGAACTCGGAACCTATACTTTATCCGGCAATTACGTCTCTATAAATAGTGAGACCAATTCAGAATATCTAAACACGTAAAATAAGAACTTTGAAAAGAAAATAAAAATGCGATGTGCCAAAACACTTATTTCTTTAAAATGTAGATAAGTTAGATAATATACCTTTAAGAGTGCATTTTTGCTTATTTTTGTCTCTAAAGTCTGGAAATTCAAATCAGTTAATAAACGCCCTGCATCAATAATTATCGAGATTCCAATGGTAATTATTCAGCACCACTCGGAAATGCAGTTGGTTCGATCCCTGTACGAGCAAGTATGGAATTAAAAGTTGACTTCCCTGAACAGGTACACGATATAAGTGTGATGTATATCAATTTAAAAGGAAAAATATGTCGCACAATATATAAAAATTTAAACCCTTTGAACCCAGAGAAGTCAAAGAAATATGTTCAAGAAATAAATTTTCGAAATTTGAAAAGTATGATCAATGTCAGTCGGAAATAATAAAAAAACTGACCTTACTTCAAGCATATCAGATACGCCCACAATATACTTCTAGGGGTTTATCACTTCAGTGGACAGTAATTTGTCATTTGAAAACGTCAAAGCAAAAGTAGTTCCTTTTGAGAAATTAATTTTAGACATTTTCCGATTGTATTTTGGTCAATTGCTAAAATAATCCCGAATCACTGTCAAAACTCCAAATCCGCAACTTAAAATCTGTATCCGTTCATTTAAAATATGCCAATACTTTTCGATTCAGTCAAAGTGTATCAACATTATATTAAATATAGAGCACTTTAACTATGGTTCGTATGGTTTCGAAAAACTAAAAATTTCTTCCAGTCGATTGGAATTATCATTTCCGATTGCGGGGATGCTATCAAAAGTAGAATGTACACCGCGTGCTAGACCTCCAGGTATCCATCATAGTGTCACCCTCTCGGCTCCCTCCAGCAATCCTCGGATAATACGCATCTAGATAAGGCATGGTGGACTCACAATGGACTTGATGATGTCGTCGGGCACGTTCCGGTTGTGCGGGCACAGCGAGTACACGGACGAGTGGCTGAAGATGACGGGCGCCTTGGACAGCTTGATGACGGCGCGGCTCGTGTTGGCGCTCACGTGGCTCAGGTCGATCAGCATGCCCAGCCGGTTCATCTCGCGGACCACTTTCTGCAAGTTCAACAATTCAGGCATATTCTATGGAAACAAGAATATAAGCAAATCGCACTTATTTTTTGACACATTTATCGCATAAATGTGACCACACTAGTGGACGCGCCATGAGGTTTTTTTCGTTTTTCCTGAACAATATTTTTACAAATGCATCTTTAAAAAAATCACATGGCAATGTTGTCCACTCGTGTTAAATTATATCTGAGACATAAAAAATAAGAAAAAATCACACCAATGCGCCCCGACGCTAGCCATAAGAAGAATGATGTCATCATGTAAAATATGAAATCATTTGAATTAATTCTAACTCAGGTAGGAAAACCCTTCGTTCAGTGTGACGACGTGAAAAAAAGTGTTTTCGCGTGTAAAAATACCAACCAAAAACAATGTATTCCGAACAATTGCTCAAATCGGAAAAAAAATCTCACGCCACAAGTGGAGAGGTACCTACTGTATAGCTGCTCTATAATAATTTCATTACATCTTCATTCTTACGTTTTTTTATGTATGAATATGAATTCTGGGCAAAACAGAGTTTTTTTCTTAAACTTCTGTCTTCAAAATTAATATCAGGAACGCTGTGTGGATAATAAATGCGTTCCTCGTGTTCTATGATAAAACAGGAAGGTTTCGATGTATAAAACCGTATTTACTTGCGGGTCGTGAGCATTATTCGTTGTTATACGTTAGCTCAGCTGAATCATCAAAGTGGTGCACAAGAATTCTTAACCGAAAATACAGTTTTCGAAAAACCAATATTTAGTACGAAACACGCGAAACGCCACGCAAACAGGAAACGCATCAAATGATAATTATGTGTTAATCCTTTTAGAAGGAAATAGATAATATTAGACTAACGAGACCGCTGAAAATTACGGGAGTATTATTTGATAGAGTATAATATAAAATTAACGTGGGTTGTACATTTTAGAGCCGATATAATGCACAATTAGCTACACATTGCTTACATTACAATTCACTAATTTTAACACATTCAAAATGGGCATTCTAAAAACAACTAGTATCATTGTACATCCGCTACAAAAAAAAAAACCTTAAAATTTTATCAAATACCGTGTACCCAAAAAAAAACAGGAAACACTTGATTGGTTTGAAAATCAATAAAGTACTTATAGCGTTCAATTATTTGCAAATTTGGAATTTCAATCAAAATGCTGCATATCACTTCCCAACGCCGTCAGACATGGTAAATATTAATATTTTCAACGCACACAGCAATTTTGAATTTCGAAGGCAATTTAAAGAAAAAACAATCAAACATTGGAAATATAATAATGCGAATAAAGAAAGTGCTTTCGTAATTTTATCGGCTCTGAAAATTCACAAAACATTTTAACGTTTGTCAGACGCCCATTGGGAAACAATAAAACGACGCCAAACCAATAAAAACTACCGTCTCATAAAATTCAATCAAGTCGATTGATGAAATATTATCATCTTTTATGCGTACCTTCAGAGATGGTTTATAAATTGACATTTTACACGCAGCACTAACACGTTAATAAAAAAAATACAAAATCGCTGCATTGTTTGTCATCTACACATCAAAAATCACTATATATAATGTGATATATAAATAAACAAGCAGAAATCCCCCGAAATTTGTTATAAAAGAATCGCAAAACAATACATGCATTTGCTTTTTAAGTTAAAAATTGAAAATTATTCTCCCTCGATAGATACATTAGTTTATCGTTTGGTTGTGATATTTACCTCTCCAAAAAGGCTGAGGCCATTCAAGTTGGGTTTATCGCCGGAGGAATCCGCCCTAAAATAAAAATAAAATATAAATTCAATATAAATTCAAATATAAATTTGATTCAATCAATAAGACCTATGCGCCATACAAACCTTTGTAGATTTTTTTCCATAGAAAGTGGAAGGGACAAGGAGAAGGAGACAATTTAATAATTATAGATTAGTAATGGCCACAATAATGTTATACTTATATCAAAAGACACCAAATGAATAATCTTGGCATTAAGACCAAAAACATTATCAGTATAAACGCATATCACTATAATGTATTTTTCTAGTCATTATAACTTTTTAACTCTACCATACTTCAAAAACATAAATTATTATAAAGATAATATAGTGTCAATATTATTAATTGCTTTTTCAAACACGTTTCAGTATTTTTTACAAAAATAATATTTGATCAAGTGAATGGAATATACAAAACAGATATTTTAGAAAATCAGTCTACCTCCGTTTTAAAAAATTATCAAAAAGTATTGGTGTTAATACATAAGAGCTAGAGAAGCTAGACAAAAGGAAGCTCATGATATTAGAAAGCATGCCGTCTTAACTCTTAACTCGTATACATTGGTAAAGAAAAACCCGGACTAACCTTTGACCTATCACAAGTTAATAGCCGTTCGATATTCACACTCTGCTTCCGGTTTTTCTCAGTAGCACAGAACCCTGCAACATTAGCGCCAGGTTTCTGCGGTAATTTTCAGAATCACGAGTACATACGTACTCTCTCGGGTGAGATTTGACCCACGTATACCTTAAGTGTAACTTTTTTTAGAGTGATAATTTGGAAAGTGGCAAACATGGAAGCGATGAATGTGGTGGTTTACAGAGTGTAACAGCAACATGTCTAAATTGATAGTAGCATAAAAAACATATTAGGCATTGTCGGACTCTGCCCCACTTATTTTCGTGAAAAAAAATCCACATCCATACTTGACCCGGGCTCGTCAGATGCCGCCCGAGTAGTCAGAGCGCGCTTATGTTGCTGATACTCGCAACAACCGATCCTGGCGTTTTTGGTTTTATTCTATTTAGAATTTCGTGATCTACGCATTCATATCTGATTTTCTTAATTTTGTTTGTACTTTGCCTTCGTGTATCAAAAGTTTTTCAAATTCACAACCTCATATCCTTTTGAGTTTTTGACACACTCAGTTGTGACATATATATTCATCTTCAAAATGTTCGTTCACTCGGATGAAGAATGAGTCTCTGAAATGAATCCCGCTTATGGACACGTGTCGAATCCGGAAAATCAAAACTCGTGAGTTCACTTTGCACGTGAGCAGTTCGCAACGTCCGGCCGCCATGAATGTCGGAGTTGGTACAAACGTTCATCTTTTTTTAAAACGAGAATAAGATGGCGGCGCTATTTGCATTTTTAGTCGAATTATTGAAGATAGAAATTAACAGATTAGTTCACTCCTGTAGCAAGTATTAGTACAAACTCTCTAACAAATGTTTAATATTGATGGCTTAAGGGCAAGTAGATTACAAAAACTTGTATCTCCACTTTTTTGCAAAAAAAAAACAATTTACCAGAAAGTTTGTGTGTGTAAAAATACGCCATTTTTAATTCACATCATTCCAACGATACATATGTTACATATTTCGATGCGTTTAAATCAATTTTTCGAAGAGATTCAAACGTTTAATTTCTTTTATCTCGTATGAATTTTTTATAGAGATACAATATCTTGATTTTAAGCCTTCAATGTTTGTTTGAAAATATTGTTTTGCTATATTCTATCACTTTTACGAAGTTAAGGTACATTCTTATGTTTTCAATTGTTTTCATAAAATGTATTACTTAGTTGAGTAGATTTGCGAGACTCACCACGGCGTGTTGCAGGTGTGCGTGAGGGTGAGGTAGCGGACCCCCAACTCGTAATACATCCGCAAGACGCCCAGCGAGTTCCCGATGCTGTGGCCCCCCTCCACGCCGATGAGCGATGCTATCTTCCGGGGGCGCGCCCCGTGGGACTCCAGGATATCTGCCAAATAAACATCAACTAATAAGACGACCAATTTGGAATTACTTTCTAACATAACTGGTAACCGTTGGTCAAAATAGACCCATACTCACCTTTAATCCCATAAGTCCGTAAAATCCGTTAGATTTTCACACACCCCGGCTCCAGCTATTCTCAGAACATTTCAATGAAATCCGTGGTCGAGCGGTTAAGATCCTCGAATACAAATCCAGAGGTCGCGATTTCATATCTCGGCGTGCGTAAATAAACTGTTACGGGTCAGCACCCAAAAATGCACACTTTTTAGCTTCGTAATACAAGTAATACTACAAATGATTTATCTGTTTATTGTAAACAAGTTGTTGGGGAAATGCCTAAGGTTTCTAGTGAATTCACTTTTTTTACTCTAATTTTTTAAATTCTAAATAAAACACATACTGAAATTTTAAGTAAAACACTCAAAAATAGATGCGCTGATTTTCAAACTCAACCTTTTACTGATATTTTAATATGTTTTTAGTTGAATTTAAAAGATTACAGCTTAAAGTTTGTGTTCACTGGAAACCTTAGACATTTTCTTACCTCCCTATGAAGAATTTACAGATAAATAATATTGCTTGTATCAGAATGTTGCAAAGTGACGTTTAGCGCCATTTTGGGCGCTTAGGCTCAATAATAACACATTGTTTGTCTGCGACACGTTCGAAAGCGGTAGATAATCTCAGTATTGCCCTGGCGAAAGACCACCATTCAGAATCAAAACGTTGTTTGAAATGGGTTTAGCCATGTTGTGTGATCAAACTTGATTAGCTAGAGGTACTTCCTAACCTTCATTTTCCCGGTCTTTTTTTTGCCCCACTCTGCTTAGCCTCACAATATACTTTAATTGGGGATGCAAGATTTTTACTGGCTATGAATATTAGAGAGTAGTTAGGACTCTAGTGCGGTATTCACATTTTTTTAAAGTTTTCCCAAATGCGTCTGCGTCAAAGGGAATTTTAGATGTTGTCTCACGGGTCAGATTTGAACCATATATCCACAAAGTTTTGTTTGTGTAACTGACGTGCGCAAATATTAAAAATAAAACATTTATTTTATAATTTAGATTAAGTAATAAATACCAAAGACATTTACGCCACGTTCCAGAGTGGTGTCTACATTTCTGAAATGTCTTCAAATTACCACCTAAAATCGAAACAACACTTCAAATTATATAAGCTGTGTTCTGTTACCAAATCTGAAAACCCAGATTCTTTCCGACCTGCCTCTTTCCCATCTTCATCTCGTTCGTACTATCTTGAATAAACCCAAGAATTTTTTGAGCTCAATAATAAACCGCCGAAAGGTTTTAAGTAGTACTTTTTTATCAGAAGTCTAACAAATAAAATAAAGAACATGTTATCGGTATTTCATGATTATTTTCTTTAAATCTCCTTGTTTTTATTTTTATCGGTCAAATAATATCAAAATGGCCAACTATCACTCCATGCCATGTAGTGAAATATGTAATAAAAAACATTTTACATTTATAGCGGTATCATATCAGTCAATTAGTGGTCCATTTTAGCCGGGATATTTTAGTTAATCATTCGAAGTGAGTATTTTATTTTAAAAATGCCATTTTCAATGAGGATGGATTTAAAATAAAATCGCATCTCATCATTTAGTGATTACCCGACTATTGTAAAAAAGTAAAATTATTTTTTCTAAGCATTTTAGCTAATATACTTACCACCAGCGATAAATTTAACTACGGATTGTTTCAAACATTTCCACATGTTATGAGCATCAAAGCAATAATTAGGGCAATTTTTATTTTTAACAATAATAACTTATCACTTCAAATCGGGTTCGTTTTCACAAATCAAAAAAATTTCATTTTAAAATTTTATTACACTATGATAACGTGATTTAAAAAAATCTGGTATTTATATTAGACCATATAATTTATTTTTTTAATTCCACATTCCCCATTTTGTTTGTAAGAATTGATGTCTTAAGTAATCATACAACAATGGAAATACCAATATTAACATATTGGGTTTAATTCCTCTGCTCACTTTATTCTTCATCATTGCACAAGCAATATCTCCCGCTTATTATGATGCTAGTACGAGTTTTTCAAATATTTTCAGGTTAATCGTAACCCGGAAATTTTCGTCTTTCTTAAAACAAAAAACAAAAATGTTAAGATCCGTAAAAAAATTGTGCAAATATGTTTTCATCGATTTATATATAGATGCATGATACATCACTAAAAATTAACAACAATAGAAAATACATTAAATTAAATTCTACAGTTCCGTTTTAGTAAAAAAAAAATCACCTCAGGGGCGCTTTACAGCTTTATTATTTATCTAACCTAGTAACTTATAACTGAAACTAGTGACTAACCAAACCTAACAAAACAAGTTGCATTACAGAGGTGAATAATCATTCCCACTCCAACTTTTAAAAGACAAATATTGAATTCCCACTCAAAATCGTGTTCAATGACGTGATACATGCCAAAACTCAAGTACCGAGTAACTGTACAGCTTTTTAAAGTTTTTGAATACATGCTGATTATTATCTCCCTTTAGACGTTGCAAGTTGTGCTTGCAGTAATTTATTCATGAATTCTCGTCATAGGTATCGCAGCGAATATTGGGTCGAACGCGGCACTCACACAGGTGCATTGCTTACACACAGCGTACTTCGAACTTGTTATTCGACCAGAGAATAATAAATTCCAGTGAAAATTAGAAAATTATATTTATAAAGGAATAAACATTCGGTATTTTCAGTTTTTTTCGAACATGTGAATAAAAAGAACACTCTGTAAAAAACTTTAAAAAAGCCAGTAATAAGTAACAAGTAGGCGTAAACAAGACTCATGCTGTTTGGAAGGACATCACTTTTGAAAATGTCTACATATGCACCAACACACACAATCCTAACCATGTTTTGTTCGCATCAACTCTAATTATGCAACCTATAATATCAACACCAACAACACATTTTGATCATCAACTTAATACATAAAACATGTGTATGTCTGTGTACATTGTTGGGATGGGGACGTGTGATTAGCGTGAAAAGCAAAATTATCTGAGAGAAATGTATGAACACAAGGCGGGGCGTGCATTATTAAAACTTTATGGAGAGTAAACCCTTCTATCAGTAATTCAAAGCGAAACAATGTGTTCTTATTTCTTTGCTATTTGGTTCAAGCACAGCATTTCAGTATCCAAGCACTGCACGCCACTGTAGTCAATAATAGACCACATTGGTTAACCTTTCCGTTACCAAGATAATACGCCCGCGTTACAGAAATATTTTTGTTACTTACACGTTTCTCTGTGGAAAAGTTAAGAATATAAATTGATGTTGTTATGTGAAATACATATATGAAATGACTTATTGAAATACAATATTACGGGATGTAATGATATTGTTTCAAAATTTTACTCCACGCAATACATTGGTTTAGTCGACAGGAAAATTATTTTAGTTATCTTTTTTTTTGCATTTGAAAAGATAATTTTTATAAATTGATAATTTTCTTTAAACTTTAATTAGTTCCAGTTTTTTTAAATAGTTTATGCGAATGTACGCACAAGTAAATTATATTGCTTAGTTTTATGCATTCGAACATTAAATTCGAAAAAAAAATTATTCACTTGTAAGTAATTTGTCCTTGTTCAAATTTTATATCTGTCGTATTTATCTTAACTTTGTTTAACTTTTTTATAGTTAGGTGCGAATGTAACTATTTTCATTACTTAATGACCAAAACGTTTTAAAAAATTTAAATATTGAATCAGTTGTTAAAATGTTTATTTTAGGAATATCTAAAATATATAGCCGGTTATATAAGCCAACGGTAATATGGAAGATTAAAGAAGCTAGGTGACTTCGATTGCCATCTTAGACACGGGAAGGTTAAATATCCAATAAAAAAATGTACTTGCAAAAATGGGAAATGATGAGTGAAGAAAGCTTGGACTTGATTTTAGTTCGCTAAATTGGCCCTTAGTTTCACATCTGGCAAGAAAAAAAAGATTTATTAAAATATAATATAATGTAGATTTTAATAGAAGCAAAGGTCATAATACTATACGATTCGGAATTTGAAAAATATGGCAAGAAGAAACGGCTACACCTACGCATATACAAGCTAATTTCGACAAATCTCAATTTTACTATCCGCACACAGAATTAATACTAGAACAGAATTTAGATGTTATCTTACTTCCAGTATATATATTATGTATGTAGAATTTGTTTTAATTATATTTCTACTTAAATCACCACAAATGTAGACTTGGAACTGGCGGAAAAAAAGATGAAAGTAGACTGATTACTGTAGAAATTTGATCCCTGGGACGAATGCGTGTAAAAAACATGTACTATAACCGTACGACAAATGTGAGTTTACGGAAAGAATGATAAAGAAAGTAATGGCTCAGCTATTGGTCATTACGAAATGTGATTATGTACGGAACGATGTAGTATACATATACTAAACAGAAAGTCGGTAATACTCGAACTGCATATCCAGCACTAAATAGAGAAGCAGTGGGATGGTCTTACCGTTGACGGAGGTGGCGAACTGGAAATAATTAGGATATTTCTCCACCAGGCGCTTGATGACGTCTATCTGCTCCAGAGTGAGCTGCACGGCGTCTTTGTTCTGCGCGGCGCAAGGCACAAATGCAGACCAGAACTGAAAAAAGGAGAAACTTACAATTCTTTCCAGTAAAACTTAACAACTAAAAATCAAACGTACGATCCGAAGGTGGTGACGTAGTTATCCTATTTGATCTTGCTAACGCGTTTTTATGACATAATCTTAGGTAATACTTAGATAGTAGTATATTCATAATATTTCAGTAATCTTTATCTAAGTTATCGAACAAACCCTCGTTTGAGGTTACATTGGGGACGGGAGTGTTAAAAAACTTTATCCATTTTTTTTAATGAAACCTATTCACGTGTGTAGTAAGGCGAAGCCCCAATTATGGAAATATGTTTGTTGGTTTTTGTTTAAATGATGGTTTACCTGTGCGCCCATCATCCCCGTTCGGAGCTTGGGAAGGTCCGTGTGGGAGTACTTGGACTTGGACCAGGGCTCGACGACGGTCAGGTCAGTGTCCAAGTCGAACTCGTTCAGCTCGTTCCGCATAAACTTGCGCAGGTTCCACGGCAAGTCGTTGTGCCTGTGAAACAGAACAGACTTACGTGTTACTTTATATAGCAATCTTACTAAGTAACCATCATACCATTTTACCTGGGGGTAGGTAAAGATGATGCCACATAACTCTGTCTTCTCAATAAACTTCTTGTTCCATCAAAGTTCGTCGATTCTGTTTTTCTGCTATTGGCTTAAAAAAGATTTTGAATTAATCGATGGTTCAATGTCTTCCTACGTCGTCCCAGACTTTATCTATAATACTGGAGCTCCTTTCACAATACATTCGCTGTACATGTACATGTGGCGGCTCGTGACTTTTTAGTGTTCTAGAGTGTTAAGGTTAAAAAAAAATCATTATATATATTGTTGTAGCCGAAAAAGTTTTTTGTTTGTTTCTAAATAGCAATTTATGATGATTTTTCAGCAAACCCTGCAGTGCACTACCAAAACTGAAAAATCCTGAAAATCTTCATACAAATTTATTTAAAAAAACACACACACATTTTCGGCTACAACAACATCAATAACGCCGTATTTATCAATCTTAGTACTCTATCTCACTAAAAAGTTATGAGCTGCCACTGTATACAAACCCCAACAAAGCGTACATTTGATTTAAATTATCCATTTTTCTTAAATTGTCCTTGCATTCTGTTTTAATCTCCTCGTTCGCAAAACTGTCGTACATAGTTTTAACACACATACCCCTCTGGGACTTCATTCCGTTTGCATTCAGTTTACGTTTCTTTTTCTCAGTCATGTTCATGCTTCATTGCCATTTATCAGAGTTCGTATTAAATCTCAATTTTGAACTGTTATCATCGCTTTTTTGCCAACATGTCACATTTCAATAAACATTACAAACGTAATATTTATACAATACGATAACGTGTGGCAATACAGCCTTGATCGAATTGATTTCTGATAATATACCAAAATAGAATATTTCCTAGGACTGAACTGACTTCCACACCTCTCAGAATCAGGTGGTGAGATTATGAAAACATCCCTAACAAAATATTGCGACTAGCTGAAACACAATTATTTACTCCTTCAAAATATAATATCTCCTGCTTTAACCAAAGTTAGTCGGTAGGTTCCTGAGAGAAGGTAAGGGCAGCGAAGCGTGTCGGAACTCGGGTGTAATTTCATTCAGTAAGATTTTCTCTGCCAAGTAATTCCGTACGGCGAGGGAATACATAAATACGCCGACCAAATCTACAGAAGGACCATTATTTTAGAGGCAAAACCGATTTACACCGAATAAACCGTAATTTATCGATGCTCGGGAAATTAACAACATAGGTGACGGTGACGGGCGAAGGTGGGAGGGCGGGACTACATGGAGCTCAGGGCTTCCAAACCGGTTTGAACGAAACCGGATTATCACATTGAAAATCTGGCTAATTAGAAAAAATACAAATAATTGAAAACTAGTTGCTCCCAATCGGTTAAGCGGATAGAAAAAATTTTCCATCTCCGAAAGTTTTGTATTAACAGGTATTTTTTTAGTCGTGGCACTGTTCAGTCGATATCATAAAATAAAAAATTCAGCATTTTTATTTTATGAAAAATAAATAATAACTTTGGATAAAGTAAAATAAAAAATATTTTCGTAGAAAACAATAACTTTGTGGTTTGCCATATTAAATGAAATGAAAAAATAACTTGTAGAAGACTACAGGTTTTATTTAAATTTTTGTGACAGACCGGTTTTTCTTAGCCTGAGCATCATCAGGGTTCAAAATAAAACCTATAGAAAGTTATTATTTCATATTTTTATCAATTGTGTCAAACCACAAAGTGATTGCTTTCTGCGAAATATTTTTATTTTACTTTAGCTTTGCCTAAAATCATTTTTACCACTTTTTCCTCTTAACCGACGATGTAAGACGTGTAAGTGGATAGCACACAAAGTCAGTGTTATCCAAGACAGATATTGAATGATCAAGTTAATACTTAAGTAAGGTAGGTATGTCAAAACCATTGACCGGTTTCCCGGATGTACGAATAATGGAAAACCGGTTGGTCGAATGATGCGGTTAATTGGAAGCCCTAATGGCACCCACAGCTGCTGGGGGCCGCGCAGTAATAATAGCTGCCATCCATTATTGTAACATCATCTTAACGATCTTAGTGGTTAGATTAGATTTCTAAGCTTTTCCCTCCCCCCGGTTGGGTGGCCCTACAGGAGACCCTGAAGGTCTTACACAATCCATCACGTCCGATCAGTTAGAGCTTCTCGTTACGAGTACATAAATATATCTGAAAAAAGTATCGTATGCGCATAGTATATCACTCCCGCAATCACACTGCACAACCGCCAGGGGTGTAGCCTAATTACGAAATTACGATACGCTTTTATAAAATAACATATCGTCGTCGGAAAGGCAAAAGGGCTGAAGCTCCATTTTGGGTAGTTTACACCAGAGCACTTTGAAGTTAGCACTTATAAGTCTTCAGTACCTGGTTGGATTTTGAAAAATAAAGTTAACTCAATGCTCTCACTGAGTTACCTAATGCGACAAAAAGCAAAAAAAAAAGTACCAATCTTTTGACGCTGAAGTCAAGCCTTCACCAAAATTAAAAACATATTTTAGATGGCTGAAGGATCTTAAAGTCTTCAGAATCAAACGAGAATCAAAGCATTCGATTAAGAAAAAAAAAAAAGATCAAAACTTCGTATGTACCTCACTTTTGACTAAAGTGTCGCATAAGCCCTTTTACCTTTCCAGCGACGATATATGCTCAATACCTAAGTATGTTTGGTAACGTAGTTATTATTCCTTACTTCACATATGTTATGATAATAGTTTATAGTTTTTAAAAGTCCCAACTGCTCCCATCCGTCTAGAGCCAGTGGAATTATGGCATCCCCAATTGGGGTTATGTTTTGAGGCTAAAGGTAGTGTGGAGGGGAGGGAGATGGGAAAGAGGAAGGTTGGGAAGTATCTGTCTATTCAGATCTGGTCACCAAACACAGCGTAAGCCATTTCAAGTTTTTTATTTTACTTTAGCTTTGCCTAAAAACATTTTTACCACTTTTTCCTCTTAACCCACGATGTAAGACGTATAAGTGGATAGCACAAAAAGTCAGTGTTATCCAAGACAGATATTGCATGATCAAGTTCATACTTAAGTAAGGTAGGTATGTCAAAACCATTGACCGGTGTCAACGTTTCAATTCTGAATGATGGTCTTTCACCAGGGCGATACTTAGAGTATCTACCTCTCTTTATCATGTATGGTGCCATAAAATTTCCGGTCCGACGCAGCAGTAAAACAGATCGGAGCGTGATGTGATTACCCGTCTACGAGCGGCACTTCGGCAAGAATCTGCATGGCGGTCTCGAGGCGCTCCCTGTCCGAGGCGGCGGTCGCCAAAACCAGCAGACCGGCGGCCAGGGTCCACAGTCGCACGGTCATTCCGAGGTTCTTGTCCACGTCAACTGCAATAAGTAACAATAAACATATTACCAAATCGTTATCTCAATCCGTAAAAAGTGGTGATCGCAGTGATAACAAACAAACTTCAACCAATCTTACAATAATAATAAGAGATGACTAAATATCTTAGTCGAATAGGTAAATTTAATCTACGTTAGAAAACGTTTGTGTATAATTCATTTAATATTTTTCGATATTTCTAGTGCTAAAATGAATAGTCATATTCTTAATTAACAATCAAATTATTCCGGTACCCCAATTTTATGTATATTTCCCGTAAATTTATAAAATTTCGCATTATTCTTTTATCACGTTCTCAGTTGACGTTTTGCCTCTTTCATTTCATAGTATCTGTCTCTTTCTCTCTGTTCCTTTGTTATAATTTTAATGTTATTCTTTTGCTTTCTTTATTTTATTTTGTGTTCTTTCTCTGTATGTATGAGTATATTTAACCACACACTATGTATTTTTTGTTTGGTTTTATTTTGTACCATGATGATGCTTTGGCTAAGCAAAACCGGTCGGTCATAAAAATTATATTGAAATTTGTGGTGATATAAAGTAATTATTTTATTTTCATTGTTTATAGTTTTATCGTTTTTTTTTTCTAAAACTCCATATGACTATTAGATTTTCAACAAGGTAGAGAGTACTTTTTAGTAAATTAAACAAAACACAACAGGAAATATTTTTTTCGGCTATTTACGCATTTTTTTAGTCAGAACTGAAATTTGATTAAAATTGTTTTTTGTTGAGAAATTCAATACCTACCAATTCCGTGAAATTTGATATTTAAATACTGAAAACGTAAAAGAGAATAATCTACATTTCTATTTTTCTTCAGAAGGGGTAGAAACCCGTTTGCTTTATTTTTACCTACAAAACACTTTTATTACAGATATTTATTTGCACGAATATTTAAAAAAAGTAATTTAATAGTTTATTTACAATATTGCTTAAATAATCTTATAAAATAGTAATACAAAGCAATTATTTTATTTATCTGATGATGAACAGCTTAATAAATGGGAGATGCGACTTGTTTCCTTCATTGTGGGCATAAAGACATTTTTTTTTTTTTAGCTTTCTTGCCGAGCTCTTTTTGCCTT
Organism: Drusus annulatus; assembly: GCA_022651775.1. NCBI lineage: Eukaryota > Metazoa > Arthropoda > Insecta > Trichoptera > Limnephilidae > Drusus > Drusus annulatus. Next base: position 32,271 of record JAGWCC010001206.1, on the reverse strand, counting down.
ACCTTATTGATGACTAGAAGCAACTAAACTGGGTCTATCTAGCCATGAACATTAGTTATCATTCAGTCGAGATCAACATTAATTTGGTAACGCTATCAGGGACTCTACTTCCCTAAGAGAATATAATGTTAATTTATTTTAACGTTATATTAGTACCTTTTACCATGTATAATAAATAATTTTATACAAAAGAAACACATTAAATAGAATAAGAAAAAAAAAACAGATGAACATACTACTTTCTACAAAAGATATATAAACAATAAAGATAAAATAAGTCATATATCGAATAGCAAAAATATCCCAACAAACAAAAATTATTAAAAATAAATTAAAGCAAATGTACTTATTTCAAACAAACATTTTTCGCAATAAGTAAACAGCTATTTATTCCTGTTTTTTACAAGAAACAAGTACAACAACTTCTGATTCTCATAATTTTTTTCACTCATAACGTGTATATTTACAGCGAACTAGATATGGTTAACTTTTAAAGATGTAAATATATTACATTTTGTGCTAAATTCAAAATAAAGTAATTTATTTATTAAAGTGGTATTTGAATGATGGCGGTGTTATACCTACTTTGTATAATATTATGAAATATAGTGTAGAAGTTTTGATTAATTCACATTAAACTGCCAAAACGTAATCTGAAGATAAAGTTTGATAATTCGACCAGATCGACCTGACCACCTCGAGCCCGATAGCCAAAAGTTTGCAAAATAGACCAATTAACGGCTATTTAAAAAATAATATTCGGCAGATTGTTCTATTCCGATTGTTTTTCTCGATGATGAAGAGTTATTTTCTAATATTATCATTGTATCTAATATTATTACAAAGATTTTCAATCAAATATTTTTATTCCTTTTTCGCAAATTTTATAAAGAAGTTATTGACAAAATAGATTTGCTTTTAAAATTGAAATGTTTCGAAACCTTTGATAAAACAAAGACTAGGAGTGAAACATGGTGCTCTACCAGTACTTATTATAATTCACGCTGCTGATGCATACTAGTAGTAGTTAAAATACCCCCCACGAACATATTCCTGGGTTTTATGAAAACCGGTCTTCCGTGCCATTAGTCATCACGAGCGTGCCGAGACCGAGCTGATTTTCCAAAGCAAAATCCTTTCTGTATTTTTGAACAACTCTATTTTAATTTCCAACATTTTGTGTCGGAAAAAATCGCTTCTTTCCGAAATAACAATTTTCCGTCGGCATTTTCACCAAAAGTTAAAAAAAAAACGGATCGCTTTACAAATATATATTTTCGACAATAATACAAGTTATACCTCTCTACTGGTAGCCACAGGGCGGAGAATGGGTCACTAACCGTTAACTAATTAAGTATTCCGTTTTTAGCAGAAATACATTTCATTTTTGTAATGACCTTATATAAAATCGAGGAAAAAAAATTCTCACTAAAAGATGGAAATGAATAAAAAATCTAAATCGATTGTATTTATTTATATTTGCCGTTCCAAAGGTTATTTTAAAATACTTATTAAATTAGAAAAAAAAAATTTTCAGCTTTGATAGATGACATAAAGTTTACATATAAAACTTTCCCCTTACCAAACGTGGTTTAAACACTTTCTGGTGAAATAGCTGTTTTTTTATTATAAACATGTTTAAACATCATTCCACCGATCGACGTTAGCTTTTAGATTTTCATAGATTATAAATCGCTTGTAAACAGAATTTTACTCAGTCGAAACAGCGTTGTTTGATTATTTTGTCAATGAAAAATAGTAATTAAGAACATCAGAATAAAATTCCCAAATTAAAAATGCATCAATATGCTCAACTTCAATTGTTTGGTAACCACAAATTTATGAGTGTATGTTTAACACCGTGAAATCCAAAACTATTTAAACGTAATTCCCATTTTTGGTTACATTATGCACTTCGACAGTTCAGAACAGCGGTCAAGAAGTGAAGCATAATTTAATGACAATGTTAATAACATTAATTTTTAGGAGAGGGAGTTTCCGATACTTAAAAATATATTTTGGTCAAGGAAAATAAAATGGTGGAGTTGTGTTTGAATTGTTGTTTATTTTGCTTGTCGTCATCAGGGCGTGCGGTGCGGCTTAATAGTAGTAATTCCCGGCTTTTCTTTTGTCCTATCCTCAGTTCCCATCCTAGTTACTTCGGAAACACAACTTTTCCACACAATGGGGTGTCGATCGTTCCATCAATTTCGGTCAGTGGGATTTGTATGTTTGTAGGGGTCATATATTTTATGTGTGTGCTTTTGAAAATAGAGTGTTATTTTTTTAAATAATTTTATCTCACAAATGAGTCCTATGTAACGAAGAAAAATATGCAACGTTAGAAATAAAGGTCTTCTCAGGTAAAGAAGAGAGATCCTTGGTTCATAAATATAACTTAAAATAGCTTTTAACCGCTTCCCTTAGTTATTTGTATCCTAGTAGTACTCCTCAGGCCTTCCCCTCGCAGTTTTTTGAACCTACAGAAATTTACTTACCTTGTTTAACACGATTCTCAGGTTTTTGGTTAATTTTAATATGTCAGTTCCATTTTCTAGAGAACATAATATATACATACATATAAAACATTAGCATTAGTCTGTGTATGTAATTTATTTTTGGCACTTTCATTCCACCCACGCCGCGGCGCCGCTACATCGCTACATAACTAATCTAAGCCTATGTGATTCAACACAATTGAACATAAGTATGTTCAAAATGAACTTTTTCAGCGATTTGCACGTGTGAAAATATTTGCCCGAAAAATTAAAGTCGGTGCTGAAATTACCCTTTTTTAACCTTACCCGGCGACAAAGAAGATTATAATTATAATTGGATAATCTGCATACCGCCGTTCCAGTGAAAAATCAGCTCAAAGACGCTTTACGTAATTTAATTAATAACCTGTGATTTTCCGGTTAGTCGTGTACCTAAAGCCGTTTTCTACTGGAACGAGGAAGATTAAATTTAAATAATCTTATCATAACTTTATCATAATGTAAGGCTAACTCGATATTTCCAGTATGGACCTTATTATTCCTCATTTTTTTTTATATTTGAGGGTTAATGCTAGAAGTGCCGAATGCTTAATATATGAATTATCCAGAAAAGGCGAATGTTTGTGGATTTCAGGGGTGGAAAGCGGAGAAATATTATTTGACATTCTCATTAGACAGGCCACAACTTTACATTTTTGAGGAGCCAACATGGGCGATTATAGCGTCAAAGTAAGGGACATTTTAGAATACTTTATGATAAAGTATATCAGATGACCAAAATCTGACTTAGACACTTTTAGCATTATCTCCCAGATATTTGGTTATACTTGAGTCATTTACAAACTCAGATTTTGATTTGGTGTATATTTATTATGTTCAATATATTAAAAAAATGTAAAACAGCTGTAAATTTTGAGATTCTTATTAAGCTACTTTTTGTCTAATACAAGCAATCCCACAAATGATTTATTTATAAATTCTCTTTGTATAGTTAGGAAAAAGTCTAAGGTTTTTAGTAAACAAAATTATTTTACTGTAACCTTTTAAATTCTATTTGAAATACATACTGGAAATTTAGGTAAATGGTTCAAAAATGCTTTCGCTGACTTTTAAACTGCATCTTTTACTGACATTTTAGTATAGTTTTCATTAAATTTTAAATATTACTTAATTTAATAATATATTTTTTATACTAAGTAGTAAATGTGGTCACATTTATCAAATTTATTTCCTTCGATAATTTTAAATGTTTTTAAATTCGTGGCTTTTTGATGTTGAATAGTGCACTGGTACCACAATTAATTTGTATAAAAACACCAACTGATTTCGAAACAACAATGCTTTTTATAGACTAATAATAAATTCAAACCGTTTAGGTACATCCACCCCGACGAAACTACCATTATGCATCAACCGGTTGCGTATTCATACAAATAAATTGTTTTATTTTTTTTTTTTTTTTATATAAGTTACTTTGTACATTTAAGTTCACAAGTATCTAATTATTTCATTTCCTTTTTGGCTAATAATATTTTAACTTAAACACTACTTATTGTTTTGATTTACATGCATTTTAAATATTTTTTACAGGCTTTTTTAAATTTATTGATAGGCATAATTTTGATGGTTTCCGGCAGCGCATTATACGATTTCATTCCTTTATATAGTAAGCTGTTTTGGGTGTTGGCTTTATTCTTTTCTGGTAGTCTAATTTCTTTGCATGCCCTTGTATTATACTTGTGAATATCGACATTGTAGATAATTTTGTCAGAAAAATACTCTGGTAACAAGTTGTTCTTCATTTTATGTATAAACATCAATGTGTTCAATGTCAGCATCTGTTTAACTGTCAGCCAATTTAGTTCCTCTGACATTTAGCTACTTTTGAGTATCTATTTCGCCCAAGTATAATTCTCATTGCTCTATTTTGGAGAATTTGAAACCTGTTTTGTTCTTTGTCGTTACACAAGAAAAGAATCGTTGAACAGTAATAAAAATGTGGAGCAATAATGGAGTTGTATATGGTAATTGCTGTTTTCTGGAATTTTTTTGCCGAATTCTTCCCAAAAAAGAAATCTTCTTCCCAATTTGCTTCTGTGTGTACTCAGCATGTTTGCTAAAGGTTAGTTTTGCATCCAATATAACTCCTAAGTATTTCATATCACTTACATTTTCAATAATGTCACCATCAATTTTAATGTTGCTTTTACTGCATGTTTTCTTAAATCCAATTATCATGCATTTTGTCTTTTTTGTATTTAGTTTAAGTTTATTTATTTTAAGCCATCTTGATACATTATCTAGTTCATTATTCAAAATATTTATCAACTCTTCGTAATTATCTCCAATTGTGTATATGAGTGTATCATCAGAAAATAGTCCAACTTTGCACTTTAATTTTTTTTTTACCATATCGTTAATATAAATAATTAACAACAAAGGTCCGAGGACTGATCCCTGCGGTACTCCTAAATTATTTTTCAATAGTTTTGAAAATTGATTATTTACTTTTGTAACTTGTTTTCGTTCTTTCATATATTCTTTTAATAATTTTAAAGCTACATCCGAGAAACCAATTTCTTTTAGTTTTATCATCAATATTTCTCTATATATGGTTTCAAATGCCCTTTGAAAATCCAACAATATCGTTAAGATAAATTTGTTATCATTTATTCCTTCCTTCCATTCTTCAACAACCACGTTTAATGCTGTTTCACAAGAGTTATTGGATCTGAATCCAGATTGTTCTTGATATAAAATATTGTGTTTATCTAAGTAATGCAAAATTTGTTCCTTGATTATAACTTCAAGTATCTGTTCATATTTTGGTAATGTGTTGATGGGGCGAAATTACTCACATTTTCTGTCATTTTTTTTCTTTTGGAACGGGTATAATAGTAGATAGTTTCCATGACTGTGGAAATTTTCCTTCTTCGATAGTCTCATTAATAATACTCAATAGTGTAGGTCCAATTATTGAAAAAGCATCTCTAACCATACTTACAGTTAGTCCATCTGCACTGTTCTTTGATTTCATGTTGTTTAAGATTTTTAATAAGTATTCTAAATTAATTTTTTGTAGGACCAATACTTCTTCTTTTACTGAATTTTCATTTACGTGGTTATTAATAATTTTGGGTATCATTTTGTTAATTTGAGCAATGCTTTCAATTAAATATTTATTAAAGTTATTAGCTATGTTATCTTCATTTATCTCTTTTGGGAAGTTCACAGTTTTTTATATCATTTTTGTTTTCGCCGTGTACTAATTCTTTTATGCTTTTCCACATTTTTTTGGGATCCCCTTCTTCTGAGTTTATTTCATTTTTTATGTACTCACTGTGTGTTCTTTTTGTGTTTTTAGAGTATTTGTTTCTCGCTTTTTTGTAATTAGTCCAATCCACACTACTATTAGTAAGGAGTGCTCTTTTGTAAAATGTGTCTCTGTCGTGCTGCATTGTGCGTAGCTCCTTCGTGTACCATTTATTATTTTTTCTTTTACATATGGTCTGTTCTGGAACTGTTTCATTAATGTGATTTTTCAAATTTAATATCATCTGTTATTCAACAAATAATAACGTTGTTACTAATTCATGTTTAAAAGAGCCTTCCAGGCTTAGAGATTGAGCCATATTTATATCTTGGTTCTATAGAAGTGTATATCTACAATCGAAAACATTGTAGTGATTTTTTGTGTTTTTTTTTTAATACAGGTGTTTTTTATCGTGTAAAAAAAACGATTTTTAAAAGATTTTTTCTCAATGTATTTAAATAATAAATTAGTTTATGTAATGTAAACTGAATACTTAAAAAAATATTATTTTTCGCCATTGCGTATTTTAAAAAAGCTAACTTATCTTAATTAAAAACATTTTTCCCCCAAAAGCTTTTCGATCTAAGTATTATCAAATCGTGTACGTCATTGTATTTTATATTCTCGATTGAATTTAATATATTATTGTATAGCGTAAATATTTCACTCGATAAATTTATTAGTTTTTAATCACTCTGTTATTTTCAGCATATTTAATTTTTATTTAAAGCAGATATGTATACTCATTACGAATAAATTTAAAGAGGTATTTTTTTAAGGAAAGATAATAATATATTTTATATCAGGTCACTACTATATGTGACGTCTGTTTACAAAATAAATCTGTTAGTTTTTGTTCGTTTTTCTTTAAACGGAATGTGAGGGAGAACAAAAAGAGAAAAAAAGCTTTTTATATGAGAGACTGCATCCAGTCTGAATTGTAACTCTTGTTTACATTTATGCGATATGCTGCGACACAAAAAATAAATAAAACTTACTTTGATCATAATGTTTTCCATGTGTTCGCAATAATTCAATAAGTACACAAATAGTAAATCCCTAGCATTTAAAAAAATATATATTTTGACTTTTATTTTCTATAGCAGTTATGAAGTCGTATGTGCGAATAGCCAAGGGTATATAACCTGGATAAAGGGAGGCATAAATGTTATAAATGCAGTTTCATTACAAATTTAAAAAAAAAAACGACAAATTTTCTTACCTTTGTAAAAGTTTCTGGAAAATATGTGCGAAGAATACTGGATAGCCGAAGAACATTTATCCCGGAAGACCTGCATAACTGAGTAATAACACAACATCTTCACAACTCTTCGCACCTTCTTCACTATAAACAAAAGTTCGGTTTCTTAAAAATGCATTTTTCTCTCGTCTACCCTTCACCGTACGGTGAAAATACAAACAGCGTAAATTTTTTTAATGTAGAGATTATATTTTTTAGTTCCAAAAAAATGTAGACGCGACCACCGGTTGCTCCGAATATTTCGATAAGTTTTCCGGAGTTTCCTCCCTGAAGGACGAGCGTCCTGGCCGACGTGCGGGTACTGAATGCGGGAGGAGAGGATCCTCCAGCGGGGGGAGCTCCACAACCCAGCGGCAAGAAAACGAATACATTGCGAATAGCCCCGCACAAAAAGCATCTACGCCACGGCCTCCTCTACATATTTAGCCCCGAATATGTCGTGGTCTTTTTTATAGGTGGTTCCATTTGGTAAGCTGTTTTGGGTAATAATTTTGAGGGAAGTTTACCGCGTCGACTCCACAGGCGGTTGTTTGCCAGCGACACTAGCGCCATTAAGCTATATTCTGAAGCTCGCATTAACGTTCATGCAAATTAGCGCATGGGAGAGTAGGTAGTCAACATATGATTATATAGCTTGAATCGATTGTCACATAACCAAGTAACTCGAGTAAAAAATGTGTTTTATTATATATTTTTTTAAGAATTCTGCCCTCATAATAATTTTGGAATGAAGCTACGATACTGCATTTTTATAAACATTTTTTTTTTAAATTTTTGTCTTAAATGTACCATTGACAAGGATAATTTTGGAATAGTTTTAGAAAACTACGTGAGAAACGCAAACTAAAAATACTACATTTTTTAATAATCATAAATTTCCCCTTCGAACATAGGAACATATATAGTACCAGCTCGGTAACCAATATTTACATAATTTATACGTCCAGTCATCTTTCCGTCAAGTCATTGAATCTAAATATAAATCAGTGACTAAAAATACATTTAAATGATAAGAAGTCTAATAAGTATTAGCGCAAACCTACTATTTAGTACGGCTAATGTAAAAAAAATGCAGCATAATAGTAAGATAGCTAAAATACTAAATTAAATTCTAAATCATTTTAACCACAGTGATTGTGCGCTGCACGCACCTACAGTACAAAGGCTGTATTCAGCGCGTATTTCTAAAATCGGATGTCTCTGGTTATAATCGCCGTAGTATGTAAAAAAACATACATCTCATTAAACGGGTAATCCCTAGAAATGTGATCTATATCGAGTTAAAATTTTACATAGAAATTTTCAACCCCTTGGCTACAGACAGGCCAAAAAAAAATTATCACCGTCCAAAAAAAATTTTCAATGTATGAAAATGTTTTATCAGTTTCACCCGATGAAATATAAAATTTAGCTTTTTTGGACACGCCCATATCAGACTACTATCGGTTTATCTCTTCGGTGATGCATCCCCTTCGGACCCTCGAGCGGAAACTCGGCCCGGACCCGGCGCTACCCCGCTCAAAACGCTCGACCCACTCCGCTCGACCCCCAAATATTGAGTTTGAAGGGTTCGGAATGGGGCGAACTTCGTCGTTTTATATCGCACGTATACCGACACTTTCGTTTCGCGAAACTTGGCTAGTCGTAGTGACGTGGAAATGGTTCGGAAACGTATTTATTTATTTAGTAACATTTCATGCTCGTCGGTTCTCTATTTCGTGACAGAAACAAGTCCGAATAAGTGATATTGGCATATTCATATTTTAAATTTTCGTAGAAAGCAATCACTTTGTGGTTTGACATATTTAGTGAAATTAAAAAATCACTTTGTGTAAGACCACAGATTTTATTTTATTTTTTATGACTGACTGGTTTCGCTTAGCCTAAGCATCATCAGGGTACATAATTAAACTAAACAAAAAAATATAGTATGCGGTTATATATACTCGTACAAAGAGAGGGAAAACACAATATTTTATTTCATATTATCTGTATCTTTCTCTCTGTTCCTTTGTTATAATTTAAATGTTTTTTTTTTCTTACTGTTTTCTTATTTTATTTTTTATTGTGTTCTCCATCTGTATGTACGAGTATATATAACCACACACTATGTATTTTTTTGTTAAGTTTAATTTTGTAATGTTAAATTTTGTGCGTTTATATATATATACTCGTACATACAGAGGGAAAACACACTATAAAAAATAAAATAAAAGAACGGTAAGAAAACTAAATAATCACATTTAAATTATAAAAAAGGAACAGAGAAAAAGAGACAAATAGTATGAATTAAAAGAGGCAAAACGTCAACTGAGAAGGTGATTAAAGAATAATGAGAAATTTTATGAGTTCAGAGGAAATATACTTAATATTGGACTACTGGACAAATTTAACTTTAATCATAATAATAGTAGCTTATACAAAGTTATTTTTCCATTTTATTTAAATATCTTAAAGTTATTAATGATATTAAAATGAGAAATATCACGACAGTTACAAATATAATATATTCCATTAGTTCCATTGAAAAACAAATAAATCTGGTTCAACTGGCATAAGAATTTTAATTATTATTGAGAAGTATTAATTCTATAAATAAATTTCTGCAATATCTCGGCGACAGTATTGAATTAGAGTCATTTTATTATCAAAAAATTATTAAATTAAATATAAGAGTGACAAATTAAAATCAAAAAATAATTTTGACTTGTTTTAGTCTAAGAACAATAACATTGCCTACATAAAAGTAAACTTATTTCCATCCAACCAAGTTTCTAAATAAGGATTATAATAATTAACTAGGTAGCGTTTTAATATGTAAGATGTAAAATAACATTATTCAATTAAATTAATACGCTAAAATTATTATTATTAAATCAGTTAGTACCCTGCTTATATTTATGTATGCTTTATATTTATGATTAAAACTGTTTAAACCTGTAAAATATTATAATTTGATGTCTGAAATATGTGTGTTAATTTATAATTTTGTATTGTTGTATTTGCTCCGAAGATGTCTCAGAAGTGATAAAACTAGTGGTATACCCGACATAATCAGGGCACACAAGTAAACTGTAATAGGTGGCGGTCCCAATCTGTGAAGTGCTCCAAGTAGTCGGTCTTGTTGTATGCGAGACGACAGGGTTGACTTTTAGGGTTCTGCTTCCAAGTAAGGATGCTGCGGGTCTGGTCCAGAGAGAGGGTAGTCAGGCGGTCCAGGGGGGCGGGCAATGGTCTAATAAAAGTCAAGATGAAGGCGGTGTCGAAGGGCGGAGAGTAGTCAAGGTGGGTGATGCTAGCGAAGGATGCTGGTGATCTGCCATTTCTCCCGTTTTTGCGCAATATTTAATTGGCTCGGGAGCGCACAGCCGGGGTGAGGGAACTTTGTATAGAAGAATTTCGATCCCTCTTTCCCTCTCTCCCCGGCCGGCTGGCAATTTTGGGGGATGGTTTTAACTACTCTATCCCCTTTTCCTTGCCACCAGCTTTAACCTCAACTTCAATTCGCCTCTCTATCATATTTATTAGAATCACAATTAAGAACCAAAGTACAAACATATTATTATGGCTCACTTTTGTGAGTTTAATTACTAATTTACATAGTTATACTTAAATCTAGACATTCTTAATTACAATCACTAAAAGGCGGAAAGTTAGGCCGTCACGACGATATATTTTATTGGGTCGTGAGATCAGCTTAACTCCCACGACAGAGTTCGAAAGGTTAAGTTAAAAGGTAAAATATCTCTCAGGTTGATCCGGTAGAGCGGTGATTGGTCGGCCGCAAGCTTCCGTGATCACGCATCTAGCTAGAGTACACTGACGTTTTTCTCGCTTCACCAGCTTATTGATGACGTCATAATGATACAATAAACCGGTGAGGGAGAAAAATGTCTGGCTTGAAGAGAATTAATTTATCCTAGATTATTTAATTAACCGTGGCTCAGTACGTCCGACACAAGGGGACAACATTTTTTTTTAAGTTGAAATTTATTTAATAAATGTTTTTTAATATAAAAATAACAAAACAAATATATTTCCAAATAAGCTTATAAATATTATAATTGCAATGATAGAGTTCTAAACCTTAAGAGGATTTAACCCGTGATGCCTGGGTGAGAACCCGACGCTTTGCAACACTCGGTTACTAACTGGTCGATATATGTGTACAAGGTATGCGAAATAATAGCAATGGAGGTGGGTGAAAATGAATCATTATGCTCGTAGAACCCTTGAGAGAGAGTACACCGTACATCAGAGGGCAGCTACAAAGAGGCACTAGAACTCTACGTTTATTATATTAATAAGGTTATATTCGTCGAATAAATAAGGTAATATTACCACTATAATATTTTGTTCTTGATGAAAAAAATACGTATGCAAAACTATCGATATTATACTATTTGTTCCCGTTCTCCATCGTATGATTGATATATACCGATTATAATATATTCGATACCTAGTATTTACTGATTGTTTCAAGTGGTTTAACATACAATCAAACTGACTTCCCAGTATAGTTTCTTTCATGAGAAATTCATAAATGTAATGAAGTTAACAAAGTAAAAATAAAATCCATACAGTTTGGCAATAAAGTATGAAAATACGACAAAACACTTTATTTTTCATCACTATGGTAAAACGGAATAACTTCATAAAGATTAGACAGAGATAAAAAAACCCACGTAGAGCATTTTGTAATATAGTTTTTTTCAATATAATTTGTCTAGAGGCTTATTCAGATGTGTGATAGAGAATGTGGCAGAACTAATTAATAATCATCATTATAACGATCATTATAATCGTCGTGTGGTGTTTTGAAGCGAGCCTAGGTATTTGTGTAATCTCTGTAATGAATTGCGGTCTGGATTGGGCGGAGACTCGGCGGGGTGGGAAGCGGACGATTCAGGAGGAAATAAGACACTTTGAGATAACCGTGCGCACAGCCGCTGGTCAACCTCACATCAGATTGACATCTATTTGGTAAATACCCCGTGGAACGTTGATCCGCACCATTTAGTAGTATTAAGATTAAGTGACGTTCGTATTTGTTTAACGATGCGTTTATTTATTCAGATCATCAAGAGGAAAGCAAGCGGTGTCAGTTTCATACGAAACTTTGTTTTGAATTCAAGGCTGAAACACCTTACTAGGATAAATTACCCCCTTTAATTCAAAAGGTGTGTATGTATCTAGCGCGTTGGAGAAATTCACCTATTTAAATTTTCAAGGGAGATGAGGCCATTTTTTTAATAGTCCGTATAATTGCCAAAGTTGTATCTGAATCAATTAAAAATTGGCAAATTTTATTTTTTATTTTTTTTTAAATCAAGAAGTACTCCCTCCACTGTACTAAAAATATGCCATCCATTTGATAATTGTTTTTTTTTTATTTATTAAGGTTTGTTAGACATTTTATCATTAAATTCAAAACTATATTTTTTTTGTCATAAAACAAGCACTGCATACATTAATATAATTAAGTATGTATAGATTATCAGGTATTAGTATTATGGTTACAAAAGTTACTGGGTACGGTTTTATGTTTTTTTATCGGATATGTCAGAATTCATATATTTTAACAATTTAATTTAATAATTTGTACCGGATTATTCCAGATTAAACTGGGTACATCATCTACAAAGGATGTGCGAGGAGAACCTGAAAACCTGGAACTGCAGTGAATGGAGGCCGATGAAATGGACCCATGCCCGGGAAAGGGACATTTGGAGGACCTTGCTAAAGCAATCCCCCACCCCACTTCAGTACTCTAAGATACATTTGAAATAAATACTATTTACCTTCTAGAAACAACCACTGGGTACTACGAATGTTTAATAAATAAAATAAAATATATGTCAGTGTATACATTTTCAAGTGAGGAAGAGATGATGTAGATTACTGTAGATAGATAGAAGGAATTTAGGAGTACAGAGGACGAGCATTAAGTTAGTGGAATCAGAAGGTTACCTTTTAACAGGGCCTCGAAAGTGGCGTTATTTGCAAGCAGCCTATTCCTATGACATGATGGTTGCACAGTAATGGAAAAGTTGAATATTTAGAGGGGCGGGTCGGGGTTATAAGCGTTATTTCATCGCTTGAGCGAAGAGAGAGATATTGTTCGTATGCATAGACACAAAAGAGAAAATGAGCTAATGATGCTAAGTGTATTATGTTGTATTATAGAGAAGAGAATGGTAAGTACCTGCGTATGAATGTTTTATTTTTTTTCATTTAATAATATTATTTCATAAAGTTTCTAATAAATTTTCCATGGTCAAACAAAATATTATATAAATAGAAACGTTTGTATTTAGGTAATTAATTAGAGTTATAAACCAGATAAACAAAATCGAATCGAAAACAAAACCCTTATAAGATTTTATAAAAGATCTTTTTTATTTTAAGGAGATCTTTTATTTTTAAAGCCTGATTCACACCAATGTCCGGTTCCGCTCAGTGCCGATATTGTTCCGCAAGAAAACTTATTGATATGGTATGAATATCAATCAAGGAGTATGTGCCAAGACAAATTTGTGTGGCAGTATATCCTTCTGCCCACCCTTGTGATATTTAACTACTTATTTAGTTAAATAATTATTTTGAAGTGTAAAAATTTTTTGTTTTAAAAACCATTTTTTTATCACTAAATAATATTTTTACTAATTATTGATTTAAAAAAATATTATTTAGTGATATAAAAATGGTTTTTGATAAAAAAAATCTGCGATGTTAGTATTTTTACACTTCAAAATAATTATTTAACTAAATAAGTAGTTAAATATCACAAGGGTGGGCAGAAGGATATACTGCCATACAAATTTGTCTTGGCACATACTCCTTGATTGATATTCATACCATATCAATAAGTTTTCTTGCGGAACAATATCGGCAATGAGCGAAACCTGACGTTGGTGTGAATCAGGCTTAAACCATATATATATTTTTTAAATATTCACTGTAAGGTTTATAATACCAAAACATTTTTACGAAGAGTTCATTTTTATTAAAACGGGAGTAAATTCATCTGCCAAACTAGCGTTCTACCCACTTGGCTTTTGACCCTGTCGTTTATGACACTGCTAACTGTAAGCTGTGCAAGTAAATGAGTAGGTAAGTAATACATAAGTTTAATAAATATTAAAAACAACAGTAATAGTTCACCTCAAGTGCGCCTAATGTTTGAGTGATTTCATATATGAGTTAATATGAATCTTTACCTTACAATATAATAAAAATTCCCTTTCTTGACTATTTGCTTGGCTGATTTTTCATATAACCGGCGCTGTATAAATAACCCAACAATAATTATCTTATTTTCAAGTAAATAAATAAATCACTTCTCCAACCTTAAGCTTTGGTGATATTTTTACCGACGAATAGCTATTTTACCTAAAAATAAATATTTTATGTCTTTTTCTATTTTCTTACTTTACAAAAAATGTTTGAAAAAATACGTTTTTTTAATATTCAGGTAGTAATACGAATTCCGCAAAATAAATACACATAACACAGATAATAAATATTACCATATCGTAATATTTGATATTGTGACCTTTAGCATCTGACTTGGACTCTTTTCAAAGATATTGAATAATTATAAAATAATCTTCAAATAATTAAACTTATGTCAGGTTTTAAAGTGTCAACGTAGTGAGAAAATATATATATTAATAAAGCGTTTGTATTGTATTTTATTGCTGGGCAACGGAGTTGCGAAATTGAGTTTTACGGTTCAATATGATTAAGTGTATTATTTTGAGATTAGATTATCGAAGTTATGTAAGTAGAGAGTATTATAGTCTCAAAAAACGCGCTAAAGATTTGAAAATAGTTGGCTGATGAACGCTTGTAACATTTTATCATTAGTCAGTTCACTATTGGCTTTTAAACTAATCGGAGTACAACATGACTTGTAAGTGAAAATAATTTTATTTGTGATACTTTTGATGCGAGCAATCACTTGTTTTGTATTACTAATATATTGTTGACGTGATATTGTGAGATAATTTTAAAATGTGGGTACTCATGCGAACAAGCGATTAATAATTTTTTTATGCATAATTTCAGTGTATTTTTTATGTGTGAATCAATTTGATTGTTTGTGTTTGATTTGTAACTGTAAAAAATATTAAATTCTCACCATGAATTATTCACTGATAGTTACCGCTCGTCTTACATTTCTGCACAATTAAATCATTTAAAAAATCGTTTTGAAAAATTACGTAATATTTAATTAACAAGATTGGCGTGTTGTTTTATTTTTCTCACAATAAAATGGATATTTGAATATTTCAAAGTTCATATTCAAATACGTAAAAAAATATAATACGCTTGTTAGTAGTGTATAGACTGTTTATTTTTTCTACTTGTATTTATATTTATTTAGCAGTTCTTTCGCTTCTATTCTCGATTTTATTTATTTTAAAATACACGCGTATCTCTGATGTAGCACGTAATCATTCTAGCAATTTAAAATACATACATATCTCGAATTCGCACTTAATAATAAATAATGAGAGACATGTTTTATTCCGTTCACATCTCGGGGTTGTAAATATTTGGAAAATTAAAGGTCACATCAACTTAAATAATTAAGGCGATAAATGCGAAGGTTCGCGTTGTAGTATTTTTTTCTCCTTTTAAATACCTATATCTTATTTACAAGAAGGACGCTTGATGTTCATTTGGGAAAGCGCGCATAATAAATGTTCTTAATGCTTCTTTTGCGTTTTCTAGAATAATAATTTCCGGGTTTCACAATAAGAAAAAGATATTTACTTATTTTGCTTCCACTGTGGGAATTTGTTAGGGAAATTGTTTACCAGTAGAGTCATATTTACGCTAGGATTATTTCTGGACGGGTATTACTACGCATAATGTTTGATGGCGATCGTTACTTCTAATTATCTTTAATTTATTATTTAATTATAAAGAATGTACACGATGTTTTTTTAAAGTTGAGGAAAGTCATTAAGCAGCTGGGACAATCACTGTTCATTTTGTAATGAAGGACACTGTATTTATAAAATCCTGTATGTAGTTGTGAGAAATATGGTTAGTTTTTCCAGGTAAAGTACCGAAAAGCACGATTCATAGCAAGTAACAAAAGAACATTCACGGAGGCGATTTGTTTTTAGGGCTGTAAACGGAATCCTCTCAGCATTCGGTGCCAAAACCCGTATCGCAAATTCTCATATTTTTTTCATTCATCTATCTCGTATGCTGAGTGTATCCTTAAGATAGGGAAGTTGGTAGAATATACATTTTGAACGTCATAACAAACTATTCAAATATATACCCAACTAAGGGAGTGTCAGGAGAGCATAAGACGCGCAAAGAATGGAAGGGGAAGTCGTACACAGAGTCGGTATAACAGAGACGACACATGAATTTTAATGATGCCGCACTCTGCACTGTATACCAAGACAGCGTTTTGTGGAGGTCCGTCATATATGTATGTGGAGAAATGGCTTGTTGATTAGTAAAATAGTTAGTTACCTTCTTAATTTTCGAATTTAAAACAGAATTTTCAAATACTTATATCGATTGCTTAAATCAGATTTTAGAGTAACTCCACCCATCTAAGTCTAAAATACGATACCATAAATTAATTTAGGCAACTGGTGGTGATATGTCCATCCAGGCAGTGACAGGTGCCCTATCACAGGGTTTCGGGGAAGAAGAACTAAACGCCTTACACGGGTCTGCTGAAACGGCTGTTGGGAACATAATTTAGAAACATGGCAGGTGATCCCGCTTTGTTTTTCTGGCCTGACTTCTTCGCGTTCTAATAAGACTATGAACGTTCCGTAAACTAACTTCAAATCTAATTTTAAAATTTTGAAATAAAACGTATATTTTATCATCGCTCACAACTTTTAATTCATTCAAGTCAAGGGCGTTTCATAACTTTACTTAATTTTTCTTTTTAACATATTTTGAGTGAAAAATAAACATGTCGAAAGATTATTTGCAGTGGCTAGAATACAAGAGTTGTATAAAAGTACAAAAAAGATATTAACATGGTGTGAAAATTCCGAGAAAAAAATCGAGAAAATCTTTCTAAAAATAACACCCCATACCACCGAAACATAGATATTATGGTTGAACCAGTAAAAATATGGTTACAACTCAAATTATTGAAGCAAAATTCAAGAGTTCATTTAAAAAAAAAAAAAACAAAAGTAAAATATAAACGAGCGATGACTCACTGCGAAAATGAACAAAAAAATGTGACTTACGATCAGAAAAATTAAGCATTTTAAGAACAAAATAATGAAAAAAAACTTTTTCAATCCAACATATTTATAATTTTTAAAATACTCACATATTTAATTACTGTTACAAAATATTTGACAATTATTTTTCGGTAAAGGAAAAGATAACCTTTATGTGCGTCAATGTTTTAGAATGTACCAATCCAGCATGTTTTCCCAACTAATTTGTGTTTTTTTTAGCCCATCATCAATTTGGCCCGACTCTGAGGCTCTTCATTCTAGCCCTTTGTGCCCTGGCCTCCTCGGGGAGCAGGCAAGACGCTGAGATATTGCTGTCTCAAGTGCCACTCATAGACGGGTAAGGTTTCGTTGCTTCTGCTGTTCTTTTTCTTTTTTTTTCTTTTAAGGCGATGTTTACATAACGGACAGGTCTGGTCTACATTTTTTCTACTCAACAATAATTATAAAAATATCAACACATTTTAAAAATTTCGTAATTAATATTAAAAGCACAAAGAAAGTTAAAATAAACCAACATGAAAAGACATATGTTCGTGTTGATGAGATTATCAATGAAATGTTTAAAGCATTTTGTGGTGTTTCGGATGAATGTGTCATAAATTAAAGGCCAGCACCCAAGAATGACGCTAAACGTCCTTTGCAGCATTCTAATACAAACAATACCACAAATTATGTATCTGCAAAGTTTCTATGGGTAGTTAGAAAAATGTCTTAGTTTTCGGGTGCATGCAATTTTTTTAACTGTAATCTTTAAATTCTATGAAAAACACACTGAAATATCAGTAAAAGGTGCAGTTTTAAAACCAGCAAAGGGATTTTTGAACGTTTTACGTAAAATTCCAGTATGCATTTCCTAAAGCATTTAAAAGATTACGGCTTAAGAATTGTATTTACTGGAAACTTTAGACATTTTTCTAACTACCCGTATAGAATGAAAAAATATAGAATTTTTACTTTTGCTTGCACTAGAAAAACAAAAAGTGTGTATTTTTGGGTACTCACTCTTAATGTTTAGCTAACCACAAAAAACACACAATTTTGGTGTGGAACCAAAATGTCGATTTTGCATAAAACAAATTTCGGAGACATAATATTTACAGAAAACCACAACCGGGAAAGTAATTTCTACGTTGAAAAAATAACGAATATGTCAGATTTAAAAAAAATATATATCATAGATGATTTTGATTTTGCGGAGAAAACATATTAATTATATAGTCAGTAAAAAAAAACGACGAAGGCCATTGCTCTCTGAAAAAACATAATAAACGTATTAATACGAATGTATTGGTCGCAGGCACAACGACCTGCCATGGAACATCCGGAAGTTTCTGAGGAACGAGATCAACGAATTCGAGCTGGACTCAGACCTGACCGTCGCCGAGCCCTGGGCCTCTTCAGCCTACTCTCACACCGACCTGCCGCGACTGCGCTCCGGACATGTCAATGCACAGGTTAATACTATTACTCGTTGAACACATGCTTCCTTGTTCAAGACCATTATGTGTACAAAGGGAATCAGGGAAAGACCAAAGGGTCAATGTCATGTTTTTTTAAATACAGAATTGCACACATTAGTAGTTTGATTCCTTCAAATCTATGAAACTACGAGACCACTTGTCATACCCACTTAGAAAATATTTTTTATTCAACACCTTCTCATTCAGAGTCGTTACTCCAAATTAGTCAAGAAATAGTATTTTTTAATATTTTTATAATCAACACCTTCTTATTCAGGGTCGTTACTTCAAATAAGTCAAAAAATGGTATTTTTAGTGTTACCCTTTACTAAAATTTTACAGACATATAAGAAGAAAAGCAAACTTATTTACTTTATTTTGTTTATATTTTAGTCAATAAAAAATACCTCTTAATTTAAGCTTCAATGCTATTAATGTAAATGACATGCAACAAGATGAAAATGGTTGCAATAAACTAGAATCCAGACAAGAAAGGGGTAAAATGACGCTCACAGTTCGAGATGATTTGGTGTGTAATACAGATATTTTATGATTATCTGCGATACACATGTGTTACTACTTCACCCTCTGTTCTAAAGAACTGATCACCTTAAAATTAATCATAGTGCAAATGGTAATTTCACTGTGAAATAGAACACTGAAATGAAAATTGTGATGATCAATTAACTCGATTGAGATATTAAAATAGTATCATAGAATTTAAAAAGTTCTCTTCTCTTGAAATTCTTGGAATTCCTTATAAAATGTCATTGGTAACGTCGGCCGAGAAATGTGGCCGCATTATGCGATTAACGTTCTATTTCCATTATGACTTTTCATATTTTTCTTTATTGTTGGAGAAATATTTCCCACGGGCTGGCATTTCTCGTTCCGTTTTCTTTGCACGCTTTTCTCCTTTTAGTGGCCCACTTCAATAAGGGAAACTAGGATAAAGGAGTAAAAAAGGTCACTCGAACAGAAAACCTTTTGTTCGCGAAAGGATGTTGTTCAGAACTCAGAACACATAATTCACGCCCTTTTAATGTTTAATAAAAGGACTCTTAATAGACTTAATGAATTTTATCATTCGGTTTAAATGGAGCTGCTTTTTAATGCGGTAATTGAATTTCTGGATTACTTCTAACCTACGCCGACATTAGATAACTTATCTAGATGTTTATTCATCACAATAAAAAAACTTTGAGTTGTCCCTAAAGCCACAAGCGTTGCTTAATGGATTTAATACTTTTGACATATGAAGTTGATATGCGCTAGATAGATATCTAATGCATTATTATTTATGATTGTGATTATAAAATTGATAACTCAACATGTTTAACTGCACATCATCGTTACACTTTTTCACATTTCTTATATCTATATTACTACGAAAATATTTATAAATTGATTAAATTGCTTATATTATTTTTCAATTTGAAATTTAAGTGTATACGAGTATGAACTTGCGCTTAGTCGGCGTTAACGTTAGGTTACAGTTATGTAAAAATAATAAACATTGGTTCACAACGGTTTCTTTTACGAAGCAACAACTAGTTAGACAAAAATTATTTAGTATTGCACTCCTAATGTTAGAGAGCGAGAAACGGAAGCATAAGGGTTGAAAATGGAATAAAAAATAGAGATTCGTATCAGCACGCCGCGCCATTTTTTTTACAAAATCAACAAATGCATTTTTACAAATTTCAAACTTTTGTATGTAAAAAAATTGAATAAAGGATCTCCAACACGAAAGGGTTATCTTTTCTCTATAAAAGGTCTATATTTGGAATATTTTTTTAGGGACTCAAATATACACGGTTGCTTATCAAATTTTACTTATATATACATTAGAAAACCTAAGATATATTTAGGATTCATTTTTAAATTCTGATATTTGTTAATGCCCGCATTTTCTGTGACTTTGAAGAGGGCACTGCTTTTGACAATGACTTGGATTACAACAGTCCCATACTTTAACAGAACAGCTGTATTACTTGGAGAACAAAACTAATGCATTTTATAAAAAATATTTAAGTATTTACCTCATATAAAATTCAAAGTTCTTATATAAAATTCAAAGTTCTTAAGTCAAGATTTTTGTTTTCCGGGATATTTTCTTTTAATATCTTAAAAATACTGAAATCACTGCAATGTAAAAGAAGAAAAAAGTTATACAAAACTTTTCTATGCAATTCGGATAGTCGCTAATGTACGTTGTTAATAAAATTAAATAAACATGTTACTCTTTTGGCCACGCGCAGAACTAACATCAGTGTAGAAATTTATAACTATGTACGAGTATGTACATTTGACTATGGAATCTATAACTGAACTTCTTAATGTTCATCCCATAACTCTCACCTATTGGCGTTTCTTCTTATTTCGTACAATCAAATACGTTTTGAACATGTTAATGAATAATAATAATTTATAAATAAAAATGATAAACTTTGTTTAAAACCACTTTTATTTTCAATATTTTGTCTAACGGTTTCAGTAGCACCCTTCCATCATCAGGACAATATTAAATTTTAATATTGTCCTGATGATGGAAGGGTGCTTCGAAAACCGGTCGACAAAGTATTGAAAATAAAAGTGGTTTTAAACAAAGCTTATCTGTTTAATTTACAAATATAGCAAGCCATAAAATAAATGTTATTTACGAATACATAATAATTTAGTTTACCAGTTATGTTACCCGACTTTGCTCAAATTTTTACACATCTTTTTGAAAGGAAGTGTTTTTACATTTATTATGGGGGAAAACTTTCAAGAAAAAAGTTTGTAGTGGAACATTCATTTAGTTGTATGACGTCAGTCTCAGGTTTTCTGCATCAAGAAACAGACATTCTGCCTTTTACTGAATATCATCTGTTTCAAACAACCCTTTTTTTTCTAAAACGGTGAAAGCTTCACTGGTGAATTTAACTTCTGTAACTATTGCATTGTTTTTAAATAAAATTCTCTACTAGTCATTGCACGGATTTAAAAAAAAACTTTTTGAAAGAAAGCGATTAAAAATCAATTTTTCCTGGTTTTTATTAGTTCTGGTCCGCGTACGTTCCATGCAGCGCCCAGAACAAGGACGCCGTTCAACTGACGTTTGAGCAGATCGACGTCATCAAGCGGCTGGTCGAAAGGAACCCGCAGTCGCTCGTGTTCGCCACGTCCCCGGACGGTAAGTGACCCATTTTTGCCCAAATTCTTATGACCTACCATCACTATTCTTACTTTTACAACCTATCACTACCGTTGGAAGGTTCTGTTCAATATTATCAAAAGGCAAAAAAAAATAGCCGTGCGTCTTCTTAAATACTTCCAATAGCCAAGAAAAATGTGACACTAACGGAATCTCTTAAATAGTTCAATTTGTAAACGTATTCTATATTTATTTATCATTAATCCGGGTCACTGGGTGACTGAAAATGATGGGTATAACTCAGATTACAGTAATATTTCCTAACATAAAATATATATAAATATTAGTCCTAACCTTACCTAACATTAAGAGATTAATAAAATAGATGTTGAAATTAGAATTAACTTTAAAGTATTAATGCTTGTTTTTTTAATAATATCAATAATTAACAACACTAATATGAAACAGAAAAAGTCATAAAATAAAAAGGGAATTGTCACAATCGAGACTCAAACTCGGATCCTCTACTCTATCCCGGAGTAACGATTTAACCAATTTAGCCATTGGGACCTTATTAGAAACCGTCATTTTTAATTAATCTCATTCTTTTCACTTAAGATTATTGATTTTATTTTTTTCGATTTTCCTCCTTTTGGTAAATTTTTTCTTTTTTTAGTTTCATATTTGTGTTGTTGACTATTAATATGTTTCAAATATTCAAAATATATGCATTATTTCCAACACTCGTTTATATAATATGCAAGATCTCACAAATTACAATTTAATAATAATAATAAAAAATGGAAAATTTTTATAGCGCCGTTTTTGTGGGAAAATCACCTCATGGCCGCTTGAATTATATTACGTATTTATAGGCAGGTACTTGGAGTAAAGTTCCGATATTTATTTTTCTTAAGTACCTCTATTGAAGCGTGCGAAACGAAGAGTGGAAGGAAATAAATGTTTGTTTTGATCTTTTCAATAAGATTGTGTTTATGGCACTTAAAAAGAGAGTGTTCTGAGCTTTATTGATTCCTTTGGCACTATAATACATTAATTTATTTATTTTTTACAATTCCATTGCAGAACGGGTAATTTAACTACCCCATATACTTTATTTGCTTTTTCTTTTGTGTGAAACCCCCATGTTATCAATCTCTGTATGAGCCTGACATTTCAGACAATAGGAAGTCCATTTCCAAGGAGCTTACCGCTCTAGCAAAACACATTATTTTATTGCTCTCTTAAACTGTGCAATCTTGAGTAATCCACATTTGTTCACTTGTTTTCCATGTGTTAGATAGATCAATTAATACATTTTTATCAATTAAACCAAATGGTATTAGTATTTCCAATTGACTGGGATTATTTAATGGGTGACCTCGACTTATTAACTCGAGTTATTTAAGCTCGTCAAATACTTGAAAATGTTTTAAACATAATTATTTACGATGTCTCTAAATCCAATTTGAATAATCGCGATAAACGTATCGATAAGCAAAATTGAAATAGTTATATTTTGATCGATCTGATATTAATTTGACAATCCATCAATTTAAATCCCTCGCTGTTATCGAGTCACAGCGCAAATAATTGCCAAATTGATCCGGCTAAGCCAAACTCCAAACATAAGATAAGTGGAATAATTATGTACTTACAAGAATACCAGCTTTACTACCCGGCTTCCCACAAGCTTAATCTTTTAATGGTATGTTTTTTTTTCAAAGAATTGCAAATATATATAAGGTAATTTAGCTAAACGCTTCGAGCACGCTCTGAAGTCATTGATATCGCCCGGAAGCCATTGCGGACGTAATTGACAAATATGTGACGTCAACTGATGCAAAATCCCTTAGCGCCACAAAATTTTCAAACTCAACTGTTTTATGCAACTTTAAATAGTTAAATGTATACCATAGAAACGTAATTTAAGCTTTTAAAAAGACATACTCTCAAATTTATCAGTAGGTTAACATGTATTTTTTTTATCAGAGAGAAATTCACCATTGAAATATATACTCCAAAAAACACCCCAATGTGGCGTTTTATCTTATTTTTTATCAGATATTTCAAAGCCCTATAGCTCAAAACATAAATAACGCTGTGAGTGAAAGTGAAATAATTGATTTAAACTGATCTCCCCCGATCTCACTTTTGTATTATTTTTGATATTTATGGATATATAAATATTTTTCACTATACTAAGTGTGGGATGCTTCAACCGCCGTCATATTTGATAGATGCTCAAATCGACGATAAGCACCAATTGAAATTAGACATTTGAACGGTCCTCGTTAAACACCTATTTTCGACCCGTTTCAGCATTTAATAAGCTTTTCAGAACAGTCATGTTGTCATGCTTGATCGCAGATAAATTATGGCACACGCTAAAACGGGCCCAGAATTGGATGTTGGTGGGAACCAGTTAAATTTCAAAAAAATGAAAATGGCTCGAATCGTCGAACTGATTATCGATAAAATGTGACGGCGGCTTAAACATCCTAACCTAAAAATAAATGTACATGTTTAAATATTATTTGCAAATATTATATCATATTATAAATAAAATGGAGATATATAAGTAGCCGAAACCTGTAAATTTGTCAGTTTTTCCTCGTATCTTTCTTATCGCTTACATTTAAAAAATGCTGGGAAAATGATAGGTCATTTCTGCCTCGCAGAATAATATTATTATTTTTATAATATTATTCGCACAAGAAATGTTAGAAGAAGAAGGTTTCTTCCCATCTGAAAATATTAATGTTTCACAATCGTATGACTAAAAAAAGAATACATTCCGATGAAATATATTGGGAATTTTAACTTTATGACAGAGAGAGCATTTATAATTTTCCTTAATTTGTTCGCTTAAAATTATTTATTTTAATCAATTTCAATTAATATGAAGGTATAAAAAACAATTTGCTAAAAATACAAAATTACAATATTTTAAATGTAATTGTATAGAAAGGCACGTTGTGAGTGGAGGCCAACATAAAAATCGACTCTACGATATTGCCATTCAAATTTATTTCCGCCGGATCTAAAAACTCTTATACATTATTGGTAATTCAACCGCATTTTGGATGTATTTAATTATTTATAAATTTGTACGACAAATTCAATAGCCTTTCCAATACCGCCCCCAAGGAGCCTTAATTATTTTAATTACACTTTCTGTTTTATTAAATTAACCTGAAGCTATAAAATCAATTGCTAACCATGGCATTAACCTAACCTAACCGAACCTAACCTAACCTAACCTAACCTAACCTAACCTAACCTAACCTAACCTAAAAATAAATGTACATGTTTAAATCGATTGATTTAATTCTAAACACAAAGAGTCGCTGCACACTTTTGGAACCTACCAAATTTCAGATGATCAACATCATTGCATATCTAAACTCCGACTTAAGAATTCCAACCAAAGTACTTTTTTAGCATTTTTTTATTAAATAAAACATAAAAATGCCATGGTTAGCAATTGATTTTATAGCTTCAGGTTAATTTAATAAAACAGAAAGTGTAATTAAAATAATTAAGGCTCCTTGGGGGCGGTATTGGAAAGGCTATTGAATTTGTCGTACAAATTTATAAATAATTAAATACATCCAAAATGCGGTTGAATTACCAATAATGTATAAGAGTTTTTAGATCCGGCGGAAATAAATTTGAATGGCAATATCGTAGAGTCGATTTTTATGTTGGCCTTCACTCACAACGTGCCTTTCTATACAATTACATTTAAAATATTGTAATTTTGTATTTTTAGCAAATTGTTTTTTATACCTTCATATTAATTGAAATTGATTAAAATAAATAATTTTAAGCGAACAAATTAAGGAAAATTATAAATGCTCTCTCTGTCATAAAGTTAAAATTCCCAATATATTTCATCGGAATGTATTCTTTTTTTAGTCATACGATTGTGAAACATTAATATTTTCAGATGGGAAGAAACCTTCTTCTTCTAACATTTCTTGTGCGAATAATATTATAAAAATAATAATATTATTCTGCGAGGCAGAAATGACCTATCATTTTCCCAGCATTTTTTAAATGTAAGCGATAAGAAAGATACGAGGAAAAACTGACAAATTTACAGGTTTCGGCTACTTATATATCTCCATTTTATTTATAATATGATATAATATTTGCAAATAATATTTTCTCACTTGATTTATTGTTCCTACAAGAAACCTTATATTTATCTTATTATTGAAGCACCAAGTATCAAATTTCGTGGCAACTTCCCCGGCTGTAGGCAAAGCTCGCGCACGCAATAATTTCCCGCATCGAGTTTCATTCGGAATAAACACCAAAGTCATGCTCCGTCGGTCTTTTCCTTGAATGTAATTCCCTGCGAACGAAGCCACAAAAAGAGATAAAAGGCGAAGTACTGTCGTAGATTCAAATTTTGAAGGATTCGATTATCTCGCAGATGAGGACCGGCGACTCAGTGGGGTGCTATCCGCTGTTCTTACCGCTACCTTCATTATTTAATTTGACGCCAACAATAAACATGCCTCAAATATTGAAATATCGCGGTCATTATCTTGGAAGGAGGTCGCGGGGCACAAAACGCTTTCATTCAATCTCATCCGGGGATTATCTCGTTTGGGGTAATTTTTGAATGTGCCATAAAAAAGACACATTTCACGAATACTGAACGATAAACTAACCAAAGTGGAAAGTCACTTTTTTTTACAGATCATTACCATGAAATGGTGCGGGGTCTATGGGTTTTTTGATGGTAAGCCAACTGCGGTTCGTGACTTTCTTGTGCTAGACGACATAGATAATAAATGACATAGTCAGGTATATATACCACACGAGAATCATTGGACCTAAGGCATAGCCCATTGGGGAATTTCGTGAGGTTGAAGGGAGTGGGTGAGGAATAAAGTGGAATAATTAGGGGTATTGGAAGGTCGAAAAGTATCAGGATGTTCTGATTGAGTCTCTAAGAAATAAACTTAGCTAAAGTCAGAACCTTTTGGATTCTGAATGATGAGCTCTCTTCGGGGCCATTTTAAGACATAACCACATTGGAACAAAGTACTGACGTACAAATCTTTAATTTATGAAAATGATGAAAAAATAAATAAATATTAAAAACATTTTTAATTTCCTCACCCGAAACTTAAACTCAGCCACGACGTTAGAAATACTATACTACGGAGGTCTATTTTAATTGCACTATGGTTTATTTTATTTAAAGACTTCAAAAATTTAAGATTACCACACGAGATTCCTGAAAATTTTCTAAACAAATAGTTTAAAACAAAATCATCTGCCGCCACTGACCACGTACATAATGTGTGATTAAATCAAGACACGTCTTTTTTTAATAAAGAGTCATGATTATTAAGCATTGCTATTTTTTCTTGGCTTTATAATTTTAACTTTTAACCCAATATTTTTAGTTGGAAATCTCCAAAGAATCTAATTGAAAAACAATGGAGGCTACCAAGGGAAAGTTTCTTATTAAAATACTAAATTGAATAAAAGGCTTAAGCCCGAATAATTAATGCTAAAAGATTCACTCCTTCAGACTTCTATTTCACAGCCTGTATGAAAAATAAATTCTAAGTTTTAACAGATAAATAAAATCTAATTTAAGGAAGCTAAGCTTTTAAAATTTATTGCCTTAATTTATATTTTCTTTTTGTGTAATTTATCCTTTAGAAACCCTCCGGGTGTGGAAGCTTAGCTAATTAGTTAAATCATTTAAGCAGTACTAAGGAGCTGACAAACTTTAATCATTGAGTTAGACTTAGTTTTTAGTTAAAAACAAAACAGTTTGTTATTATGTGAAAAAATTTCATAAACATTTATGATAATTTGCTTACTAAATAGTGTTTTCCATTAAATTTGACAGTATTATAAAAAAATATATACAAAATTACTGTGAAGATTTATAAAAATAACTGAGCTTAAAGAATTAGAGGCCTTCTGAGGAAGACATGACACGACCAAGTCAATCTAGTACTTGAGTTGAGTCATGACCAAGTCGATATAATTTTAAAGTATGTACGAGACGATGTAACAAGTTTGAATGAACCAAAGGGTGTGTGCCAATACAGAGTTTTGTGACGGTCCATCCGCTCTCCTTACTCCTGTTAGCACCTAAATGGCGTGATAGTTAGCTAGTTAGTCATAATGAAGAAATAATTTTTTTGCAGCATAAAAAATTCACGGGACGTGAGCTTTGGCAATATAAAGTTTATATAGATTTTTCTGTCCCGAATTTCTCACGATGTATTTTTTTCTGGGTCGCAACTTTTCTTCCATGAGCTCCAGGAGCTTTTGAATATTCTTATTATTACTGATCTAATAGTAAAATACTCAAAACACTACAATCGTATGCATCACCCCATTCTTTTTTTTTTTTAAATTGTTACCTTCACATCTTTCTTTTCTTGAATGAATGTTTCAATTTTTTCTTCGTCTTTCCTGGCTGTAATAGTTTTTCTTTCATTTAATTTAGGCGAAACTATTAACTAACCATCACCATGGTTCGTCGCTTTGTGATATAATATTATTAATCCATCAGGGCGGCAATCCATTCGCCTCACGTCATTTAGTGTGATTAAATCGCCTTCAACGACAAAACCAGTCAACGGTGATTGATCCTAGAACGTAATTCTTAGTGGATCCAACTGGGAGGCTAATACCAACACTCGGCGCTAGTTTAACTCAGCGTCGGCAGCCAACGGTGCGCTGATAACCGTGTTGTATACTTTGTATAGTGAGGGCACAGTCCACAACTAATTGCTACATATTTATCACATTATGTCATACGTAAAATTAATGCTTTTAACTATGTAAATTTTCACGACTTCGGAGCATATTCTTACATTATTCAATATATATTTGAAACATATATTAACCTTCCTATACTTGAGATGTCCATCGATGTTATTCAACATCTTGAAACGTAAATATCTCTTTAAGCTTCCACAATTTACCGACCTTATATTTTAGTTAATTCATTAATTATATTTTTTATAGCACGCCATTTTTTAAGTAATAATTCATCTTTTGAAAGTATAATAAAAATATCAAAAGAATGAAAGAGTGAAATCGAAAAGATACCGAAGATAAAAAGATAGATCAATGTTATCCAGAAGTACGTTCTACTAAACAAAACTGCTTCAACTGTTTAATTAATTTTTGGATATAACTTTGCTTGCGATTACAACCCAATTGTTTTTGTTTTAAATGTTTTTTTTTTTTTCCATTTCATATTTCTTCAATATTATAATTGATATTAAATTAATATTTATGTATTTTAAAATATACGAAAACAAATATTTTCGCATGAAGCCGCCAGAAAAACCAAAACAATTGTGACAGAAACCGATATATCTCAAATGAGGTCAAATATAATACAAAAAACGAATGAATTATTTATACCTTCTTCAAGTTTGAATGCTGTTACGTACTTTAAATAATGCCAGTGTTTCCAACTTTAAGATAAATTTTGCCATTACTCAATGCGTCAAAAAAATCCAATTTATTTATGATGGTTTACTCAATCGCAAACGTCAATAACGCAGTGTTGAGATGAAATTCTATGAATATGTTTATAGACCTTTTCATACGACACACTATATCAAATATATAGACATAACAAAACCCAAATCGAGAAGAAATTTTAATCTTCTAAATGCACTCAAGCCCCGATTTTCAGTCAGTCAATCCTCTTTTCCTATTTTATTAATATATATTTAATATTTTCGTAGAAAGCAATCCCTTTGTGGTTTGACATATTTAATGAAAATGAAATAACAACTTTGTATCTGACCACTGATTTTATTTTTATTCTTATTACCGACTGGTTTTGCTTGACCTAAGCATTATCAGGGTAATAATATAATAGTTAAATTTTGTATTAAATATATATTCTGTAAGTTAGAAATTAGTTAACATTTTTTTTTCAAATAATCATGTCAAATATAAATGTCGCTGAAAATGAATAGAAAAGATGATAATAAAAATTCAATGTAGGCGCGCAAACTACCTTCGCTCAATGCAATTGCTTTTCCTGCAAAGCTTAGGCTCTTCCAAAGACCCTTCAGTATTATAGCTCTGTAGGGTTGCAGGGCATTACCGTAAAGGTGTCGATCCATAGATCGCTTAACTATCAAAGAGAACCTTAAAGCAATCCAACATTTCTATTGACGTAGAATAGGACGTGGTAGAATACACTATAAAAGAACCCAACTATCATACTGTAGTACTAATAGGAAAGAGATTTGTTAAATAAATAATTACAATGAAAATAATTATATTGAAATATAATGAAATACCAACATGTATTTTATACAATTCTCGACCCTTTGCAGTGATTTACTTCAAAAATTCAGTTTAACCTTACTGGTAAGCATTACAGTTAAGAAATATAATTTTCAAATGCAGTTTGGTAATACGGGTTTGAAATATAGTTTAGTGATACTATACAGCTTTATCGTCGTTTCTCCGCCCAGTCAGCTTTTGACAATATTCGATCAACCGTCAAGCAAAACGAGTGTTTTTCCAACAAAACACTGTATGAGCTCATTTCATATATTTTTTAAAACTTTTCTTATAAATTTCTTATGGATGTATTGTTAATTGATTTCCTATGTCACCCTACAATTTAACTATTTTTAAACTTCAATTTAAGTCAAATATCTGCAATGCGCGTTAATAAAAAGACAATTACCAAAAATATGCTGCATTTGGAGCTTGGATGTTTTCAGCTGATATAAATCTTGTATGTATCTATAGGAAAACATGTAAAACTCGATTTTGGTAAATTGTGGGTTGGACGCTTTCTGCATAGCTACGTCCAATTTGGATTTCGATTCTCGGCGAATAGGAAAGAACTGAGAAGAAGAAGAGAAACACTTAGATTTGAATACTGTACTTAACGAGTCATTTTCGGTCGGGCAATGGTCGATTCCGCACATTTATACCATTGCATAGTACGTCTTCAACGATTTTATTCCAAATAATTTTAGGTTATATTCGAAAAACGTGCTGAGCGAATGATTATAAGAGTTGAAAAGTTTTGCTTTCCATGATTTCCAAGGAAGGATCTCCTCGGAGTACCGTGGAGAATTTATGAGAAGTCACGTTTCGTCAACTTTCCCAGGTACTTAAAGCGACTACACGGCGTTTCCGAAGTAATCACCACGGAGACGTGATTTAAAAGTTTTTTTATACAGTAGGAATAACAGGTTTGACGAGTATTAAAACAAATGCTTTTCTTTAAAGTTTAGCCTCTTTGTCGCTTGAATGATGGTCTTATTTTAATCTTGGTTCCATCATCACAAAATTCATTAATTTTAAAATAATACATTAAACTATTTTTTTTTAGTATTTAGATAGCTGTAATTGTGTTATAACTTTACTTATAATTAATAACCCGTAAAAAACACACGGGATTTAAGTTGACTTTTGGTTCTATTAGTACCCATTTTATTTTATGCAGAATAATGTCTGCTAAAGTGCACTATAGGTTAGTACTTTATTATGTAGGTAGGGATGTAATTTATTTTTTTAATACATCGATCGGTGCCAATTTTCAAAACTTCACACTCATACGTATGTACGTAAATTATTTTAATTATTTTTAGATAATAATTTCAAGAATTCCCAAATACTTGAAATCCCAGTGCGGAAGTTATTTTGGGAAAAAAAAAATCCGTCTAATAAAGATACTAGTTTCGCTCCCCGATATAAGATTTTTAAAATGGGGACTTGTTTTATTTCTTGGTGGTTGGATGTTTTTTTAAAGAACTTAAAACTGCATGACGCTTGAGCCTAGCATTTATGAGTTTTATCTGCTAAATATCAATTGTCGTGCTTTATGGTTTAAAATTATGAATAGTCAAAGCACCTTATATCGAATCGTTTGATTAAATAGTAGTAAAATTTAATGTTTACCAAATATTGGTGAATATCTCATACCATAAATTGAACTACATCTTACCGTCAATAATTCCTAAGTACCACAAAAAAAATCTAATCAGTATCTTTAGTGAAAACTCAATTGGTCAATACACCTGCCTAAATATTCCATTTGATTAAAAACTCGACAACCTTTCAACCTTTTTTGTAACATGTAAAAAATGTACTTACGTATTTTCACAGGTGGACAATTATAACTTTAGGTAACTCAATATTTCAGTTTACGGCATAAATTAGACCTTTTAGAAATTAGATTGTTGACCTTTCGTTGAACCGTGTAGCTGCTCTTATAACTTCCCGAGACATTTCCACTTAACGCAGCGAGAAGGATGAGTGTCATTTTGGCTATGAAATTTTAGCGAAATTAATTTAATGCGCTGTTTGACGCAATAACTT